>CM048922.1:5796585-6189085 GCA_026686955.1 Epinephelus cyanopodus
TCTCCATCCTTTGTACATCTATGACAACTCTTAAAGTAATCCTGACCTCACCTCTTTTAAGTTGGCTATTGGTGGACAAATCTCTGCTGTCACAGTCTTACATTTTGTACACCAAACATCCACCCATGCGTCCTCTAGACACCACTACATAGTCAAAGAGACTGTCCTCCCAAGATCATCACTATCATTTGTTTCAGTAAATGCCCCCAAACTACATTGTTTGTGCTCCACAGTTATGGGCCCTATCCTATGGTGCAAAGTGGCACACAGTGCAGTACAACTGTCATTACTATTTTCAGCGTAACTTCATTGATTGTTTCAGAGGCTAAAAGTTTAGTTCTGCTCCATCTGTCACGTTTCTGACTACAGTTTTTAGTTTTACTGCCTTATTGTCCTACGATTTTGTTACAGTGACATTACTGCTCTGATTGCATTACTCTGAAAACTGAGAAAACCGCTGGTCTCTCCAGTTGCCAAATCTGCCTTGGAAATAACAGTGCACCAGGTGCAGGCACACCTGGCTTATAAAGGGAATGGGAGATACAGTAACACTCAGATTAGTTAAATTCATGTTAACCCCAAAACTAACTATGAATTACTGAGGATTTAAATACAACAGCTTTACCTACTGTGCCTTAATTTGCACACAGATTAAATGCTGTTTAACTACCAAAAGTGATTGGACACACCCTAAATGCACTTGAGCTATGCATTACAGATCATTTTAATAGGGCCATCAGTCTTGTTACTTCTGCTGCCAATGCTTTTGCCAGTTAGGTAAAGTTTTACATCTTGTTTGTTTGCAGGACAAACATTTTTACGGAGTTTGGCTGAAGAATTCATTGTGGTCCTGCAACACTTTGTGGATCAGATTAAAGATCATTACTTTGATTCCAGATCAGCTGCAACAGGTGTTCACTGTGGGGTGCTCCAAAGCTCAGTGCTAGGTCCAGTTCTCTTTTCCATTCACATACTCCTTCTTGGCCTTTTTATACATAGATATAATAGCAGTTTCCATTTTAAGACAGACGAGACTCAGATTTATCTAACTGTGATCAGGCAAACAACTATCAGAATGCTAAACTGCTTTCATCCATAAGTGAATGTCACAAGCTAAATGCCGATAAGACAGAGATATTCATCATAGGGTGCAAACACCCAAATATAAAACCGTTAGAACTACTAGATTAATTTACTGTAATTTCTTGCTCTCTGGCAACAAATCCCTCTTCTGTCTGTAGCCCATCCAAAACTCTACTGCCAGGAGTTTAGCTATAGACTACTTTGACTTGGCCAGGAAACATGATCACATTTCTCCGATCCTGGCTTCCTTACACTGGCTACCTGTTGCTTTGAGAACTGATTTTAAGGTATTACTGTTTATTCACAAAGTCTTGAGAGGCCTCGCTCCAAGATACTTATCTAAACTTTAATTGCTCTATGTGCTGTCCAGCATCCAGAGATCCTTGGATGTGTTGCTCTTTGTCATTGCAAGGTCCAGATTCATTCACAAAGGGGATCGAACCTTTGCAGTTAGAGCTCCTAGACTTTAGAATGACATGCCTGAGGAGATCAGGGGCGTTAACTCTGTCTCGTCTTTTAAATCACATTTAAAAGCAATGTCGGCCCATGGCATAAGCAGTATAGGCGAATGCTAAAGGCAAGGCAAGGCAAGGCAATTTTATTTATATAGCACCATTCATACACAAGGCAATTCAATGTGCTTTAAAAGAGAAAACATTAAAGGAACAATAGATCATTAAAAACAAAAGCTAAAAGCAAGACAATAAATAGTAAAAAACAGTGCAGAAAATGCATTTAAAAAGCAAACATAAAGCAAAAGCAACAGCAGACAAATTTAAAAACAGACAGCAGACAAATTTAAAAACTTCTGCCGGTGGCACGGGAACGTGCATATGTAGTATAACAGCCAATATGAACGCAGTGGTCTGACTCTACATTCATACAGGAAGCGAACACTGGGCTCCTTGGTAAAAGTCCAGGGTTTGTTGGACCCATTCACCACAGCTCCCATCTGCCCTATAGGGCCTTTCCAGCTTGTTTTGTTACTTTGCTACTGACAGTGTTTCAATCTGACGCCATTCAGAGGCATACCATACTGCAGCAACAGGTATTGTCCGGTTGCGTTAAGAACTGATGCCGCCCGTATCATACTGCCATGACACACTGCCAGACACCTTGACATGTCCAGTTGTGCTGCAAAGTGACACGGCGCCCAGCGGCATATCATACCGCCATGAAAGGTGGCTGTTGATGTCAGGTGTCTGATGCCAAAGTCACCGACAATGCAGCAGCATTTGACGACTCTAGAATGAGAACGGGCTGAAAAATCAGTGAGTGTTGCCGTCTTGGTTCACGCTTGTTCAGAGCACTGAGCCTTCATGCTTATTGCAATCACATCACTTCATTCCAGCTATTGATTGTACGTAACTCCAAACCAAGTTAGTTGTTAGCACAACTGTTAGTACAGCTGTTAAGGGTGAGTATATGTCAGTTGCAAAATACTTCAGAAACACTCCAGCAGATGTGTTTAATTGAGTAATGTGACTTCAAAAATATGCTTTATGTTCAGTGTGAATACAGCAATAGTCAACACACTAATGTTCTCTCAAAAACTGCTGTAAGATGTCACAGTGTCAGAGAGTTCATCCAGGTCTACTGCATAAGCAGCATCAGCAACACTACAATCATAGCAGTGCAGATCTGTAGCTTCAGCTTTGCCTGGTTGGTCTATCTCTTTAGAATTTTTTACACAGGCTTAGCAGACTTTAGTTTCTGTCTTTAAGTCAGGAGAGGATGAACCGGACTGTGGTCAGAGAGTGCCAAAGCTGCAACGCAATTAAATTGGACACTAAACACCTATCAACATCAAGAGAGATGCAACTTTTTGAAAAAAATGAAAGGTATTAATAGTGAGAAACATGGCTTTATTTTTCTTGTAAGGCCATCAGCAGATTGCATAATTTCCAAATTGTACTCAGGATCTGATTCTTGCCATTATCCACACCTACAGTACAATGCTTGCAATACAGCTGGCTAATATAATCACATTTTCCAAGAGTGTGCATTGAGTAAATGAGGTGCTAGACTAGATGAGAGAGCCCTGTGTGCCAGGGCCCTACCTTCTTTAACAATCTCACACAGTGTCACTGCTGGATACCCAGTGCACGGAAAGAGAGGGAATACATGCAGCATGATGTGGAATATTAATACTGTACCTCTCATAAGGGATACATTCAGTGAATTTGCCCTATGCTTGTTCGTGTCACTGAAAATATACCACTGTAATTTCTCCTAATCACAGGAGTGGGACTAAGCTGTCCAGCCAATATTAGGGGAGTGAAAACAGAAACAGCGTTCCAGGATTTGTTTCATACCCTTTCAGCTGGAAGGACCGGGGAAAGTGACCAATGCAAAGTATAATGCTGGAATCAAATGCTTATGCCCACAGTTAATGTACACCATACTGCCATATGATGACCCATTGACCTCTATGTACCTTATCATTTAGAGTGAACAAAGGAGGATTAGGGCCATGTTAAAGAAAAGAAAAAATCTTAGATTTCAAGAATAAAGTTGTAAATCTATGAGAGTAAAGTCCTAAATCTGTGAGAGTAAAGTAGAAATGTTATGAGAATTAAGACGTAAATCTATTAGTAAACCTTTGAAATATTACAAGATTAAAACCGGAAAGTCGGGGATGATGATTATGAAAAGCAACAAAGTGTGTATAAACAGTGTTAAGGGTGACAGTAATATATATTTAAGCAGAACCAAAATAATATAACTCATTACCAACAAGATTTCAGATGTCATTGCAATTACAATGTCACAGAGTAATTCTTGCATTCTCGTAATATTATGATTTTTTGGCATCACCCAATTAGACTTAAGGCTTATGCGTCAGCTCCATGCAGAGCCTATGAGGTATGCACGAGGCCAACACCATTGTGAGCATTTGTGTGTCTGTGTCACTCTGCAGTTACACGTCCAAAACACTAGTCAGCGATGGGGTTTCTGTGAAGTGCCATGAAGTTAAATTGATTCAAAACACACCTAAAACACACCTTAAACATGGCTTAATAAAAACAATTTCAAATAAGTACACAAATCTACTTCACTATAACTCACAGGATTCACAGACCAAACATTTGTCTTTTGCTGGACACATTTTCCTCAAAAATACAACATGCTAATGTTATTAGCATGAGGCTATGGCATTTTACATTGTATAAATTAGCCCAGCAGCTAGTGTTCTTTTCCTCTTCTCATATGAGGCCAGGGACAACAGCAGCATTTAACTAGGGGTGTCAAATTATCGCGTTAATTGCGAATAATTAATTACAGCCATATTTAACGCGCTATGTTTTTTGATCGCGTTAATCTCATTTTTAGTCTCTAACTTGTTTCTGTATGCCACAGAGTTTCCTTTTATAAAATCCGTCTGTAGGCGTATGATTAGGATTCTTTGTGCTTGAGTTGTGGGAAAGCTGCAGCGCTACAGAGCAGAGCCCAGTATCAGCATTGATGACTCTCCCCTGCAGTGGCGGTCTGCTCACTCAGGAGTCTATGAAAAGCTGTCTGCCCAAGCACACAAGTATCTGACCTCCCCGGCAACCTCCGCGTAATTTTCGGGACAATCAGGGCAGGATTCAGGATTCAGGACAACTGCTTGGATTTCGGGACTGTGCCGAAAAATCCAAGCAGTTGTCCTGAATCCTGAATCCTGCCCTGATTGTCCCAAAAATTACAACAGAGCAGAGTCTGGAGTAGTTATTGCCCGATAAAACATTAAAAACTGGTCATGGTGGTTGAGTTGTCATGCAGCTCCCACCAGCTGCACATTGGCTGCAGCAGTTCCGACATGAATTATGGGTGTTGTAGTTTGAAGAGGAGCAGACAGCGCAAGTTGCAGCCGCAAGGACAGGGAAAGCGCAGGCAGCCACGAGAAGGAGTGATTTGCACGTTGCAGTGCAGCCTCTTGTTCTAACTGTTCAAAACTGTTCTATAAACTGATACAGCTGTAACGAATGTACCAGGTGTCTTTTATTTTGTTAGCTTTTATTTTTTATTAAGTTTAAAGGACAAGTGTTCTCACATTGATCACTTCCATGAAATAAAACGAGAAATTGGAAAAGAGGAAAATAATTTTGAAAATTGTTAAAATAAAATTAGGGAACTGATCACAGATGTATTGTTTCTGTGTGTTTTTACATCTATTGTTGCATTAATCTGCAGCTATGCTTTTAATGAAGCTGACATGTCATGACAGTCAAGCACCCCCTGGTGGTCGAGACTGAAGGTTGCAGCACTCTTTATTGGGACTAATCTCAAAAACAACAGAATGTAATGGCTAGGTGTACTGCATCTGTGTTCAAGTGTGTTATTGTTGAAAACAATAATTATGACTTTGTAAAACCACTTTTTGATATATATATCAACATTTTGATCATCTGCCACAATAATGTAATGAATTTATTTGAAAATACCTCAAGTTGAGAGTTTTTCTCAGCAATTTTGAGATAAGATTAAAAAAGAGATTAATTAGATCAATTAATTACAGATCACAATTAATTAATTAATCTCTCCATTTTTTTAATCTCTTGACAGCACTACATTTAACAAAGGTAAAAGTACATAGTTAGGCTCCACAACAACCCGCAAGGTTCACCGACAAAACATCTGTCTTATACTAAACATGTTTTCCAAGCAAATACAACATGCTAACATTATTAGCACAAGCCTATGGCATTCTACATCGTATAAATTAGCCTAGCGACTACCGGCAATTTCATCACTCATATGAAGCCAGAATAAATCACACAGAAGACTCAAAATGTTATTTTGTGGAGGCTGTTATAAACGAATTGAACGGTTGTAACAGCTGAGCCTTTCACAGCTGTTACAACCGTGGTTTCTTCCTGGTATGTAGGTACGGTTAACTAGGTTAATTGACTCTAAATTGTCTGTAGGTATAAATTGCTATCAGTTTATGTGCAGTTACAGATAATGGATGGACATATAGTTATATATTGTAAGGTAGATCACAAACGTTAAGTTTGACCCTCCGTTATCCTGTCATAAGATGTGTTATGTGTTGCTAAATATAGCATGTTGATTGGTTAGTGGAGTCACGTGAGTGTGCATGAGAACGTAACGAGATTACCATGTTGTTTCAGTTTTGTTGTTGGATGTTGAACGGTGCTCACGGCTCACTGCATGGACAGCCTAGCCTGCTGTTCTGTGCCCGAGCTAGAGGCCACAACCCAACCTAAAAAGCGTGCCACTGAGATGTATGTTCTGCACTTACCGGCTGAAGTCCAGTAAAGTCTACAAACGAAGATTCCTTGTTGTGTGAAGTACTTTCCACCCACGCACAAAGGATTACAACTCATCAAAAGGTCTGAGCACAACAACTGGTGTCAGAAGTGGGATTCCTGCAAAACTTTTCCAATCGTGAGTCCATCCATGTGACAGAGCTAGCAAGAGCTAACGGAAGCTAACGGATGCTAAACGGAGCTAGCGAGAGCTAACGGAAGCTAACCGGAGCTAACGGATGCTAGCGGAAGCTATCTGGGGCTTGCACGAGCCAGTGAGTGATAACAGGAGCCACTGTCACGACACTGCTGCTTGCTAGCTGTGACTTTTCCATCATAGAAGACTATTAATGTGCCCAAATCACCAAGCTAAACTGCGCATAGCACAACGAGAGCAACTACTGCCCTGCCGTCATCAGCTTGTCAGCTGTGGAGCAACACCACCACCTGCAGGAGATTACTGGTACATAACCCCAGGTACTGTGATACCAACAATAATAAAGCCAGAGCAAAGACTGTGATACATTTAAGACATTGCATCTCCATTATTGCACTGAAAAGAAGATCAGTTAAAAAAGAGACTATTACAAAAAAAAAAGAAAAGAAGAAAATAAAGTTAATAAGTAAATAAATTAAGTAAAATAAAAACAAGAGGACAAAAGAGACAAGAAAATAACTTTCAAGAAAATGATAAAATGACTGACGAAGGAGCTACAGCGGGCCCTTCTGAGCCTGATCGAGCCCCATCATGGTTACAAGCTTTGTTGGATCACCAAAATCAAAGCCTGCAAGGGATGCTGGCTCCAGTCCTCACATACATAACTGGAGGAAATTCAGCTGCACAGCAAGCCTTACCACCACCTGCTGTTTCCAGTGGAGATAGGGGTGAGATCTTACGGCAGCCCTCACAAGACAGGCATGATGCAGCACCTTTAGTCTCTTGGGAGATACCAGCAAGACCAAGAGATTGCGCTGGTGGGCCCTTTGCAGCTGAGTTGGAAGTCATCAACAGGCGGGCCCACAGCCCTGGCCTCACCAGGAGGAGTGCTAATCCTGAACCTGACGTCAGACGGAGAGATAATAGAGAGACTGAGCGTGGAACCTCACGTTTGGTGTCCTACCATGATGAGCAGAGGCTAAATAGCACAGTCCACAACAGTCAGAGGTGCATAGACCTAAACTTGCCATATTTGACGGAAATGATGACTGGGACTCTTTCTTGCTGCCATTTGAGCGCCAAGCCAGGAAGCACGGATGGACTGCTGCAGAAAGAGTGGACAGACTGCATGAATGTTTGAGAGGAGCAGCAATACGATATGTCTGCTCACTGCCAGAACGTACCAGGGAGGATTATGTTCTCTTGGTGGAGCAGCTCACTCAGCGTTTTGGTAGAAAAGACCCTCCTACCACAGTAAGGAGAAAGCTGGGGGAACTCAGACAAGGGAAAGAGACATCTGCTGAATTTGCAGAAGAGGTGCAGCGCCTTATTACCCTTGCATACCCAGGCGTGGATCTCCAGCTGCAAGACCAACTGGCAACTGATGCTTTCCTAAAGGGTCTAAAAAACCAAAAGGTGGCCTATGAAGTTATGAACAGAGATCCACGCTCCCTTGCAGAGGCTCAACAGCGTGTAGAGGCCCACAAACATAATTTCAGAGCCACCATGGGACGTGAAACTGAAATAAAGAACAGAGCCAGGCGTGTTTCTTGGGCCAGCGATGGGGACATCTGTGATGATGTCACTGCTACTGCTCGGAGGGTGCAAACCCCACAGTATGAGACTACAGATCAGTTCACTGCACTAACAGACCAAGTCAAGACCCTTGTTCATACAGTAGAGAAGCTACAGCTGCAGTTTGAACACTTCCAGTCCACCCATATGGAACACCAGCAGACTAGAGCAACAACACAACCTCCCTCCGGGCTGGAGAGGAAGCAGAGCCATCCTCAAATGCAGCCCAGCCGAATGCGCTCCCAGTCACCAAGCCCAACCCGTGGAGCAGTTGGCCCGTGTTTCAAATGTGGAGAATCAGGACATTTCAGGAAGGACTGCATGAGGTCACCAAGTCCGATAAATGTACGCGACCATAGTGACAAAGACCTAGGCCAACGGTTGCAGTCGGGAGTAACACTAAATCGAGATAACCAACCACAAGGACTACAGATTGGCTGCACCAAAAACAAGGGCGAGAGTCTACAGATTCCTGTGACTGTGAACGACATCCCTACACAGGCCGTGGTGGACACTGGGGCTCAGACCACTGTCATCTCTGAGGAGCTGTATCAGAGTCTCTCTGGGATCAGCCCGAACAACCTACCTGAGACGTACCTTCTCAATGCAGGAGTAGGAGATGGCATGAAGGCAAAATGCGGGCTGAAGGTCACCTTTAAAATTGCATCCAAATTGATCGACTGGGATGTACATGTGGCCCCCATACGTGACTCTGTTCTCCTAGGATATGATCTGATGAAGGCTCATGATGTTGTCGTCTATGCCCGTGGTAAAGTTTTTATTGGTGACGAACTTGTGCCCTCCAAGGTGGTAACAGATGGAACAGACTATTGTGTCACCAGAGTGACCCTAGGAGAGACCACCACCATACCACCTACATCTGAGTGCGTGGTGTGGGGTAAGGTGGAGAACCCAAGGACAGGTGTTCCAGCTGTACTAGAGCCCTTGACCATCACAGAAGCTGTAGCCTCTGGAAGTGTTGCCGTCACTATGGAGAAGCGGGTGCCAGTCAGGCTATGCAACTTCTCTACCAGCAAAGCAGCGCTGCCAAAAGGAGCATGTCTTGGGCTCTTAGTTGAAGCTTATCCTGAGGAGCCATCATGCTCACCTGAGCAGAGTGCAGGGTTCTGCGTAGAGAAAGAGTCAGAGAGTGCACCATCACTGAGGGTAGGAAGAGTAGCAACCATTTCTGATCTTCCTGACCATCTCCGAGGGTTGGTTGGCGCTACTAGTGAGGTGCTCACTGAGGAGCAGCACCAGCGTTTTCTCCAGCTGCTGCTAACTTACCAATCTCTCTTTGCAAAGAGTGACTCTGAGCTGGGCTACATGTCTGCCATCACGCATAAGATTGACACAGGATCGGCCAAGCCTGTGCGCCAGCCAATGAGAAGGACACCCCTTGGTTTCCAAGGTGAAGAGGAAAAGCATCTTCAGGCCATGCTCAAAGCAGGTGTTATCACCCCATCTACATCAGCGTGGGCCGCTCCAGTTGTTTTAGTGCGCAAAAAGGATGGAGGAGTGCGGTGGTGTGTGGATTACCGCTGCTTAAACAGCCTGACAGCCAAGGATGCATATCCCTTGCCTAAGATTGAGGAGTGTCTTGATGTTCTCGGAGGAGCAACTATGTTTTCGACACTCGACCTTCAGTCTGGCTATTGGCAGATAGCAGTGGATGACAAAGACCGCGAGAAGACAGCATTTATCACCAAATGGGGCCTCTATGAGTACACCCGCATGCCATTTGGGCTCTGCAACGCCCCAAGCACGTTTCAGAGGGCGATGGAGCTCGTCCTTAGGGGACTTCAGTGGGAAACGTTGCTAATCTATCTGGACGATATCATTGTCCTTGGCAGAGGAGTGGATGAAAGCCTGGATCGGCTCGCACAGGTCTTCAGCTGTCTCTATAGCTACGGGTTGAAGTTGAAACCCTCAAAGTGTCACTTGCTTCAAGAGGAAGTCCTCCTCTTGGGCCACATTGTGGGCAGCAACGGGATCCGTCCAAACCCAGCTCTGGTCAGGGATGTACAGCTCTGGAAGCCCCCTAGCTAATGTGCAGGAGCTGCAGGTTTTCCTCGGGCTGTGTAATTACTACCGCAAGTTTGTTCAAGCATTTGCAGAACTGGCAAGCCCACTCCACCACCTTCTAAAGAAGGGTGCCACATTCCTATGGACAGATGAGCACCAGGATGCCTTTACTCAGCTAAAGGAAAAACTAACAACTGCACCAGTGCTAGGATACCCCACTGTTGGAGGCAAGTACATTCTTGACACTGATGCCTCGAGCCACAGTATTGGGGCTGTCTTGTCGCAACTGCAGTGGGGGGAAGAGCGGGTTCTCACGTATGCTAGCAGCCACCTTACACCAGCTCAGCAGAGGTACTGTGTCACCAGACGTGAGTTGCTTGCTGTCGTGCGTTTCACCCGGCAGTTCCGCCATTACCTTCTGGGCAGGAAATTCTTGCTGAGAACAGATCATGGCAGCCTTACCTGGCTTTTTCGGTTCAAGTGCCCAGAAGGTCAATTGGCTCGCTGGTTGGAAGAGTTGAGCCAATACGACTTCAACATTGAGCATCGGGCAGGCCGCCAACACTCAAATGCTGATGCCATGTCTAGGCAAACCACAGAACCCTTAAATGAATGTGACTGCTACCAAGCTGGAACAGACTTGTCCGACCTGCCATGTCAAGGATGCAAGTATTGCCAGAGACTTCATGAGCAGTGGGCGAGGTTTGAAGATGATGTGGATGATGTGCTGCCACTAGCAGTGAGGTGTATCCAGACTGGGGGTGAGATAAGTGTTAACATTCCGCCGAGGGAGACAGGTCAGTCACCTGCACCTGTGCTGGAGACTCCAGTAGTTAACTGGCTGCAGTCAATCAGCTCAGAAGAGCTAGCCAAACTCCAGAAGGCTGACCCTGTCCTCTCCACTCTCCACATGTGGAAAGAGTCTGGGACACTTCCTACTAAAGATCAGGTGGCGCTGGAGAGTCCTGCAGTGAGGAAATTCTGGCTCTGCTGGCCCCAGGTCTTACTGCGGCAAAGAGTTCTCTACTATTCTTGGGAAAGAGTAGGAGCCCAACGCCCAGCTCTGCTGCTACTAGTCCCAGCGTCCATGCAACAAGAGGTTCTGCAAGCTTGCCACGATCCTCCTCACTCTGGTCATCTGGGAGAGGCAAAGACCCTTGATCGCCTACGTCAGAGCTACCACTGGTATGGAATGGGTGAGGATATCCGCCTGTTCATAAAGAGATGTCAGCACTGCAATGCATGCAAAGTGAAAGGACCAGTCAAACGAGCCAAGCTACAAGGTTATCAAGCTGGAGCACCTCTGGACCGTCTCCATCTGGATATCCTTGGCCCATTCCCGATATCCAGCAGTGGGAACAAGTACATTCTTATCATCATTGACCAGTTCACCAGATGGGTTGAAGCCTTCCCTGTTCCAGATCAAGGGGCAGAAACTACACTCAAAAAAGTGCTGGGTTGTTTCTGTAAACACATTTCTGGGTCGATTAGGCTGGGTCATAATTCTGGGTTGTTTTGGTACTGTAAACACGCTGTTGGGTTGTACTGTAAACACACTGTTGGGTTGCTTATGTTGAACAGCTGGTTGGGTTATTTTGACCCAACTGCTGGTTCATTCATTTTCCCGCTCATCCATTGTCCCATCAAGAGGATTTTGGAAACACGGACAAAGAATTTGTGGTGGACACGATTTGCGGTAAGTTAATATGAATTTAATAAGTTGTGATAACAGCAAGTTAATGTTTAAGGTACATTAACAATCTTAGGATCAGAAAATAAAAACAGTAACATTAACTTCGGTCGAGGTTGAAGATCAGTAAAGTTAACTTGTCAAAACGTTTTAATAAAGTTAGTGCATTAACGTTAGCTCACCCAACCACCAAGCTAGCTAGCTAATAATTGTTGAAAGGAAGGACTAGATTATGCACATAAGGTCATTTACATAATAACGTTATGTGTGGTTTGGGAGAATCGGGAAACGCAGTGAACATTACGGGGATGTTTCAAGTTAACCAAAGTCAGCTCCCATAAAGAGGGCATTAGCTGCCATGAAAGCTGTAAAACCATACATCTGTAGGGGTCTCTAACAAAACATTAACAACCACTATTTTATCACAAATTGTGTATTTTTCAATGTAATGAGTATTATTTACGTTAGCGAGACAAGTAACTTGTCCAAAATAAGGACATGTTTTCCAAAAGAACGACGATAATCTCCCGTGAATGACAGGCCTTTGGCTGCAATTACGGCGTCAAGACATCATGGGGCGCTGTAGGCCTATATTGTTTTATGTGCTGTAGATGTGGTGAAATAGAGCTCCGGTAGCTGACATCACGCAATCCCAGCATGCAACAGTCAAAATTAAAACACAGCCATTTTGGCAGGAACGTGCGCTGTTCAACTGACTGCTTAACTGACAGGTAACTGCTAACTCGTCTTCTTCGGGCTGTATTCATATAAAAGTGAACATGGCGGACAACTGTTGTGCCCTTGGGAATCAGAACAGTCGATACGTGAAGGGGAGAGCGTTTTATCGAATCCCGAAACATCCCGAAAGACGGCGGAGGTGGATTAACGTTCCTGCCATAAAACGTGCACGAAGCGAGCAGAAGAAAACTGAGCGGTGGGAGCTCACAGGCAACGGATTCCACTTGTTTAACTTAGTGATCACTTAATATCAGATACAGAAACCCGATGCAGTCGTTTCAGATTTCCTCCATTTTCAGGCTGGTTTTGTGGATGTGGAGCTAAATGTTGTGCCTGGGGCACGTCGTGTATTAATGATACTCGTTACCTGGAGAGGTTGGAAGGACATTTACGTTTCTTCCCTGTTCCAAAACCAAAATCAAACCCTGAAAAGTGTAGGGTTAGCTAGCTAGCTACTGAAGATATAGCCTACTGAATGAATACACATGCTGCTTTTGCTTTTTATTGATTATGACAGTGAAATAAAGGCCAACCCTGCTGTACAGGAACCAGTGAAGGGAAGCAGGGAAATATCCATTAATGTTGCTGAACTAAGAGCGCCAGAAATTACAGGTTACCATGTAAAAAATAAATAAAACAAATTTGAGTCTTTGTAAAAAAAAAAAAAAAAAAAAAAAAAATCTAACTTAGTCAATCTGAACTTTTATCCAAGGTGTGTGACTGAGTTTTGACTGAGATCTGATGCTGATGGACTGTTTTTGTAAGAGAGAAGCTACGGGAATGGCAGCTTGACAGCCTAATACACACCTTTGAAGGTAAGTTCATTTTTATTGATTTGTAATGTTTTTAAAATGGACTATATTTAGCTACAGCCACAGCCTTTATAGAGACCAACGATCAAACTAAGCTGCTGCATGCCAATTGTGGCACATTTGCCTAAGGTTGTTGACCTCTGGTCTAGGTAATTAATGGGAAACGCTGTAACATTGTGCTGGCAAAGGTTCACAGTATTGGGATTGTTAATAAATTTAACCTTTATTTAGACAGGTATTTCACTGAGACATGCAGCCTCCTTCTCAAGAGAGATCAAATAAAACTTGGTGGCCAACTACAGTTGATATTTGGTGGCCACAGAGTAACTTTTTGTGGCCACATGCCATTAGATATGGTTGATGTCGGATCCTAATATTTCGTTTAAGTTCACTGTGCAACTTATTGTGTTCCACTGGGTTCCAAGTTGCAACTGGTTCTAAATTTCCAAGAACCAGGTATTCGTTATGGCATTTCAGTTCCTAACTTTTCAGTTGCGCTTCTGGGTGAACTGCAGTGAGTATTTCTCATCTGCCAGGACCTGCTACAGGGACCTAATGTGGTGTTATTTGTTACGCAACAAAACATGCGGAATGCTTAACAATGGCTGACCGCAAACGCTCACAACTTGCAAAAAATGCAACACCGTCAGCAGGGATTTTGTGCAAGGGAGGAAGCAGCTCCAATATGATTAAGCATTTACTTCAACACATCGTCAATCTAAAGTAACTAGTCCATACCCATTGAGTGCAGTTGCCCATGTACAGTTTCACATGGTGTGTGTTTGGGATACAGGTCATATGAAATTGCAGATAAAATAGTCAACTGAACCCATTAAGAAGAGCAATGTATTCAGATAGAGTTTTTGTGAATTTGATAGTACAGTTGCTTTATTGAAAGTACAGTAGTACATTCATTTTGGATTTCTTACGCTTTCTGTAATAAAACATAAAAGTAAAAATCTTATGGATGGGGGAACCTGGGACAAAATCTTATAAAATGGTTAAAAATGTGTGTCAATATAGGGATCCTTAAAGTGAAAAAGCTTGACAACCACCACCCTAAATTATCTGCATCGCTCTCTTTATTTTGGTCAAAATCGAAATCATGATAATGCAAACGATTATGTGGCGCACTTGATGACTTATATTGTTTACACGACGGCATGTCATTTCTGTGTCTGCATGGTCGTGCGTTTACAATTCTCCTCTGCTCTCTGTATCGCGCATGGCGGAGTTCGGCCCACACACACACACAGGGCGCGCGCGCGCACACACACACACACACACACACACACACACACACACACACATACAGACCAAACCAAACTCTCTCGCTCTCCCTCTGCCATTTTCTGCACGCTGTTTTTGAAATCTTCTGCGATCACCTGCCCCTCGCATTATTCGTAGTTCACCTACTTGACTTGCTCGTTGAGTGAACAGAAGAGAGGAGATGAGGGGGCAGTATTGCGCATGCGCGGCTTCCGGGTGCGTTTGATTTGCAACACAAGACAACGAGAGTAAACTGACAAGAAGCGCATAATCGTTTTATGTCAATTATTTTGATTTTATTATCGTTGAAAGCCCAAATCGTAATCTAGATTAAAATACGATTAATCGAGCAGCCCTATCTCTTAGTGTTTTCTGTCTTGCCTTTTTGAATTTCAGACCAGGAAGTGGATGAGGAAAGTTTCATGTCATGTGAAGGGTTTGTTTGCTCACTTGAGGGCAGTGCATGGCATAAATAGTGCTGCAACGTTCTTTCAATGCTGTGAAGATGGTTGCCGGCGGACTTTTGGATACATTCGGTCTTTCAGAAGACATCTACTTCAGCACTCTGTCCCAGAACAGCATTACAGCCCAGAGCAGCATTCCAGGGGTGCCACAAGAGCATCTTTGCAGGGACTCTCAGTTCCCTCAAATGCTGAAATGCAGACTGAAGAAATTTCAGATCCTTTAGAGGTTCCAACACAAGGTAATGAGGACAACAATTACTGGGATGAGTTGGAACCAGAAACCATCACAGAGCGAATTGCTCTGTTTTTGGCAAGCCTTAAGTCCAAATCAGCACAGACCTACAGTACAGTCAGCTTTGTTGTCCAGCAGACATCAAGCTTGATTTCAGATATTGTTGATTCACTGCAGAGGAAGACATTGTCTCTGTTTGGACAATTAGGTCATGAGGATGATTCAAGGGTCCAAGAACTTGTCCATGATTTTGAAGAAGCAGCATGTCCCTTCAAAGGATTGGAATCAGACTTTAAACAGGTACAGTATTTTACAAAGTCAGGGAACTTCATTCACCCTGTAGAGGAGGCTTTGCCTGGAGTCTCCTTTGTGCAGAGAAGGGACTCTGCTACTGGGACAGTTCGACAGGTTGCAGTTCAAGATGTGTTTTATCGTGTTCCGCTGAAACCACTCTTGACTAAATTGCTCGAGATCCCTGGCACTTTGGATGCCATCTTTGCCTGGCAGCAAAGAGAAAATGGAGTCCTTTTAGACTTCTATGATGGTGAGCATTGCAAACAGCATCCTCTCTTCTCCAGCAAAGTGTCTGTTCCACTTCTTTTGTACAATGATGACTGTGAAACAGTCAACCCACTTGGTTCAAAGGTTGTGGTGCACAAGTTGGGGTTCCTTTACTTCACAATCAAGAGTCTGCCCCCAGAGTTTCTGTCAAAACTGTCGTCACACTTTCTGGCTGCAGTTTATAAATCAGATGATGCCAAGACATATGGCATTGATAGTATTCTGCAACCAGTCGTCGAGGAACTTAAGGATCTTGAGGTCAATGGTATCTTGCTCGACACACCTCACTTCAAGGGTACAATGCGGTTTTCAGTTGCTCAGTTGTGTGGGGACAATCTTGGCTTAAATGCCCTCCTTGGTTTCACTGAGAGCTTCTCCAGTAACTACTTCTGTCGCATGTGCAAGGCACACAAGACAACTACAAGGACACAGACAAAAGAAGATGTTACACTGATGAGAAATGAAACCAACTATGCTGAAGATGTTCATCGTGCTAACCTGTCAGAGACTGGTGTTAAGAGAGACAGTATTCTGAATAGTCTGTCCTACTTCAATGTGACACACAACAAAGTTGCAGACATCATGCATGACTTGTTGGAAGGGGTGGGCCCATATGAACTGAAGTTGATACTCAGTTCACTGATTGAGGACAAACACCTCTCCCTTGAAAAACTCAACTTCCGAATCACAAGTTTTGATTATGGCTTTCCTGATCTGAAGAACAAGCCATCTGTGATCGGGAAGCATGAGCTTAAAAATCCTGAAGGAGCAATGCATCAGTCTGCAGCCCAAATGTGGTGTCTCCTCAGGTTGATGCCGTGTATGATTGGGGACCTCATACCTGAGGAAAACAAGCATTGGGAGCTTTTGCTCCTCCTACACCAGAGGCTACAAGGTACTTGGCTGCCATCATTGATGAGCATCACTCTCTGTTCCTTGAGCTGTACCCCAGTTTGCATCTGCGTCCAAAACATCACCTCATGGTGCACTATCCCAACGCAGTTCTGAAGTTGGGACCCCTGATCCAGTTCTGGTGTATGCGATTTGAGGCCAAACATGGCTTTTTTAAACGCATCAGCCACATCACCTGTAACTTCAAGAACATTTGCAAAACCATGGCATTTCGGCATCAGATGATGCTATGCTACTCCTTCCTCTCTGGTTCTCTGTTCAAAAATGAAACAGAAGTTGGCCCAGGTCACAGCACTTTGCTTGCTGTAATGGATGGTTTTGGTGATGTACAGACTGGTCTTGAAGGTATCCCACCTTTTACAGAAACCTTTGTACCAGCTTGGGTAAAGGTTAATGGTACACAATACAAGCCTGGCATGACAGTATTTCTGTCTTACGACATTGATGGTGAGCCCCAGTTCGGTCTCGTGAAAACTATTCTGGTCTTTGATCACTCAGTCAAGCTTGTTGTCCAAAAGTGGGATACAGAAGGTTTTGAGAGGCACTTTTTTGCCTACAGTGTAACAGCAACCACTAATGTGTTTGCTGTTGATCAGAGTTCTCTCCTGGACCATCACACTCTCCATTCAGTGAAGTCCTACAGAGATAATGACAGCTCTTTGTATGTTTCACTTAGATGCAGAGTCTTTTAAGATTCTGTGTTCTGGTCATCAGGGCTCTAGCCTTGTCAAATCGGATTTGACTGTTCAATACAAAGATTCAACTACTATCAGCTAAACTAAACTACTATCTGCCACTAAATCAGCCTACATTAGTCTAATGTTTTACCTGCAAGACTTACATTCTAAAGCCTTTCTTTGTCATCTGTGATTTGAAGTGTGCATCCTGTTAAGGCATTGATGATCTGCTTCCATCTGGGCCTGTCCTGGGCTACATGTTGGGGCTCTCCACATGCCAGAGCCATCTCTTTCAGTTTGGCCCTCACAGTTCTCCGTCATGTTGTTTTGGGCCGACCTTGTTTGGATTTTCCAGGTGGTGTCCATCTTAGAGCGGTCTTTGGTATGCACTTCTGTTCCATTCTGAGGACATGCCCACGCCATCGTATGTGCTGGCATTTGACCTCTAGCACCACACTCTGGCTGTTTGTGTTTGTGTAGAGTTCTTCATTTGAGATCCTTTTTGGCCTGAAGACTTGGCCTATTTTTCTGAGGCATCCATTGTGTCACCTTTTACTGCACGCCAGTATTCCAAGCCACACAGGAGAATAGGTTTGACATTACTTTTGTAGAGTCTGACCTTTGTTCTCAGGCTGTACTGCTTTAACTTCCAGATGGGCTGAAGTCTTGCAAATTGTTCCATGTACCTTCCTAAGCCTTGCTCTGATGTCCTTTTTTGCTGCATTGTCTTTGCTGATAGGGCTGCCAAGGTAGGTGAAAACTTCAACATAGTCAAGTGGGTCACTGTTCACTGTGATGGGTGCATCTGGGTTGGCACATCACTTAAGTTTTGGAGGTGCTGATGTTTAGACCTGTTTGCTTGGTGAATGTGTTCAGCCTGCAGTTGTGCTTTTGAGAAGAGAGCAGCTAGGTCATCGGCAAAGTCCAGGTCTTCAAGTTGGGAAAAGAGAGTCCCCTGAATGCCTTGGATTTGTCAGCTGTTGCCTTCTGCGTGATCCAGTCGATGAAACCGGAAAGAGGATTGGAGAAATGATAAATCCTGTCGTTTACCAGACTCCACGTGGAACCATTCTGACAGGTTTCTGTCGACTATAACACTGCACTCAAACTGGCGATAGAACGTCACCATGAGTATGACAGTCTTTGGAGGAACTCCATAATCGCAAGATCTTTCATAGATCATGTCCTGTTTATAGTTCTCCTGCTGGGCTGCTGACGGCGCTATCAGCTGAGGAGTCAATCGCAGTGGATGGATGTTGTACCACTGTCTGATTCAAAAGTGGTTTTGCCGACATCACAGAGCATTGGAGCAGCCAACAGACTGAAATCATGCTGCCTTGCTTCATATTGTCCGCCGTCACACGGCCCTCCATTCCTATTACTCTTCATTGCTTCCATCACAGTTAGTTCTTGTGGTTTTATGGTTTGTACAACGGTTGAGTATAGGCATTTTTTAAAAGGTTAGTATGGTAAGGTAAGTATTCATATTGGTGTTCTTGCAGTATTTTGGCAAGCAAAACTGCACTCAAAAAGCCAGCCATGACAAGTTAAGAACACCTGCAGCACTTCAATATATTTTCAGCAGCATATCGCCAAGTATGTGAACAACTTTGTACTTTATCATATTATCTGTATGTTTTAAATGCAAGAAGATTTTTGAATACTTTCTAACTATGACTCTAGGTTGCCATTTCCAGCAACCCTCGAAGTTCTGAAGAGAGTCATAGTTTAGTAGAATCACTGCAGACGGGGACGGTGGAATCCATACCGACAGATTCTCTCAGTGTGACTGTGCAACTTTATCCGACATTTGTAAGTATCTCTGTGAAGAAAATCTACATGAAAATACAGTGCTAACTAACGCCACAAGCAGCGATGAATGGTCACAACCAATCCTGAGATTCACAATTTTTAATATGTATAACACATCTGACAGTTTTCATGGGTTTTTGAGTATCTCCAAAAATGATTAAAGTCATCAGGGGGTGCTATAGAGCCAACCATATCCAAGCCCAAATAAGACATCAAATCGAAATATTTATCAGTTCAAACAGTGGTGCAAGGTTTCATGAGTTTTGGAGCATCCTAAAGGCCTCAAACGTGTTCGAACATTTAAAATTAAAGCTTGAAAGATTGCCGACTTCCTGCCAGAAAAAATCTCAAACATTTTTTTTAAATATGTTCTTTATGATGAGAGCAATGATACCACCAATTTTTGTGAAAATCAAAGCAACTTTATCCCAATGTGGGTGCACGTGGGGCGCTATAGAGCCTGCTGACCATGCCCAAGCCCAATCACTGCAGAACTTTGCCATTGTCACCACTTCTGACATCTGTGCTGATTTTCTTGAGTTTTCATATTTTCCATATTCAGAATCCAACAGGAAGTCAGCCATTTTGAATTTGGTTTGCAATTTCTAGTGCATTCTTTGCCATTTACAGGCATTGCACTTCTCTCATTCACAACTCTTCCTAAAGAATTAATCAGAGCAATTTCAAATTGCGATGAAACAGGAAGTTGTTGTAACTCAAATATACATTGTCCACTCTTCCCCGAATTTCACATTTGATAAGATGCCCTGAGGACATCGCCACCTATTGGCAACAGGAAGTAGGGCTTTTGTGACAATCATCATTTGATTTACGTGAAATTTTCAAGGTATTATGTAGTGGACTTACAAAGTGACATTTAACTCCTTCATGCAGTGTCCAGAACACATGAAAATTCAGAGCACTGTCAACCAGTTGTCATCTGGCAATAAGGTTGTGGCCGTTGTGCAACATGTGAACACTGGGGTGCGAGTGCTTGTTCATCGCTGCTTGCAGCTTTAATGTAACATTTATTTGTATCCACAATTGCTTCTGAAGTTACTTGAAAATACTTAAAAAATGTAGTCCTTGCAGAGAGGTCATGTCACAATTTAATTGTGATTCATTCTGTTTCTATAGGCGATTCGTCAGATTTTGAATGGCACTCTGGAGGGGAAAGCAATATTAAAGAGTTTGGATGAACAGCAGTCTATTACCAGCAAGCACAGAAGGCTACTCGTAAGACTCCTTGTATCCCACCTGCTGGAAAACAATGGTGAAACGTGAGTGAGCTGCATATAAATTGGCCTGTGTTACCAAGTGTTTATGACGCACATTTCATCCACACATTAAACCAGCTGATTTCACTAACACTTTTCAACATATAAAGGCCCAGACACACCAAGTCAATGCCAAATAACTAGCGGCTTTTGTCGCCTCACGTTGCCTTTGTTTCTGCCAAAAAGTTGCACAGGCGACACAGGTAGCGGTCGTCTGTATTCGTCACGCAAAAAAGGGAAACCGGAAGACAACAAACCTGTTGCTATGGTGAACTGGCGTTAGTCTTTTTGTCAATTCGGCATCACTATAACCCATAAAGATTAACTGTATGTCCTTTCAAACTTTATTTACCTACCTGCCTCTCTTGGTAAGTTGCGCTTTTAGTGGGAGAAGACTGTGGGAATGAGACAATAAGCAGGGGGATGATTCCCAGTACATACATGGAATATGTATGAATATGAGACGATAGAGGACGTTATATGCGAGAGTGGGAGAAGTCTGGAGTTACTGATGATGTACGACATGATGAAAGAGACACTGGGAAACATGAGTTTGTTTATTTGCTACTTCGCATGTAGTTTTAAATGAGGAAATCCGTAACCGCCAAAACAGGGCATGCCAAAGTGTCCATGGTAGAAGGGGGCATTATGGCATGTTGAATCGTCTGAAAAGCTGCCGACAAACGGTCGTCTCGTGCCAACGTGCAAGACACACCACCAAGACGATGGGCACTAACACTTATCGACAGCCTGGTGTTGACTGACGGCTGACCATTGGCTTGGTGTGTCAGGGTGTGTCGGCTTTCACCGAAGCCTTCTGCAGTAGACTATCATATTGCTTGCTTCTTTGACAAACTGCTTTTATCTAAACAGGCCATCCTCAGACACCAAGAAAGCACTTGCCATGTCATTGGTGTATGAATTTCCATGCCTCAAGGATGATACTGGCAATGGTTATGTAAGTTGATTCAGCTACACGTAAAAGGAGTAATCAGTCATTTCTAGCCCCTCCCATATGCATAAAGAGGAATATTTATGTACTAAAATATGTTTTTCAAATATGTAGTTGTTTTGTAGGTTTAGCAGTACACATTATGGGTCTTACTGTGTACAAGGGCAGCCCCTTAAAAATACAAGAGGTCGGGGAGGGTTGTTAGTATTGAGTTCCATGAATTGTGAAATTGGTTATTTTCAAACACAAACAATATTTAGAAGAACATAATTTTCAAAGAAAATTGTTGATTGCTCCTTAAAATCTCTTGCAGTCATCTCTTTGTGGTATACACCTCACCCATCCTGGCTGAATTGAATATAATGTTACAGGGAGCTTGGTACACCCCTGGCCGAAAACAGCGACCTGCCACAGGGTTCCTCGAGGAGCGCTTGAGGAATGTCAGAAAGCGCTTGAGAAAACTGAACCGACCATGTCACCAGGAACTGCAGGAGAACCATACTGTCTGTATACCAGGTACTGGATCATGATTTCCATTCAATTTACAGTTTCCATTGTCCTAATTTTGTAGTAGGGGTTTAGTTGTTCCAGGAGCTAAAATTACATTATGCGATATTATGCAAATGTTTTGCATTAAAATGACCTCTTGCAATGTTTGAGTCATCATTGCAGGTCTCTTTCTACAAGGGCTGCCCACGACTAAAGATTTTCCTCGTCGACTAATACCGTAAAACTTGGAATATAAGCCGCACTGGCATATAAGTCGCAGTCTATTTTTTAAGGTCTCAAACAGGGAAAACAAGGTTTTATATTACTATTTGTTAATAAAAACGTTATACAAGTTATTCCTACACTGTTTCCCTTTATTTTTAATTTGAAACACATTCAAAACACAATAACCTCTTAAGCAGCTTTGGTTACTTTTCAGATTGCAATTTTCCAAACAACCTCTTCAGGAAATAAAATTATCGGTCAGCTTTCAGTGAAAATGTAGTGTAAAAATAAATAAAATCCTATTGTCTGTCCTGTTTATTGCTTGGGCACTGTTATTTACGTGACAACACCTGAACATAACACACACAGACACACATTGGCTGTTTGTTTCTACCTCTCCCCTCGCTGGAAGCCTAGGACCTCCAGCCGCCCGCCTCCGCCTTGATTAAACGGTGAAAATAAAATAAAAGAGGGAGACAGGTTTTTCCTATTTTATCTTATTTTGTTTTATTTCTCCCTCTCCTCTCGTTAGTGTCGGACCTCCCGCCTCCCGCTCCCGTCTCAAAACACGGAGGTCTCCCTCTCCGCAGCTGAGCACCCACGGCGCACGCCCGGCCTGTTAAATAGCCTGTAACCACTGTGTGACACAAACTCAGTGCTTTGGTCATTAAATAACGTCGGGCTTGGTTCGGGTTCGGACAGAAATATGATACCCGTGCCACACTCTAACACACAAACACACGGAAAACCGGACATTATCATCAGTTTATAAAAGACCCCCGGACGCACCGGACGGGACGTGAAAAGTGGACATGTCCGGGCAAAAGAGGACGTTTGGTCAGCCTAACGTAACGCCATCTTGTGGGTCAAATTACCTATGTCAGCATTTACCTTGGTTTATAGGTCGCACCGGTCTATAACCCGCACCCAACTTTTTAGATGAAAAAAAGGGGGAAAAAAGTGCAACTTATACACCAAGTTCTACGGTAGTTATCAGTTGAAGCCATCAGTCAACTAGTAAACACAAGATAAAAGGCACCATCAGTTAGTCTGTCAGTCACAGACTGTCACTCATTTGGAACTAAAAACACACTTTGTCTTTAGTTTGAGTTTCTACATGTGATGCACTTGGCACGCTTGACAACATTTTTACTGGAAACAATACTAGCTTCATGTTTGTACTTTATCATCCTTGTTCAACAGAATCTGTTTTGCCTCCTGAAAAACTCCAAGAGATGGTTGACTGGTTGAAGGTCCACAAGTTTCCAGTCTCTGAAGTAGAAGCTTATATGAGGGAAACGGCTATATACAGAGGCAAGTGGATTCGCAGCAATGGGTCCAAAAGCATCCCGGAAATCTTGAAGGAGTTCCCCAGGCTTGTCGACAACCCTGGCATGGTAAATCATTTTGCTTTTGTGGTTTTGTTTGTTGTTTTATTTATTGACCTTGATAAAAGGTTGCTGATGGGTTTCAGAAAATAGTCTTGGAGCAAGCTCATGAAATAATGTATCTCAAAGACTACATTACCCTATTTCTAATAAGGTTATTTCTTATTTCACCATTTTATTTCTACTTAATTCTCCACCTTTTAGTGTTTACCCACAAACTGCTTTAATCTGCTTAATTAATCTCTTCCCCACGCATATACACCTATACCTCTCTCTTACTGCACACACCAGCTTGTCACACCCTGCCTCTCTCTGTTTCTCTCTCCCTGTCAGCTCTGTTAACTTTCTTTTGTCAGCATCGTGTTTTTGAATTTTTTTATCCACAATTCTGTTTTCTCAACAGCAAGTGACCCGTGTGTGGAGACTTATTGTTAATGAGGTAGCATAATGAAACCAACTTGGTACTGAATGACATGTCTAACAAGTTTTTAGAAAAACTACGGCATAAGTACACCTAAATTAAACAGGAGAGATCGCGTCACAATCACTGCATTTACAAAAGGGGCGTTAATACCAGAAAATGTCTCTCTGCATGTGTTTCTCTGCAGAGCAAGTTTTTTTTTGTATAGATATATTTATTGAAAATATACAAATTATATCACAAGACTTTGAGCAGGTTTATCCAGAAGCAGCACCGAAACTTTTTGAAAACTGGGCTGCTGTCAGTGACAGAATCCTTGCATATGCCCAGCGAGAGGGAAAACTGCACTTGGTGCTGGATGACATGACACCCGGTAAGCTATTTCCTGTAGTAATGTCATAATCTATTTTAAAAAACAACAAGAAACAGTTTCGATATTTTTGAAATTAGACTGTATTTCAGACTTCTAACCCGTTATCAATTGGTAAATACTACTTTGCTGTTTGCCTTAGTATTGAAATACTGAAAAACTGGAATGCAGTTGCATAGAATGCATTTGAGACATTAAATTAGTGTTGTCACGGTACCAGAATTGGGACCCACGGTACGATACCAGTGAAAGTATCACGGTTCTGAGTAGTATCACGATACCACAGCAAAAATGAGGCAGATGTGCCTTTTGTCATTTATAAAAAGATAAATCACTTTTCTATAATACATCAATGATATTTCAATGGAATAAATTACTTATTGACTTATTCATACTTCAAAAACAGCATCAATCAGTGATGAACATAGGGGGGATCAAAATAAAATAATAAAATAAAATAAAAATCAACCAGCTACCCTCCCCTCTGATAAGTTAAGAACAGTCCCTTAAGTGCGCTGAGGTTTGTGGACCTTTACCTGCCAGAGAAGAGAAATGTGAACGGCTTGTTTCTCCTCTGACACATCACATACCTGTGTGTCACCACGGCTCGGCTGTTCAGGTACTTCTGGGCAGTCATGAGTCATGACACCAACGAAGAGGAAATTATTGGACCTGGAGCCGGACTTCTCCGTCGCCGGTAAGCCGTTATCTTGCGCCGTGGAGCACCAGGCCACCGTATTTCGCCGTATTCCTGTCTGTGACCCCCGTTCAACCCACGGCCGGCAGGATTAGCCTTTCGTTTCTGCTGCTGGTTGAAATCTATACTTCCACAGCATGCTCCTGAATGATTTCTTTTGCTCACACAAAACTATTTTTAGTCGCAAATGCAAGTAAAATGCCCTAACCCTAACCCAAGCCTTATACATCCACAGCAGTAAAACAAGAAGTAGTAGTACGAACATGTTTATTAAGTGGTTTAAATTGAAATGTGTTTCCAACTAATATATTGCCATACTTGGTAAGTTTTATAAAAGCCATAGCTCACTCCAGGCCATGATATGTTGTGATTATATCATAGCTAAGGGAGTTTTCAGCCAACAACATATCATGGCCTGTCATGAGCTACTGCTTAACCATACTATTTAAATATTAATATAACACTATGTTTTATGCTCAAATTGTTTAGTTGCTAACAGTGAGAGAGCTTTGAGGATCCTGCCAACTCTGCTCCCGCAGTCCATCTACAAGGATGGAGGAAAAGTCGTCAGACCCACCACTGAGGAGTCCCGGAGATCCTTTATTAAGATGCAACCAGTAAGTTTTGCTTTAGTTTTCAGGGTTTCCCCTCGGATTTTTTGAAGCTGTGGTGGTGGGCTGTAGGGGAGGGGGACTGCTGTCGCTGCAGCAGCGGAAAAATTTATGATTATGGCAACTTAGAATGTTTATGAATAAATTATTTATTTGTTTTTCAACTGAGTCCACAACCAGCGGAACATGAACACTGGAAAAAAACAAAATTGCACAACTTTACAGCTGTAAATCTAATAGCATAGTTTGCAGCCTGGCTGAGAGCATTATTTTTCTCGCTTTTTTGAAAAAGAGTTCTAATGCTCTGATATGGGAACTCAGCCAGAGGTGGCCCATTGATGCTGAGTAGGAGGCATGCTGCCAGATGGTCCCCCTGCAGCCTGTTCCTCAGGTCTGTCTTCAATAGGGCTGACCCAAAAAATTCGAAGCTTCGTTCGATGGCACGGGATTCGATTGTTAATTTTTTTTTTTTTAATATTCTGCCTTTTTTTCTCCCATTTTTTTGGGGGGGGACCTTGAACGCAACACTAACCCCGCATTTCCGACAAGGAAATAGAAAGCCCAATGTGCAATGAATGGAGACCTATTATCCTGCTTGAACACAGACGACTAAATTCTTTCAACAATGTGACTCAAAATAATGATAAAATAGGTTTTAGTGATGTAAAATAATATGCTGATGGTGACATTTTCCACCACTGTTTGCATTTTGTATTGTGTATGTATTGTGATTTTGGGCTTTCTAAAGCTGAAACTCCTTTCAGAAGCGAAGAGGGGAAGTGTGTGTGTGTGGTAAATTTGTATGTGTTGATGTAATGATTTAAAAAAAACGAAAATGAAATCTCATTTAAAGTTACCTTTGTTGTGTAGTGTGTGTTTATGGGAAATTAGACAAGAAGTAAGTGTATAGGTAACATTTAACCGACCAATAAAGTTAATTTCACTCACTAGATTAAAGTAAATTAATAACCCATTGTATAGGTCATATTTAACCCAGCAATACAGTTAATTTCACTCACTAGATTAAAGTAAATTAATAACCCATTGTAAGGTCATATTTAACCCAGCAATACAGTTAATTTCACTCACTAGATTGGGTCAAATGAATAACCCATTGTATAGGTCATATTTAACCCAGCAGTAGAGTTAATTTTACTCACTAGGTTGGGTAAAATAAAATAACCCAGTATATGGGTATTATTTAAACCAACAGTAGAGTTCATTCTACTCTCTTGGTTGGGTCAAATGAACAACCCAACATTCTGGGTTAAATGGCATAACTCAGTGCCTGGGTCAAACCAACCCAGCACGTGTTCTGTCCAATAGTGACCCAGGGCAGAGGTTAAGGTTGGGTTGTTTTTTAACCCAGCAGTTTTAAGAGTGTACAGCCAGGAGGCTCGTGTATGACTTTATTGCCCGGTTTGGAGCCCCCCTTGAGTTACACACCGACCAGGGTCGCAATTTTGAGAGCTCCTTGTTTCAGAGTGTATGCAAGCTCCTGCAGATTACAAAGACAAGGACCACCCCTTACCATCCTGCCTCCAACGGACAGGTGGAGAGGTTCAACAGAACCTTGCTGCAGATGATTCGGTGCTATGTGGACCGGAACCAAAAGAACTGGGACGAGCATCTGCCACTACTCACCTCAGCCTATCGCAGCTCACGGCACGCAGTCACGGGGTTCACACCTAACAGGCTGATGTTTGGAAGGGAGGTTCATCAACCACAGGATATCCAGTCCGGGACAGCAGAGCTAAAATCTGACCGGATGGAGATAGCAGATTTTCTCTAGAACCTGGAAGAAGGACTCAAAGAAGCACAAGACACAGCGAGAGAGCATCTCCGCATGGCACAAGAACGTCAAAAGAAGACGTATAATGTTCGAGCAAGAGAGCATTCCTACAATGTCGGAGATTTGGTTTATGTAAAGGACGACACCAAAAAGAAGGGACAAAGCCCTAAGCTTCAAGCACCTTGGACGGGCCCCCTAATTGTCTCTGCATGCCGGAGTCCTGTCCTCTATGAGATCCGGGGGAGAAAACGCAGTAAGATAATGCATCATGATCGGCTTAAGCCATATAACAGTGACGTGGTCCCCGTGTGGGTCCAGCGCTTAAGGAGCCAATTGCTGCAGCTGTGCCAAGAACCAGCTATACAGCCACCTGAAGTGGGTGCCTCGTTGGTGCCAGAGCTGCCACTAAGAGAAGATACTGCAAAGGATCCAGCAGAGGATGGGGCGTCTCTAAAGTCAAGTGATCTAGGGGAGACCCCTCAGCATGGAGCTCCAAGGTGTCGGCAGGAGAAAGGGCAAGAAGTCAGAGACATTTCGGAAAATGCCGTGAGAACTTCCAGTGGGCGAATAGTTCATAAACCAGAGAGATACAGGAAGTAGTCACTAAAAGAGACTGTCAAGTTAATTTGTTGATTTATTAAGGCATAACTTAAAGTTAGGAGTTTACTGTAATTGTTTTGAGTTTCTAAGACAGTGATGAAAGCTAACAGTAATTTCAGTTTTCAGTTTTGTGGACATGTTTATTTGAGTCACCTGTACTGAAGGGACTCAGTACTCCTGGAGGGGGGTAGTGTAAGGTAGATCACAAACGTTAAGTTTGACCCTCCGTTATCCTGTCATAAGATGTGTTATGTGTTGCTAAATATAGCATGTTGATTGGTTAGTGGAGTCACGTGAGTGTGCATGAGAACGTAACGAGATTACCATGTTGTTTCAGTTTTGTTGTTGGATGTTGAACGGTGCTCACGGCTCACTGCATGGACAGCCTAGCCTGCTGTTCTGTGCCCGAGCTAGAGGCCACAACCCAACCTAAAAAGCGTGCCACTGAGATGTATGTTCTGCATGTATGTAGTGTAAAAATAAATAAAATCCTATTGTCTGTCCTGTTTATTTCTTGGGCACTGTTATTTACGTGACAACACCTGCACATAACACACACAGACACACATTGGCTGTTTGTTTCTACCTCTCCCCTCGCTGGATAAGGAGACCTCAAGTCCTCCCGCCGCCCGTCTCCACCTTGATTAAACGCTGAAAATAAAATAAAAGAGGGAGACAAGTTTTTCCTATTTTATCTTATTTTGTTTAATTTCTCCCTCTCCTCTTGCTGGAAGCGTCGGACCTTCCGCTCCCGTCTCAAACACGGAGGTCTCACTCTCAGCTGAGCACGTCAGGCCTGTTAAATACCCTGTAACCGTAACAACTGTGTGACACAAACTCAGTGCTTTGGTCATTAAATAATGTCGGGCTCGGTTCGGGTTCGGACAGAAATATGCGGCCCGTGCTGCACTCACACACACACACACACACACACACACACACACACACACACACACACACGGAAAACCGGACATTAGATTACACGTACAATAAGCAGAAATATCATGTATTTTAAACGTCTGACAGACCACCTACTAACATTTACGTCCATTTTCGTCTCGTCAACGAAAACTCACACACGTCTCGTCATGTTTTAGTCATCAAAGAGCCATGTTTATCTCGTCACCGTCTCGTTATCGTCATGAAAAAAAGGGGCGTCAACGAAATAATTTCGTCATCGTCATCGTTGACGAAAACAACACTGCTTAGTAGCTCTCACCAATTCACCTCCCATGCAAAATAGTCTAACAGGTGTAAAGGTGTGTATATCACAACAATCCTGTATCAAAACTGAGTTGAGTGGGTGGGGTACATTTACTACAAAGAAGCTTGATTACCCCTCCTGCACTGTCCATCTTGTGTAAAGGAACAATTATTGCGCCGCTTGTTTATCCACCCACTCACCCCAAAATGGAAGAGACGAGAGTAATTGTGCACACTCACCTGCAGCCACTTAGAGGGAAGCCACAGGGAAACATCGCTAGAAGAGGAGATAGGGTGCACTCATTATTAGATAAATCCTGTTTTCCTCTGGATTTCATTACTGCAGGTCTCAGGCTCAAATACATGCAATAATGTCTTTAACTCTGCTGTGCATTGTAATATATGCAAATACACCATATGGCAAACATTATATTACAGAAATTCCCAAAGTGCAACAAGCCGGCAAAGCCAACAATATGGCTTTGAAAACAACATACTTGATATCATCTGAGCAGGGTCAAAATATAAGGAATGTTTTTTGCTTGAATTTCTGTTCAGACTGCAGGTTTCCGGCAGGTTGTGGAGAGCTATGAAAGTGATGATAAGGAAGATACGCTGGATGGGGAGCCAGTGGAGGTTATGAAGGATGGGGGTGATGTGGTCATGGATCCGTGAGTGTGTGAGAAGACAAGCAACTGAGTTCTGGATATATTGAAGTTTCTTGAGTGTTTTGGATGATAAACTGTAGAGGAGGCTATTGCTGAGTCAGGGTGTGATGAATGCCTGGATGAGGGTCTGTGTGGCTGAAAAGAAGAGGGATGGACGGAGGCAGGAGATGTTCCTGAGATGGAAGAAGGCTGTTTTGGTGATGTGTTTGATGTGTTGGTCAAAAGAGAGGGTTTGATTGAAGATGACACTAAGGTTACAGACATGGGTGGAGGAGAGCACAGAGGAGCCATCGATCAAGAGGGAAAAGTTATGGGTGGATTTGATGAGAGTTTTGGGGCCGATGATGATGACTTCTGATTTGTCACAGTTAAGTTTGAGGAAGTTGGTTTGCAGCCAGGATTTTATTTCGGTGATGTAGTTGGTGAGGACAGAGTGAGTGGCAGGAGTGATGGCTTTGGTGGAGATGTGGAGCTGAATGTCATCGGTAAAGTAGTGAAACTGAAGTCCATGACGCCGATTATGTGACCATGGGGGAGAATGTACAGGATGAAGAGGAGGGGGCCGAGAGCTGAACCTTGGGGAACGCCTTAGTAGAGGGGAGCAGTGGGGGATTTGAAATTGCAGTCCCATGCCAGCCAGGGATGCTTTGATGTTGAGCCGGGAGTGGATGGCCAATAGCCAAGGGCTGGTCTACCAGAGTGCCAGGCAACACAGGATGACCATACTCATGGCAGGTGAAGAGGGCTGAGCAGTGCAGTTGTCCGTGCGAAGGAGCTGAAGGTAGCAGCTGATGAATGTGTGGAGACGGGAGAGACGGCAAGGATGGGGCACTGAAGTATACTAAAATTAGCTGCTAACACTAGCTGCTTAAGAACTGGCTAGCTGCCAGCTAACCAGCCAACTTGGTAGAAGACAGTCCAGCCAATAAAGGCTTGTCATGCTGATTAAGGAGAAGATGCCAGGATTTGCCGGTAGCAGTGGATTAATAAACTGCATCGAAGAGCTGTCGGAGAGGTGATACAGAGTAGTGACGATGAAATGAGATGTTGCCTTTCTGAAATAGTCAAATTTGCAGTAAAATTGTGGTGACTGGACAAAATCACAAGGTCATGCAGAATCCACAGGGATTGGCTGAATTTGCTTTAATGGTTCGATCACAACACCCCAACACCCTGGAGGGGCAGGTCATTGCCTGACTACGTGAACACAGAGCAACATTGGCTTTTATTAGGGCCCGTACAGCCGCGGTGCAAGGACCCTCTTAAAACTGAAAGAATTATTATTTTCTCCAATGAATCGCATTTTTTGGGAGGCTTAACATACAAAAAAGGCTTAAGATACACAAAAACTCGATACTTGATATTTAAGAGTTAAATGCTTGAAAAAATTAAAATTAAAATTTTGATGATGCAGCCCCCAAAGCTGGTATGTTCAATGTGTACAAAATTTAGTAGGCCCATGTAACATCCCAAGACTTACAAAAAAGCCTCTTGGACCCATTCTCTAAACCCAACAGGAAGGTCAACACTTCACCATAACACCATTTATCATTAACTTAAGTGTACTTGGCTCAATCTGCCTGAAACTTCACACACTCCTTAGTAGTCTAGTCCTGGACATTGTGATATGAGTTTTGTCAATGGGCATAGCAAAATGGCATGGCCACACCCTTTAAAGTGCAAGCCCCCGTGGCATGTTTCACCAACATGCACGAAAATTGGTAGACACATGTATCATTCACAGATACAAAAAAAAGGTCTCCTGTACCCTTTGCCTAAACCCAGCAGGAAGTCGGCCATTCCACAGTCAGTTTTGGCGTTTCCCACATATTGTATTTTAACAAACTCCTCCTACAGATTTCATCTGACTTGTTTTAAACTTGTTTTTTGTGACCTTGACTATGTTGTGATCAAAGGATATAACAAGGTCTACCTCATGTTGAATGGTACTCAAGCATTGAATTTTGATGTGTGGCCATGAAACACGAAATTGCTATAACTTTGGAGTAAAGTCGGATCTCCACCAAACTTCACGATTCATATTAGTCCCACCCTGAACACTTCTGTGTTCTCCAGAGCCCTCTAGTGGAGAGAGGAAGTGGTACAATATGGAGAGAAAAATGGTACAAAGGGGTAAAAATGTGAAACAGCCCATTCCTGTGCCCACACTTAATGCCATCTCACTCACATCAGCCGGCATCCTGCCAGCACCCCTGAGTTGCGAAAGGGCCCGTTCATTGGTGCTTGCTTAAATTTTGAATTGTGCTTGTGTTCAATTGATAAACTTATTAGCTCTGGTTTTGGTTTCCACTAACATCATGAGGGAAATATGTGGCCGTTTGTTTCCCAAATGCCCTTGTTATGTTGTGCTACATGCAGCTGCTGTAAGTGCTGATTTTGTGTGGTGTTCTGTGTAAGGCAGGTAGCATACATTTGGTTTATAATAGCTAAATGTGCCATTAAAAAGCAAATAAATAAATACAACAAATGCTGGTCTAAAAAATACTGCATGTAGGTAAAAAGAGCCTACACCGTAGCCTTAACTGTGATGAAAAAAAAACTGTTGAAAAGGAATTTTGAAAACCTTACCTTTGCCCTTCCCTCAAGGCCACATTCTAGCTTTTTGAGCTTTTTGAACCAAAGCTTGTGCCAAACGGATGCTGGTGTATTATGCTGCTCTGTATCTCACAATATAGACAAACACTAATCAGTTCAAGGCATGCCACTGGCTGTCAAAATGAAGTGAAGGAACTGAAAAATGCCCATTAACTCCCAAATTCAAATAAACTTTAGTCTCATGCAGGTCAGAAACAATTTTTAATGAATATGGGTGTCACTGCCTTCAGTCACTATTGTTGACAAAGTCAGAGTTCAAACTCATTTTGAAACAGCAGCTCCTCAACACACACACAAACAGTATGTATGTTTCTGGAGTAAACCAGCCCCCTATAGTGAGTACCAAAAATACCAAAAATGGACCTTGGACTTATTTTTTGGACTTTTGTTTGAAATGAAATGCACAACATGTAATATTAACACATTAACAGTATTTGACTTTTTCAGTATTTGTCTTTTCCTTTTTCCTTCTTGTCTGTATTATATAATACAAATACATAAATAAAAATACACTTCAAAAAACAAAAGTGCTGAAATCTACAAAATAATAATAATAAATACACACAATAAGAGTTATAACATTAATGGGCATCCAGTCAGTTGGCTAGTCAGTAGCACCTTGGCTTTAATGAAGGGCGTAGGTTTGATTTTCACATTGGCAGGGACATAAACGTGCTCCATGGCGGCGACCTGTACGCTGATGATTTTTTAATGCAATTTCACATCATGTGAAACTGATCACTACTTTATAATGCATATTTAGATATCTACACTAAATACAACAATGTCTTGGTTAATGTATTCTCTAATGTTATCAGTTACATGAATATACACTGGTAACTTCACCACACCTGTCCTTATGTGCTTCCCAGGGTAAACTATAATAATAACAATAACAGTATACTCCGAAGGGGCTTAACTTCAGTACCAGCCTGCGGTCTGCAGTTGGGTTGGTAACAGTGATCCAAATTGATATTGATATCGGGTAAAAACATATATTATGCATGAATCAATATTTTTACTTACCCTTAGTCACAATGCTGAATCTCACTATCAACATATATCCTTCACAATTCAATCTCACCTACGAAGCATGTTGCAGGCTCTCGTGTTGTTTTAGAGATGCAAACTGTTAAAGCCAGTCAACAGATTGCTAGTCTCGCGACACCCGATCCATGACTCTACAATCGATTCATCTAAGGATTCATGGCTGATTGGTATCGATTGAGGAGGCTTCTACCGACGCAGCCGTATCTCTCGCTTGTCAAACCAGATATCCGGTCATATCTGTTAATCGTTCCCAACCCTAGAAGTTTTATTACATTTCTGTTATTACATTATGAAGCGTTATTACATTATGAGCCATCATTACATTATGAGTTGCAAAATACCTAACACGGGTGCCACCTAGTGGCTCAACTTTATACGTCTTACATAATAAAATGTGAGAATGCAATTGTGATTAAATAATTCTTGGTTTCGCTATTTTAGTTTACTATGCGCCGAAACCCATGCCGTTTGCTTTATTTGCAACTTAAAGATGTAAAAATGATGATAATGCAGCAGTTTTCTCACAATATGAGCCATTATTACATTATGAGCAACGCCAGTAAGGCTCATAATGTAATCGATTACTACATTATTACATTATGCGCAAAGCTGTTATTACGTTATGTGCTCATGATTTTATAACATTATGTGATCATGATTTTATTACATTATGAGCTGAATATTACATTATGAACTTTTATTACATTTAAGTTATAACATTATGAGCCGTTGTTACATTATAAGCTTCAACTTGCCTAGTGACGTATAGGGGCAAGATCCTGGCAGTAAAGTAGAAGTTTTTGTACAATGCAGTTGATTCATAACTGTAAGTGTTGTTAAGGACATTTGGTCCCACCCAAAAGAACTTGTAAAGCACCTTTCTAATCTTCTGACCACTCAAAGCTCTTTAACACTACATGTCACATTCACACACTGGTGTCCAAGGCTACCATTTAAGTACCACCTGCCACTCAGTTTAACATTCATATGATTTTTAGCTCAGTTGGTGCTGCTTAAAGTCAAGGATGCTTCCTTGGTAGCAAGGGTCCTTCCAAGTCAGATCCCACAGAGACTAGTCAAGATTCCTTTCTTGTACTGGGGGAATACACATTGGAACAGGCTAGAAAGTGTCCAGGTGTGTATCACTGAAGAGGCCCTGCCTTCAATTTCAGCAAATCATGCACAAAGATTTGTGGGTACTTCATGTCTGCTGAGAATACACGCATCCTTGAAAATTTTCTGAAGGAAGGTCTCGGTCCATGGGAGAATTTGAAGGATGCTAGACATTGGTCCAGTCCTTCGGCAGGATTCAATGACATAGCCTCTATAAAATTCAGCTGTTTAAGGATCCTTCCTTGACTTTGAGAAGCACCAAGTCCCTTTCCTGAGAACACTTTGACATTCACATGGGAGGAGCCAGCAATTTACCCGCCAGGCAACCCACTCTACCTCCTCAGCAACAGCTGCCCAAGTTAGGTAATCTTAAAAGTCAGTGTGATTCATTGTCTGATGGCAGCAGTGCTATACACACAAGAATACATGACAAGTATACAACATAAATTCAGAAACACACAAGGATGAAGTCATGATGGAAGTCTTGATTGTTCCCATGAATGTGAGTGTATGTCAGTACAGGCCAGAGGAATAATGTCAAATCTGATTTCCGATTATCCACACTCACAAGCAGAGTCAAATTTATCATCATTTCACCATACATGCATTTCTTCCTTCCCATCAGTGCCACCTGCCTCAAAAGGAGCACCATGTCATCTCAGTCCTGATTCTTCTTTGACTTATTTGAAGATGTCTCCCACAAGGCTGAACACCCTGATAATTTATTCATGTCCAGACGTAAGATTTATTAAAACACACACAATCTGTTAATCCCTTGGAAGAACTGAAAGACGTGGCCCTCCACTAATTTAGTCCAGTCTGCTCATATGTATTTCTGCCCCAGAGAGGAATTCAGCCTCGGTGCCCAATTAGCCGGCTCGATCAAATAATGAAGCCTGGAATTACAGAGAGAATGCTCCGTCTGTGATTCTCCACTACACCATTCTGTGTATACAGCTGTGCAACTTTACAGGCAGCTAATTATGGTCTTATCCTGATTATTATGGATTTTGTCTTTTTATAACAACCACTAACAATGCACACATTTTCTGAATCATTGGGAATATGACCAATTAGGCAAAAAGGTTAAGTCAACCCAACTTCAACAAAGAGGTGCATAGTTACATTCTGACAAGTGTTGGAATACCTTTTATTGCAGAGTTTAGTACTACCCCCCTGCAGTGTGTGGCAGTTTGAAACCTACTGTAGCACAGCTGAGTGTTACCCTTTTTGCGCCTAGTAGAGAATGGTGCATAGAGATGCCAGGTGTGTGCTGCAGAAAAAGGATAAAATGACATCAGTTTAATAAGCTCCTGCCATTTAAAAAGCCCTACTAGGAGGCAAAACCATAAAAAAGCTGTGGGGTGGTTGAGTCACTTTTGTGGAGCTAGGAACTTTTATTTGACACAAGTTAATTAGACATGTTCATTCTCTTTCATCAAAGCCACCTTTCTCTGCTAAGGTTCCATAACTCGATCCGGCATAATGGCAACACACAGGCATTTTGGCACCGGTGTCAATCAATGACACTGCTCTGTGTTAACTTACTTCTTTTGTTGCCCATTTTTATTCAGTGGCCTTCATTCTTGTAAAGAAGCAAAGAAAGGTTTCCCAAATTAATTGGATCAACGATTAAGTGGGAGGAATCCTGCCCCACCGAGCAGAGACAATGCCAGAAGAAAGGGTCAACGCAGGCGCCGGCTGAAAACTGACACTTGAATTAGACAATGAAGAATAGAGGGCAAAAGAAAGAGAGAGAGAGAGAGAGGCCTATCGGTGTGAGGTCTTCAAGGAGGTCCAAACTTTAACTCTCGCCTGGTGTGGTCACATTTAGACATTTTTGATTGACTGGTGTTGCTTGGCAATATCAGTTTGCAAGAAGCTGCATTCTTTGCCTGGTGTTATGCTGTTAAAAGCAGTGAAAAACATTTTTTGTAACACGTAACTTGAGTTACAAATAGGAACCGAGATCCAGCTTGTATAGCACTAGTAGCAAGGACATGCCATTGTGAAAGCCTTTATATTAAAATGTGAATGGGTGTCCTTGTAACACTGAAATGCAAAGATTCAGAGAGTTTAACTGCTGTATTTTGTCACTAGAAAAAACTAATTCTGCCAAATTATTGTGGACTTGTCACTCTATTTCATCATAAACAGCCCAGATATGGGGCTCAAAGTGCAAAATGCCAGACTTCTTCTTTAATGTAAAAGCAGTATTTTTCTGTTGTAGTTGGTTGAGGTGGAGCTTATTTTCAACCATTAACTAATGATTATTTACATAATGGGTTAATCTGCTGATCATTTTCTCCATGAATCGATTGATTCATTGATTTGAAAACAATTCTGGAAATAGTGAGAGATAGCGTCACACTCACACAGAGCCAAAATCTATGCTGAGTCTAGTTCAGGCAGGTATTGAGGCTGAAATCCAACTGAAACTCGACACCTTCATAATATTTGTTTTGTCCAACCAACAGTTCAAACCTCAACATAAAAATTATTCAACAGTTTGTCTGAATACCAGAGGTGGGAGACTTAAGTCACATGACTTGACTTGACTTGAGTCGAAAATTAGTACTTGAGTACTTGAGACCTGCTTGACAAACACTGATGAAGGACTCAACTTGACTTTGACTTGGTATTTATCACGTGAGACTTGACTTTGACTTAAGACAGAAGACTTGAAAGGACTGTTTTATTTAATATTTGTATTTTTCTAGAAATTGAGAAATCACCTTTCGTTTTTAAAATATGATGATGCATATATCGCAGCGGGGGAGGACCCACCAGCTGATATTTGTACCCACGCTATGAGAGCTCTGTCCTTCTGCCCACAGCTATGGCAATATGTTCAGTGGCATCATGAGCTTCACTGTGTGCTTTTATTTGGTTCTATCTGCATGATACATGTGAGTTAAGTTTTCAATGACTCATTCCATGTTGAATGTGCTTTGCAACCAGTAACACACTGTCAGCTCCTGGCTGTTACGCACACACAGTTATTACTGTGAGAGCTGATACATGCACTGCCAGCTTTATATGTTCAGACTCTCCTCTTATTTGTATGAGGTTTTGATACTATCACAGTGTGTAATGACTGTTATTGCCTGCAGTCCCAGCATAAGTTAACTAGCTGTCAGTGTGTGTCTGCACTTGCTGTGCGCATCCGCACGTCAAGAGATAGTACCCCCTGTGACTTTTCTTTTTGGCCTCCCTCTCTTGTTAGGCTCACGTTTGGGGATTTTAACAGTCGTTATTATCTTACCTGCTCTCTCACAGCAGCAGGTATGTTATGTGAGTGGAGTCTTTCATCCTTATCATTCAGACAGGGCTTGGAGCAGGAGAAGAGGAATATAAATCCTTTACTCTAATAAAAGTAAAGGAATATAAATCCTTTACTCTAATAAAAGCACCTCCTTTCACCAGTGTTTCGTCTAGTTGGTCCCACGACACCTCCAGGAGGCTAGACAGTGAACTCTGGCGTCCCAGAGACACTCCCCTAATGCCAGGTCTCACTGCTCCACGCACTGACCACACAACCTCCTTTACCTTACCTATACTACCACACAGGAGGTAGACCCAGGGAAGGAAACCTTGTTAGGCTATCTCCCTCCCCCGCCGGGTTAGGCAGTACAGTCTACCTCCCCACCTGCTGCATGGCCTCAACCAAAATGAATTCAACTAGGCCACTCCCACACTTAAATAACCTTCACTCTAATTCACACACTACATAACATAACTACAGTGTAAGCTAAAGTTAAAGGAGATAAAATGAACTCACAGGATCAGCAAACACACTCACCCTGCCGCATGGCCTCAAAAATGGCCACCAAATGGATTCGACTAGGCCACACCCACACTTAAATAACCTTCCTCTTCCTCCTTACTTACACATGGCTTTCACAGCCCTAATTCACACTCTAATTCACACACTACATAACATAACTACACTATAAGTTAAAGCTAGAGGAGATAAAATGAACTCACAGGATCAGCAAACACACTCACCTTGCAGCATGGCCTCAAGCAAAAGGGATTCAATAGGCCACTCCCACACTTAAATAGCCTTCCTCTTCCTGAATTTCCTCCTGACAGGAAGTGGATCTCTCCACCAGATCTCAAGGAGTTATGTGCCCTGCTTAGTAGTTCCCCCTGCTGGCCCCCAACTAACATTATTCCTTCTGTAGTAAATGAACTTGCTGGTTCTCATGGCTTCATCTGACATTTCCTTCACTGTCTTCTTCAAACTCTGTCCCCGCACTCCGAGTTCCCCAGGAGCGAGATAGCTGATCTTGCTATAAATCCCCTACACCCCACTTCCACTGGACAAATCCCTAGTCTTCCATCCTCGCTGCTCAGCTTCTGCTCCTAAATCTGCATATCTAAGCTTTTTCCTTTCATAAGCTTCTTCCACTGAGTCTTCGAAGGGAACTGTCAGTTCAATGAAATAAACTATCCGTTGACTCAATGACCACAACACTATGTCAGGCCTCTGCTTAGTACAAACTATTTCCTGGGGAACAACAAGCTTTCCCCCTAAATCTACCTGCATTTCCCAATCACAAGCACCTACTAGGTGGCCACACCCCTGCCTCCTTACTAACTTATCCCTTCTGTATTTCTCTCCCTCACGGACAAACTGAATTGCTAAATTCCTATCTTTATAACCTTCTGAATTGACCTCTCTTCGTTTCCCTTCGATTCCTGCAGCTAAACATTTCAACACCTGGTTATGTCGCCATGTATTCGGCCTTGTGACAAACTAACCTTACAGCCTGACAAAATATGCTTTAAGGTTGCCGTACCTGAACACAATGGGCATGATGGGTCCTCATTTACCCACAGTTTTAGGTTCTGGGGAGTTGGTAGCACATCATATGTAGCCCCTACCAGGAATTTAATACTATTCTCCTCCATACTCCACAGGTCCCTCCAACTGAGCTTCCTCTTCTCTACACTTTCCCAATTCAACCACTGTCCCTGTTTAGCCTGGGCCACTACCTTTGCACCCCTTACTATCTCCTCCTGTCTACGTATCTGTTCCACAACCAGCTTTCTTTTATCTTTGGGACCTGCTGTATTCCAAACCGGTTTGCCTGAGCCAAGCTCCAGGCCTCCCCGGCCAAACTGAACATTACTACGATCTCCGCATGCCTAAGAGCTGCCTCTGCCTGCTGAACTGCCGTTCCTGGGTTCCACTCCCCCCTTGGTTGGATTTGGAACCACACTCCTAACTACTACGTCCTTACTCCCAGACAACAAAAGCTCTGTCCTGACCTTAGTACATTTAAATTCCTCTGTCAAACTAGATACTGGCAGTTGAAGTATCCCTTTTCCATACAATGCAACACTACTTAGGCACCTAGGAGCGCCCAACCACTTCCTAATATAGGAGCTAACCGACCTTTCAACTCTCTCCACAACAGATATTGGGATTTCATAAACTGACAATGGCCACATTAACCTAGGATATAGTCCAAATTGTAAACACCACAACTTCAATTTTCCTGGAAGCTCTGATTTATCTATTCTAGCCAATCCTTCAGCCACCTCTTTTAAATGTCACCACCTGTTCCTTATCATTCAACTCTACATTGTACCACCTACCTAAACTCTTCACTGACTTTTCCCTAATTGTTGGGATGTCCTCATCATCTATGACAAACTTCCTATCACTTAACTTCCCTCTATATATCGAGATGCTTCTAGATTTACTAGGCTTGATCTTCATGCTGGCCCACTTCAGGTTCTTATTTACCTTCTCTAGTAGCCTGTTTGTACATGGCATTGTTGTGGTCACCAGTGTCATGTCATCCATGTAAGCCCTAACTGGTGGAAGATGCAACCCGTTCTGCCGTCTCCCCACCTACCACCCACTTAGAAGCCCTGATGATTACTTCCATCGCCATAGTAAATGCTAATGGAGAAATTGTACACCCTGCCATGATGCCTATTTCTAGCCTCTGCCAACCTGTTGTGAAATCTGCCGTACTTAGACACAACCTAATATCCTGAAAGTATGCTTTCACTAAGTTAACAACTACCTGTGGCACTCTGAAGTAGGTCCCTTTTGTTAATCTTCGCTGCCTGAATCTGGTGCCAGATCATGCTAGTGTGCTCTAAACACCCTGAAAAACCTGGTATTCCTGCCTTCTGCACCATGGTATCATTAATCTATTCCTTTCTAAGTAGCTAGCTAATCTCTGCGCAACTACACTGAAGAAAATCTTCCCCTCCACATTCAAGAGGGAAATCATCCGGAACTGGCTAATGTCCACAGACTCCTTCTCCTTAGGAATGAGGACACCTCCTGCTCTACGCCATGCTCTTGGTATAACTTGTTTTTCCCCAAACTATTCTTAGCTGTTTCCACAAAAATTTAAGTGTATCAGGCGCACTTTTGTAAACCCGGTAGGGGACTCCATTAGGCCCTGGGGCCGAGGAAGCCTTTGCACGCCTGACCACCTCCTGAACTTCCTTCCACCTAGGTGGCCTAACGTCCATCTCATGCTCTATTGCTCCTAATGGAGGATAATCGGGTGGGAAACCGACTATCCTGTTCTTCTCTAAATCTGAATATGTGTTTCTCAAATAATCTTCAACCTCTAACCTTTCTGCTTTAAGCTGCCCTCCCTTTTCCTGACTGAACAATCCTTTAACAAATTTAAAAGGGTCCTTGAAAAAACCTGTCCTAGCATATTCCTTCTTCCTCCTCTTTTTCCTAAGATGCTCTGCCCTTCTAAGAACCGCTAGCCTGCTTCTCAGCTCCTCTTGCAACACCTTAATTCCCTCCCTTTCTTCTTCTGTAGCCTTTTTCCACTGCTTTCTTAACTGTCTCCTTTCCTTGACTAACTTCTCTATTTCTCTTTGCCGCCTAGATTTACCTACCTGTACCCTCCCACTCCTCTTTCCTCTTCTCTCTTTTGAAATGTTACTTAAGTAAAAGTATGTAAATAAACTCATGGAAATGTACTTAAAGAATTAAAAGTAAAAGTACTGTAAAAATGTCCCTTGTGTATGCCGTGCGTGTGATTGTCTCTCTTGGGTGGGTGAGAGGGATCCCAGCTAACAAATTTTGGTTCCCCGAATGTTCTGGGAACGTTTGTTTTAAGGTGTAGGAACGTTTTTTGAACGTTGCAACACAACATAATATACTGGTATAAACGGCAAGTTTTCCTGACGTAACCGTAACTTTATCTTGATGTTCCCAAAACGTTCTTGGAAGGTTAATTGAACGTTATAAGAAGGTTACCAAAACGTCTCCCCTAAAACGTTCCCTGCATGTTAAAACGGCAAGTTTTCTTGACGTAACCAGAAGGTTATATTGATGTTCCCTGAACGTTCTTGGAAGGTTAATTGAACGTTATAAGAAGGTTACCAGAATGTTCTCCGTAAAACGTTCCGGCATGTTAAAACGGCAAGTTTTCCTGACGTAACCAGAAGGTTATATTGATGTTCCCTGAACGTTCTTGGAAGGTTAATTGAACGTTTAAAGAAGGTTACCAGAATGTTCTCTGTAAAACGTTCCCTGCATATTAAAACGGCAAGTTTTCTTGACGTAACCAGAGGGTTATTTTGATGTTCCCTGAACGTTCTTGAAGGTTAATTGAACGTTAAGAAGGTTACCAGAATGTTCTCTGTAAAACGTTCCCTGCATGTTAAAACGGCAAGTTTTCTTGACATAACTAGAGGGTTATTTTGATGTTCCCTGAACGTTCTTGGAAGGTTAATTGAACGTTATAAGAAGGTTACCAGAATGTTCTCCGTAAAACGTTCTGTGCATGTTAAAACGGCAAGTTTTCCTGACGTAACCAGAAGGTTATACTGATGTTCCCTGAACGTTCTTGGAAGGTTAATTGAAGGTTATAAGAAGGTTACCAGAATGTTCTCCCTCAAACATTCCTTCCAAGTTAAAACAGCAAGTTTTCCTACCATAACCAGAAGGCTATTTTGATGTTCCCTGAATGTTCTGGGAAAGTAAGTTGAATATTATAGGACGGTTGCCAAAATGTTTGAATGTTTTAAACACAATTATAAATAGCAAGTTTTCCTGACGTTCCCAAGGTTAACTGGACATTATAGGAAGGTTACCACAATGTTTTCAGTTTGATGTTCACTTCATGAAAATTATAAAACAAATGTGATTCTGTTCCTACTCCCAGGAAATTAAAACACTCAGTGAATGTTCCTAGAATTTTTTAACAATCCCATTTACATCAATATCAATACTTTTAAAGTGTCACCATCACATACTCACTGAAAAACCAGAGAGAAAAATTCTGTAAACATTGACATTTGTCCGATTTATTGGAAACTACGAGAAAAAAAAAAAAAAAAACCACCAGGAGAGCAAACAGGAACACTTTCTGCTAAAGAAACATACAGGAAGTAACATAGATGGAGGACAGCCCTAGTCCTGGCTTTCTGCAGTTTTGGTCTGCTGCTTCACCCCCCTGTTAAAATAGAAAAAAAGTCATGTTAGATAAATCTTTTATTGCAACACAACGTCACACTATCAACAAACAAACAAAAGTTTCTAAAGACTTGGCTTTAAATAGCTAATGCAGGGTCTAAAATATATTTGGCTCACCAGTCAAATGCCTGTGTAATGGCAATAATTCGTGGTGATCATGGAAAACACAGAGAGCTGTCCTTTGGGCATTTATTTTCTTTGAAATAAATTATCAAGCACTCAGACCCTGGAACCTCAGCTCCTGGGCGAATGAGAGACAAATTGACATACAGAGTGAAGTACTTATGCCAGAGAAACAGATAACGCCTTTGCGTACACAGAGAGAACTACTTCACATATGCTGACCTTGTGGGCCAGACAAGGTTTGAGACATGGAGACAGACAGAAAAGGCCCAAACTACATGCAATATGAAATAGGAATAGACGAATAGTGAAAGATCGATATTACGGGAAAATTGACCTGACACCTAGTACAAGGAAAAATTATATCAACTAAGGGTGTAACGAATAACCGATTTGAATCGGAAAATCGGTTTTGATTTAAAAGATGCAAGTGCATCGGTACACAGATAATGAATCGGTCTCAGTGTAGCTTGAACCAGCCGATGGCCCGATTGAAAAGTTATAAATCGGTTTAATGTTCCTGATGCAGCTGCTGAAAGGTGCATCTCCTCTTTGACCATCTCCTGCTCCCTCCCCTAACCCCTAAATTCCACCAGATGCGTGTGCAGTGGAGCTGATACGTTTCAATTCTAATCAATGTTTGTGGTTCCACCGGCTCTGTCATAGCTGCGGCGCTCCGGAGCATCCGCAGCAGATATGCAGAGCTTCTATTTTTACGCTGGAGCACAACGCAGCAATTCAGCACAGAGCAGATCGTGTGGAACAGGAAGTCGTTCGCAGAAACAAATAAAACATCCGGTTAATTTTAAGCGCAGTTGACTCTCTCCCGCTCACTCAAATACAATAGGAGCCACTCAAAAGTTCCTTCCCTCAGCCAACTGCCTGTCAAATCCCAGCCAAGTTCCAGCCGGTTGCCAGCCAGCTGCCGAGCTGGCTCTACCCCCCCCCCTCCTCTCCTATTTTAATCCTTGACACGCCCACTCGTTCAATTGCAGGGTATCGCCATGAGATGAGATGCCTCTCTCACTTTTAACGTCCCATCCGGGGTGTCTGGGTTTTTAAATAAACTGATTATATAATGTCCGGTTTTCCGTGTGTTAAAGTCATGGCTCTCTTTTTTAGCGACTGTCTCGCTAACCTCAACACTCTAATCAGAAATGCTACTTACTTTAGCTGAGCGGTTAGCAATCTGCTAGTTATTTGAGCAAACTGCTAGTTACTTAGTTTTACAGTTAGTGATGGCTTCTCCCTCTCTGCTGCTCTCTCTCTTGCTCAGTGCGCCTTATGTTTAGCTATTCCTCTGCCTCTTTTATAAATGCAGTTCATTTCCCGGCATCAGCTCAGCATTATAGAAACCTATCGCTAACGTTAGATGTTGTGGTTAGCCAGCCTCCGCTCTGCAGCACTGGTGCCCCGGTGGGCAGCAGTGCTTGCAATACACTGGTGGAAATTATTAATATTTTGATAACATCAGCCAGATGTTTGCTTACCTGTCTAGCAGAACACACGCGAGGTCGGCATCGAATTGTAGTCCTAGATGTTCACGAAGCTCTCTCCATCTCAGAGAGGCACACCAATATTTATCCTGGATTTAGCTCTCTTTAGTTTTTTTTAGTTTTAGTTTTTCTTCTCAGTTTTACTCAATTAAAATAACAAGTTATAGCGGAGCTGGCCCGACCGCTGTTCTGCAGTGTCGGCACACTGCTTTGTCTTGTCACCTTGTCACCTGCCACCCAAACGGAAGACTTAAGGTTTGCGGTGGGTCTTCAGGTTCGTCAGGCTCACTTGCCATGTTATCAAAATGCGAGAATGCGCTGCACAAAGGAAAGTGGAGAATTACGGGACTCGGTCCGTCACTCAATTATGTCCGTCGGGGAACTAGATATTTTAAATGTTTCGGCTCGCAAAAACGGAATTAAAATAAAACAAAATAAAATAAAACAATATCCTGCGCCCAATAATTCGGTACAGGGTCGTGCCGAACCGAAAGTCGCGTCCGAATGGTTCGACACAAATACATGTACCGTTACAGCCCTAATATGTATACATACATACATACATCTATATATACATACATATATATATATACATACATACATACATATAGGTTATGAAAATATAATAAGTGGAAGAAGTCTGAGTAATGAATTATAAGAGTGTTTCTCTCTCTGTCTCTCTCTCTCACGGACGGTAACGGTAAAGCACTACACGGATATTAACGAGTATGAGACAGAACGTAAACAAGAACTTTAGTTTCTGTTATTGGTAAGTATCAGGCCTGTATAAGATGACCAATACTTTTTTCTTTTAAACCAGCCAAATAGTATGATATATATAATGACTTAAGTGTTAGTTTTTACTTCAAAGCTTTAAAAGTTGTGTAATCTATAAAAGCAAAACAGCAAGCCAAACACGCATCAATTACATATCTGAAGCCCTGGAGTTTAGGACAGTATTTTCAAATTAATACAACAGTAGGCAACACAAACACGCACGCTGGCAAACACACACACACACACACACACACACACACCTGCTTCTTTCCTCGATGGGGTGCAAACTTCAGGGTTGTGGCGATTGCTTCCTCCACCTCTGTCTGTTTTGCCTTAAAATTCTTCTGACATGCCCCTAAATAAACAAAAAATTAAGTTAAAACAGTATAACGTGAATAATCTACAGAGATACATAGAGAGGGTGTGTATGTGTGTGCCTGCACTCATGTATGAGTGTGATGCTGACAGATTTTCAGGAATCCCGTGGGTTACAAGATTCCAGTGGGGTTCCAATGGATGGCAATCAGGTGACTATTAAGCAATTAATGTCCACAAATGAATTTTATAATGTCCTTTAGAGCTGGGCAATTAATCAAATTTTATTTTCAATTACAAAATGAGAGGAAATGTGAATATTTACTTTGCAAGTTGATTTACATTGTGCGCCCCTAAATTTTCTGCTTGCGCCACTAAAATTTTAAGTTAGGGGCCACTGTGCTCCTAGTAAAAAAAGTTATTCTGGAGCCCTGTATATATTATTTATACTTTGTTTTAATTTACTCTTTGTCAAACTGTATTTAAACATTAGTCATTGTGTTAAAAAGGAAAACCTGTTTAAAGTCCAATAAAAGCAAATTCTCAAATCAATGAATAATCCACTTACCACTTACCTATGTATACCACTTACCTATGTCACTTTATATTTTTAGATCACTGTATATTTTTAATATAGCGTTATTACATATTTTTTACGTCTACTGTTACTTCTCTGATTTGCCTTAATGTGTGTATGTTGTGTGTATGCTCAGTGTATGTTATGTTATTGCTACTGGATGCTTGAATTTCCTCCGGGATCAATAAAGTATCTATCTATCTATCTATCTATCTATCTAATCGTTTTGAATAATCGTGATTTCAGTATGAATCAAAATAATCGTGATTCTGATTTTTGCCATAATCGAGCAGCCCTACATTCTGGTGTACACTGAAGAGAAAATAAAGGAGAAAGACAACATTGTTTCAGATAAAAAAGCAGATTTAGTACTGACTGAGGTTCCTATCACTGTAATGACAATAATGGCTGGAGTGTATGTAACTTAAATTAAACTCAGAACTGGTCTAATAGGGAGCTGTGGCTGGAGAGCAAAAACAAAACTCATTTTTTAAATCTTTTGACGTGGACCAGCATTTCAAGGGCCGTTTCCTGTGCTTCACCATGTGCCTCTTTCAAGCCACACTTTCTTCTTCCACCACTTCTGCCCTATTCTCATCTCTATCTTGAGCTTACTGTCAGATATTAAATATGAAAGGAGGCTCCTACATGCTTGAGCTTTACACATGTCCTGAGATTTTCAGCCAACTATGATTATGGAATATGCTGTATTAGCCTACCTTTTACAGCAGGTAGCCTACACACACACACACACACACACACACACACACACACACACACCTGTAGCTGTGCTGTCTCTCTCTGTTCCTCTGCTCTCTGGACTGGGCTGCCTGGCTGTTCTTTTGGGCTCCTAATAAGTAGCATGGACGGCCCAACCGGACCGGACAGGCCAGGTCGGGCCTCGGCTCTTCTTTTTTAATTTTTTTGGCCGGGTTCGGACCGAGAATTAATGCTTGTCACTTGCATTAATTAGTCACTCTTCTCGCTCATAGACGGTAGAAAAATGTGACCGTAACCACGCCGTACCGGGCCGGCCGCTGACCCACCGGCCCACCGGGAAAACTCCTGGTACTCCCGGTGGCCAGTCCGCCCCTGGACACCGCTCCTCATTCTCAACATAAATCGCAAATACAAAACAGTCTGTTACACTAGCTTCAGCTTCACGTGTCCTGACAGAAGCCGACACACGGAGACAGTGAAGTAATTACCCGTGGCTTAGACTAGCTTACACAGCTTAGCTATTTTACACAGCTTAGCTATCTTACACAGCTTAGCTAGCTTACACAGTTTAGCTAGTTTACACATGAACAATACTTCGACATATGACTATTAGGCAGATAGGAACTTTACACATAGATGAAGCTGGATATAATAACTTTGAAGTTACTCACCTGTCGTATTTTCCTGGCTTTTTTTCGTTCGTCGCTTCCTCGCGGATGATCCGCGGTCACCACCAGGTATTTCGGCGCTGTTGAGCGCGATCACGATGTCCCGATGCGACATGGGATATGTTGCGTTCGTCTGTACTCGGAATTCGGATAAATCCAACCTCCACAATAAATGTTAGGCTACAAAACGTTTGGGGACTATGACATTTAACAGAAAACAGAAATGTTTTAAGGTTGTGGTTGTTATTATTATTATAATTTGAATTGAACATCAAGGGGAACAGTATAGAAATTAATAATATAATAACACAACAACAATTATTATTATTATTATTATTATTATTATTATATATTATTATTATAACTTGAATTGAACATCAAGGGGACAGTATAGAAATTAATATATAATAATAACAACAACAACAACAATTATATTATTAGGGGCGAAGTAGCCGGTTGATAGTGGAAAACAGCATTCTGGTTGGTTTTGCTGGTTCTATAATGAGGGTTGGAGTAGTGGTGAGTTTTGGCCTGGGAGAGAGCTTCTTTCTAGGACCTCACATCCATAGGCCTCAAGGTGGACAGTGAGGCCAGATCTTTTAAAGAACCCCTCCAGTTAACGCCAGTGGCCTTCAAGGGTGGAGTTCAGTGGTGAACCAGGGGGCAAGATGGGTATAGAAGACAGTCCTGATTTTGAGGGGGACGAGAGAGTCAGCCAGCAGGATAAGGCGGAGTGGCAGTGAGCAGCCAGCCCATCAAAAAGGATGTTGGACTGAGCAGAGGCCAAGTGGGTTGTTATGCAATTGGTTAGGGCTGGTGTACTCACTGTCTTGATGTTCCTGTATGTGATGGTCCATTTTGTGAACTGCCAGGGCAGGGCAGGGAGACAAGAACAGTGAAGAGGATTGCATGTTGGTCAGACAGAGCAAGGTCCAAGCACTGAAGATGGATGGGATTGTGCCAATGGAGTTCACAAGGTCCAGTGTGTGGCCTTTGGTGTGGGTGCACCCTTTAACATGCTGTGTGATATTGAAGCAGTCCAGTAGGCTAGTGAAAGGAATTCAGTAGCGAACAAGCAGTTGGTATTGTCCACATGACCCCCAATAATCATTATGTCAACATTCTGGGAATGTTATGATAAAGAAAATAATTTTTAAAAGTCTTGATAGCAGACTGTTGCCATGTAACAAATCATTGCAAACAGTTCTGTGTCCATAAGAACAAATGCAATTATTTCATTCAGAGCAGTAATAAACTTATTTTTAACTCAATAAAATCATGTGAAAAATGTAATAATAAGCAGGATAATACAGTGAGTTGATTATTATTGCAGAAAACCTCTTCAAGGGAATTTGTATCAGGATACTGATCATCCTGTCAGGATTTTTATCCTCAAGAATGACCACCTCACTGTGTATTATCCATTACATGGCAACTGTCCATTAAAGCTAAAACACAAAACATGACCAGAGGGCTGGCAAAAATATTGTTGTGTTGCCCCCATCCTCCTCGTTTCATTACAGCTGATGCATTGAGTAGAAGTTACATGTTGCCTGTAACTGTATACTGAATAGGTAACAATTCTCTTTATTCCTTTTTCAATCAAACTGCTACATAGCCAGCAATGATGTGTGTGTGTGTGAGGTGGAGGGGCATCGGAATTAATAGAATAGAATTTTATTGATCCTTGAAGGGAGATTAATTGCATTGTAGCTCAACACAACAAACTATGTATTCTGATGGCAGTTTGTATGAAACATTTCCAGAATCTCAGTTCTGTAACGTAGCTGGATCAGTCGATCTCTGCTCATCCCTTCCATTTCACCGGCGCTATGAAGATGGTTTCTGACTTCCATTGTGTGTGCATTGCTTCACCACAGCCTCCAATGAGTCTAATCTGAGTCCTATCACAAAGCCAGCTCTTTCACCCGTCTGTCAAGCTGTCGTTCATCTTACTGTTTTATGTTGCCTTCCTAGCGGACGGCAGCATAGACAGTACATTTGCCACTACAGATGATAAAAACATCTGCAGCATATTTTTGCAGATGTCTGGATCTGAACCTCCATAAGAAAAGGAGCTGCTCCGTCCCTTTCTGTAGAGTGTATCTATGTTAGGGAACAACTTGTTGTCCAGGTGAACTCCTAGATATTTGTAGGTTAGCATTACCTCAGTGTCCACCCCACGAATGTTCACTGGCTGGTCCAGGAGCTTGGACTTTTGGAAATCCACTATCATTTCCTTTATCTTTGTGGTGTTCAGTTGGAGGCAATTGTAAATATGATTAGTTTTTGGGTGACCCTGTAGTTTATGTCATTTGGAGTTATTCTGTGTATGCCTGACCTCTCTTGGATGCCCATGATGAATTTCTCCTGACAGAGTCAATAAATACAAATCAATCAATCAATCAACGGGGATCTCAGGAGAACATTATAAAATTCACAAACACAAATCATTTGTGTAATGTTTTTAGAACTATCCACAATTCAACCAAATGGGTGAACATTATAAAATTACTCTCAAAAAACGTTACAAGCATCTGGTTATTAGAATGTTTTATAAATGTTACATCAAAAACCAAATATGTGTAGAACTTTCTTAGAACGTTGTGGAAAGGTTACCCAAAATGCAACCAAACAAGAACCTTAGGGGAACATTCTAAAAATTACTCCAAAAAAAACGTTACAAGCATCTGGTTATTAGAACGTTTTAGGAATGTTACATCAAAAACCAAATATGTGTAGAACTTTCTTGGAATGCTGTGGGAAGGTTACCCAAAATGCAACCAAATGAAAACCTTAGGGGAACATTCTAAAAATTACTCCAAAAAAACGTTACAAGCATCTGGTTATTAGAACGTTCTACGAGTGTTACATCAAAAACCAAATATGTGTAGAACTTTCTTAGAACGTTGTGGGAAGGTTACCCAAAATGCAACCAAATGAAAACCTTAGGGGAACATTCTAAAAATTACTCCAAAAAAAACGTTACAAGCATCTGGTTATTAGAACGTTTTAGGAATGTTACATTATTTGTAGAACTTTCTTAGAACGTTGTGGGAAGGTTACACAAAATGCAACCAAACGAGAACCTTAGGGGAACATTCTAAAAATTACTCAAAAAAAACGTTACAAGCATCTGGTTATTAGAACGTTTTAGGAATGTTACATCAAAAACCAAATATGTGTAGAACTTTCTTGAACGTTGTGGGAAGGTTACCCAAAATGCAACCAATGAAAACCTTAGGGGAACATTCTAAAAATGACTCAAAAAAAACGTTACAAGCATCTGGTTATTAGAACGTTATAGGAAGGTTACATTATTTGTAGAGCTTTCTTAGAACGTTGTGGGAAGGTTACCCAAAATGCAACCAAATGGGAACCTTAGGGGAACATTCTAAAAATTACTCCAAAAAAACGTTACAAGCATGTGGTTAGTAGAACGTTTTAATAATGTTACATTAAAAACCAAATATGTGTAGAACTTTCTTGGAACGTTGTGGGAAGGTTACCCAAAATGCAACCAAATGAAAACCTTAGGGGAACATTCTAAAAATGACTCAAAAAAAACGTTACAAGCATCTGGTTATTAGAACGTTATAGGAAGGTTACATTATTTGTAGAGCTTTCTTAGAACGTTGTGGGAAGGTTACCCAAAATGCAACCAAATGGGAACCTTAGGGGAACATTCTAAAAATTACTCCAAAAAAACGTTACAAGCATGTGGTTAGTAGAACGTTTTAATAATGTTACATTAAAAACCAAATATGTGTAGAACTTTCTTGGAACGTTGTGGGAAGGTTACCCAAAATGCAACTAAATGGGAATCTTAGGGGAACATTCTAAAGGTTACTTTAAAAAAAAACGTTACAGGCATCTGGTTATTAGAACGTTTTAGGAATGTTACATTAAACACAAACATTTATACAACGTTCATAGAATGTTCTTTAGGGAACGTTCAGTAGGAAACTTGTAGGGAACATTCTGGGAATGTTACCAGAACGTTATGTGTTTGCTGGGATCCAACCTTCCAGAAGGTAGGCGGGAATGGGATCCAGGAGGATGGATAGGAGTGGGATGGTGGTTATTATAGGCATCACAGAACCCTGTGTCTTTCACTGTTTTTGTGAATACTGTTTACTTTTGTGTGAAAACTAATAAAGAGAGTTGGAAAACAAATGTCCCCTGTGACTGTTGAAGTCTACTACTATATATGATCTCATTAGATGATTGCAACTCATGCATTAATGGAGAAGTTTGGTATTTTGCACTTCGAGCCCCATTTCTGGGTTGTGTATGATGAAATAGAGTGTTTAAGACCAAAATTATGACAACTGCTCCATTTCTGAGAATTTGGCTTTCCCCTGCCTGGCTTAACAGTGCTGCCTATGGCCATGTGTGAATCTGTCCCTAAAACCACCCTAAATGTTCGTTTTCAAAACCATGAAACTCACCGAATGGTCAGTGGTGTTCGTTGATGATCTGACATAAAAATCGTAGCTAACTGTGGTTTTCGTGATGATTTATTTGACACTTTGTCTAATCCATTGGTTTTCTATAGGAAGTATCATTGTCCGTTGGTAGTAATCCACCACAGGAAACCGAAAGGGCGTTGACTTAGACTTAGACTTAGACATACTTTATTCCTCCCAGAGGGAAATTCGTTTCCACTAACTGTACATTTACAGAGATCGATAACAAATGAGATGGTGCAGTTTCCGGATCAACAGGTGTTTCTGGATGGTATTGAAGGCGTAACTGAAGTCCACAAAGAGAATTTTCGCAAAGTTACCTGGTGAGTCCAGGTGCTGAAGGAGGAAGTGCAGTAGGCAGGCCACAGCATCCTCTGTGCCCCTTTTGGCCTTATTGGCAAACAAAAAGGGGTCCAGACGTGGAGTGACAATTGGCAGGATGATGAAGTGCTGGCTCGACAGTGCTGTGTGCTCTCCTGGAGGAAGAACGAGAACGAATGAAAAAGTTTTGGAATAATATAAAACAACTGCACAATGGAATACTCGCTTGTAAACAACCTTCGCAGTACGATGTCTTTGAACACAACGCCAACCTTCTTCTTCTGCTTCTTTTCTGTGTCCCATTACATTGCGATGGTTTCCTGCCGGTTGCCGACACCCACGTAAAGGAGCATTATCGCCATCAAGTGGGCTGGAGTGTATTACGTGTCAGGGTCACGAGTGATCAAGCAGAAGTTCACACATGGGTGTAAGACAGCTGAAAAAATAGTTCCACAATCGAGATGAATAGCGAAAACATGGATGGAAGCCACAGTTCACTACAATTTTTATGTCAGAACATCAATGAACACCACTGACCGCTCGGTGAGATTCATGGCTTTGTAAATGAACGTTTAGGGTGGTTTTTAGGACAGATTCACACATAGCCATAGGCAGCAGTGTTAAAAAAAACAAATTCTCAGAAAAGGACCAATCATCACAATTTTGGTCTTAGTCACTCTATTTCATCATAAACAACCCAGATATGGGGCTCAAAGTGCAAAATGCCAGACTTCTTCTTTAACGTAAAAGCAGTATTTTTCTGTTGTAGTTGGTTGAGGTGGAGCTTATTTTCAACCATTAGCTAATGATTATTTACATAATGGGTTAATCTGCTGATCATTTTCTCCATGAATCGATTGATTCTTTGATTTGAAAACAATTCTGGAAATAGTGAGAGATAGCGTCACACTCACACAGAGCCCAAATCTATGCTGAGTCTAGTTCAGGCAGGTATTGAGGCTGAAATCCAACTGAAACTCGACACCTTCATAATGTTTGTTTTGTCTAACCAACAGTTCAAACCTCAACATAAAAATTATTCAACAATAAAAAGCAAAAGCAGCTAAAAAATCCTCACATTTGGGAAGCTGGAGCCAAGAAATATTTTTGCATTAAAAATGACATAGATGATTATCAAAATAGTGGCAAATTTATTTTCTGTCAATTCAATAACTGACTCATAGTTCCAGCTGTACTTGTACATTTTCATGTTTCAAGTGCAAAATCTTGGTTTGTGAAGTAACTACTAGCTAAAGATGTCAGATAAATACAGTGGAGTAGAGGTAGATGGTGGCATGAGAAGGAAAGACTCCAATTTGTGCTTACAGTTACATTCCACCACTGGCTGCATCTTATGTTATATTATCTTCATGAGTTTGTGAGTGTGACTTAACTTGACTTGCTTGACTTACCGCAGGGACTCGACTTGAATTGCTTGCTTCTACCCACAGTGACTTGGGACTTGCTTGAGACTTGAATGTTTTGACTTTAGACTTGTTTACTCCCAATTCTGGTGAATATCTGGAAGTTTTCTTGCTCTGGTCATTAGCTCGAGGATACTTTATGAGTTGACTTGCTTGAACATGAGCGAGACAAGTTCAAACATTCATTTTACATCCATGGCATTAGCGGATGATATAAGCCAGATTCATAACTGTTGTAATTTCACAAAAAAAATTAGAACAACTTTTACAATTACGTCACCAAATGTGGTTTTGAGATTTAAAATCAGATCTAAACATTACATTTAGATTTTGAATATGTGGTTGATTTGTCATAATATTGCCTGCTTGAAAATTTGCCAAGATGCTTTTGGAGATGTAAGAAGGTCCTAGCTGAGATGACCCACTGGTGAATGTCCATGGTCACTGCATGGAGAACAGTCACTTTCTGCAAGCTCTGTGGTAATTTACCACCAGCTATGATGTTTCTGAAGAGTGCTAAATGCATAATATTATAACTTGTTTAAAGTTTCAAGGAAAACGTAGCAGGGAACAGCAATAGTAGAAAAATGACAACAATAAGCAGTGCAGTACTGCAGAGCCGCAGAGAGCAAGACAGAAATTATGCAGCACTGTGGATTATGCATGGACTCTCTTCATTAAAATTGATTCCACCTGTACTCCATCTGTGCAAGTCATGTTTTTTTTCTCTACTTGACATGGACATGAAACTGCCTGAAATGTTGCTGAAAAGAAGAAGAACATTGCCTCTGACTTTTAGCAATACTAACTAGGGACTGGGATGTACCTTGATGAGTCTGCATCAGGGTCAACAGTGTTTGTTACCTTGGCAACATATCTGTGTGTCATGAGAACTTACAAGCTGGTTCATTTATTTGCCTGGCCTGGCTCTAGCCCCTGCTCACTCCCCTGAGGCCATGTTCTCTCCTCTCACTCCCCAGACCTGCCATCCTCCCTAACATCCCCTCCCACCAACACACCTGTTACTACTTTCCTCATCAGCCCTGCATATATACAAGCACATTTCCATTTGTTTCCTGTCAGATTGTCTTCTGTACTCTTCACTAAGCATTCCAGTCATTCTGCCTGATTGGACTCCTGCCTCCTTCTAGCCTTCAGTCTGCACTTCGGCCTGGTGCAACCAGCCGTCACTCTGGCCTGCTGGCAACCAACCTGAACAAGGGGGCATAGTCCACCGCCTGCCTGTCCTTGAACTGGCCACCACCACCACCACCAATGCCCGGCCAGACCTTCTGGTTGACTACTAGGGTTGCCACATTTTCATTTGTGCAGCAGTTACTAGATCATAAGATAAACTTTCATATTTCTACTACCAATTAAAGGTGATAGATGTAGGATTCATACTTCCCTGTCAGTAGGTGTCGCACTCACACTCGCCTGTTCTCACTCCACTCCTCAATTCTACAGGTTGCCAGGTTCGTAAACGACAGACACTGGAGACAGTGATGTCAAGTAAAGAGTCTTTTGTGGTATAGTAATTAAAAAATAATAATAATAATAATAAATCATGAATCTTCTATTGTGCACCCTGTAACATACTGTACCAATCTCTGTAAAGCATTTTAGCTATACTTGTCACTAATGCTAATGTCATTAGTCAATTAGGATCCCTGAATCAACAACATCCTGTATACACACAAAAATACGAAAGTGTTCTTGATATTAAAACGGCAAATAAATTCCTCTGTTATAATTTCCCACCAATAATAATGATAATAATAATAATGATAATAATAATAATAATAATAATAACATGATACTTTGGCTGTACTAGATATTTGATATATTAAGTAGATTTACCTTTTTACAACACTATTTGACAACTCTACAACCGGAGCAATCACAGTCCCAAAAACGCAGTTTCTAGAGAACTTGCTAAAATATCTGAAATTAACCATCTTCCTTACTTTTTCTTAACATATTTCATCTCGGTGCAGTGTAATTACTAGTTCGGCTTTACTAGACATTAGATATATTCAGCAGATATTTCTTTTTACAAACCTGCTGCGTTAGTTAGCAAACATTAGCTTACCTGTCCAGAAGGAAAGCGATAACCTCTGCGTGGCTTTTTAGCCCTTTTTCTGCCTTCAGCTGACTCTAACGATCAAAAGCTGAACCAATGTTGATTCTGGTTTTGCTCCATTGGTCGGCTAGAATTTGCGATGGATAGTGCTCGGACAACGCCATACAATCTGGCACCCCCCAACCCAACTACCAGAAAGCACCGCACCACACCGGACCAACAAATGCTCCCACTGGTGGGTGACATACACCATTTTGTGGCACAAACTGCACTACAAATTGGTGGCCGGCTCACAGCAAATGAATTCGTACTGTCAATCAGTAAATCAATCATATATTTGTCACATGGAATTAAACAAGGTAAAACTGCAGCGAAATGTGATCCCATCAGCTCCTTTAACTTGTGCACTGTTTTTTAATATTTTTTGGGTCTTCACGTTTTTTTTTGAAAGGTAAGGTAAAGCATGTCTCTGAAAACATTTGAGGTGAGAAATAGGCAACACTGTAACAGAATCTTGGTTTATATTTGATCAGCACTGCTTAGTTTTACTATTCGATGTTTGTTATTTCAGCCTCTGTTTTCACTATGCAGTAAACAGTATGGCACCCACTAACTGTTCACCAACTTTCACTATTACAGCCAAACTCTGTACTTAAATATGTTTCTAAAAACATTATTTGCTGGAAGTAGGCAATGCATTAACATAATCTTGGTTTATATTCAATCAGCACTGCCTAGTTGTATTGTTTGATTGGAGTTTGGTCTGAATTTGAAAGACAGAGACAAAGAAAGAGAGGGGTGAGTTTCTTTCGATGATCCACCACTATACTCTTTCCACCAAACACTTAAGGTATGGTATCTTTGGAACCAAAAGTAACCCCTCAGACATGGTACCTAGACCTTAGGTTCATTCAGCGTTTCCACCGCAAACAGTACTCTTCAATTTGGGCAGGGTTGTTGTTCCTCACTGCTCCATCCAGCACTTGCTGTATTTCCTCAGCACTGGTGACACAGATACAAGTCTGTACGCATTAAATGTCCTCATAACGAGATTACATGCCCCTGTTTTGCAGAACAAAATTGAACATGCTGGAGTGAGGTTCTTTCTCTTTGGAATATTTAGAATAGCAGGTTTGTGCATTTAGTCTTTCTCAGACAAGAGCAGGGGTTTAGTGTTGTTGTTGCCCACAGCAATTCTGTCTTTTTTCCAAGTAAAGTGAGTAAAGTGAGGATTATAATATATATGCAGTACACATAAGCCAAAATCAAAATTAAAATATATTTTTAAATGCTTGTAGATCCACTCATGAATAAAAGAGTATGTCATCCAAGAGAGACAATAAAAACTCAAGGAATGGTCAAACTTGTCATTGAAATTTAAGGTGTGTTGATGGATTCACATCATCAGCTCATGCACTGAGTAATATTACAAGCAAATGTTCCACCTTAAAAGTTGCTGGCAGTCAGCCCAGTGAATTTAGTTACTTTTTTCTCAGTCAAACTCAGCAAAACATCCTTTCATTTTATAGTTATACTTTACTAATGTATGTAAAACAACAGTGATTGCCTCTCTTGACCAATCAACGGACTGCAGTGTTTCTAGCCCCACCTTTAGTACTGGATCTGTGTGCTAGTTACTCCAACAGAGGGAGGACCAAAACTGGGAACAGTAAGGAACAGTTACATTGGTACCATCCACAACCTTTAATAGTGGAAACGGAAGAAATGTGTACTGAACTGAACTAAACCGTACCAGACTGCTTGGTGGAAACGGGGCTTGTGTCCATGATGGCGTCATGGGTGGTGGCGCTGTGAAAGTACAATCTGTAGTTTGAGCGTCAGCCCCAGAGCTAGCTTTTGTGCTGAGAGATGAGCAGGGAGATCTGGGCACTGGTCAGATGGAGGAAAGTTTACCATAATTAATTTAAACATACTACCTACATTGTTACCATGAGATGTTTTTTTTTCTTATTTTGGCCACTGCAAGTACTACAGTATACACGTTTTACCATAGTCAGTACTGTCCTCAGTACCATGGTGTACAAATGTACCGTGGGAAGTACCATGGTAAAACTGAAAATACCATCCATTACCATGGTAGGTTTTTGCAAGGAGTGAGTCACATGCTTTTTCTCTTCTCAGTAAAAGCAGAACCTGAATCTCAAAGCTACTACCGGGCAGCCACAGGTGGGTTAACTACCATTCAGAGTGTTTGTGTGTACACACGGTTGTTTGCTTTTCATTCTCAGTGGCTTCTTGGAAGCCTTTACTCCTCTAGGTGGTCTCAGAGAAGCAAAGGCAGTTCTTGCAGTGAGGTGATATATCTAAGCCATGAGGTAAAGCAGTAAGCAAAGCCTCCGCTGTCTCTTTCACACACAAACCCTGACCGAGTCAAAACATAAAAGCCCACAATGGCCCGAATGAGGAGGCTCCCAGGCTTGCATCGCTGCAGAGGTAGAAAGCTGTTTTTTCCAATGCTCTACCTACTGAATAGGAAGTTTGAAAAGCTCAGATTTTGCTTCCCAATGGGGAAGAGAGGAGGTGGGGGTGGGGAGGGGGCTGGGGATGGGATGGTAATAACTAGAAGCAGGTGCAGGGATGAGGAGGGGGAGTGAAAGTAGCTGGATACAAAGCCGTGATGTGCAGAGGTTTTACTGGAGAAGTTTCAGCTCTCTCCACTTCCTAATCCCTATAGGTCCAACTGGAATACCTCCACCATGATGTAATGTGTGTGTGTGTGTGTGTGTGTGTGTGTGTTGAAGTTTGAGGAGGCTCACATGCAAACATATGGAGGGGATTGCATAGCTCTGTGAGGGGACTTAGGCTGTTAAGACAAAAAAAAGGGTTCTTGTATAGGCTGGCAGAGTGTGTGTGATGGTCCTCCAGCAGTGCAGCATGTAAGAGTGCACTTCAAATGAAGTGTGTAAGAACATGCAAACACACGGAAACATATGAGTGTTTGTAGACCGATACCATGAGGTTTTCTACATTTGTTGAAATGACGTGCAGATGATACATGTGTGTGTGTTACGGTCTCCGGACCTTTGTACATTTATTCTCAGTGTTTAATGTGCTGTGCCCGTCATTGTGTGAGTTTTTCGGCCAGCACCTGTCAATCAATTATGTGTATGTCTAATTGTCTGCTCTTCTGGAGGGAATCCCCGGTGAACCACGCCTCCAGCCCGCCCTCTTCTGCTGCTGTTCAGTGTTCCCCCACTTGCAGGTCGGCAGGCCCTCTCGCCGTCGTCGTTGGTTTCGGCCAATCACCGCCTCGCTCGCCTGTCGCTGAACCTTTAAAAGCTGCATGCAGTCAAGAGCAATGGCGGCTGTGATTTAGTCTGAGCAGTCCGCCTCGCTCCATTGTATTTTGCTGTTGTCGTGATCTGTACCTTGTGTGTGAATCTGGGGAATCACAGGGCTTTAGGACCTTACTTCTTAGTGTAGCCACATATCGTTGTGCACCCACGTAGATACTGAATGTTAGATCACTAGGTTTATGGGTGTCGGTTTGCATGTAGTTTTTATTTGGCAGGTAAGTTATAGAGCAGACAGCCAGGTTTGTTTTGTTGTTCTGGGTGGCCTTGTGCCACAATTAAGTAAGTTAGCAGGGGTATTTATTTGGTGACAGGTAAGAGTTTTTTTTTAATTGTTTTATGGTTTGCCGTCACCCACCGCCCTTCCCTAAAGTTGTTTTGTTTAAATATAATGTTACCGCCGAGGCTCTTTTCGTGAAGCCCGAGCCGTGGGCTGTTTTACAGAGCCTCCGAGCTGGTTTTTTCTTTGCTGTACCGCTTTCTTCATGAAGCGTAGCTGTTATTATTTGTGTGTTGTGACTGAATAAATGGCAGATTGCCCTATTCGCTTACTTGTTTGGTTTTATGTTGCTTCCCTTACCCCTAGACATTCACTGGGTTGTAACATAAATGGGGGCTCGTCCGGGATATCTGCCTATTGTTAATTGATTCCTCGTGGTTGTTTGGTAGTTTGCTTGTTTGCTTGTTTGTTTATTGATTGATTGATTGGTCGCCGGTGCGCGGATGGCGTTCAATCTAGAGAGATTTTTGCAAACTCCCTCCCTCGATTTGCTTAACGTGTGTAGGAAGGATGATTTGCTGCAGATTGCAGGCCACTTCAGTGTTTCGGCTCCTCGGCAGCTGGTTAAAAAGGAGATCAAGGCTCTTGTGGTCAGTAAATTAGTGGAGTTGGGCTTGATTGTTGCTGCGCCGCCTCCAGCGTCCGCAGTGCAGGTTGGTGGCACCCTGACTCAGGGCAGCCGTGGGGGAGAAGACCCCACTGCCGCGGTAGAGAATGTGGAGCAGGCAGAAGGTGGAGGGGACGGCGTGGGAGTGGAGCGGATTAATCCCCCGCTTACTCTCCCTAAATACGATCCTCTCTCACCTGGATCTTCTGAGGGGACTCGTAACGAGGCCCGCCTCAAGGTCCGCCTAGCTCGTCTCCGGATGGAGGCTGATGAAAAGGAGAGAGACCGTGAGCTTGAGTACCGCCTGCAGGTTAAAAAGCTGGAGATTGAGGCAGAGACAGCTGTGAGGATGCGGGAGCTTGAGCTAAAAAGAGAAGCTCTGGTGTCTGAAGCAGCCTCTTCTGTTGCAAAATCAAGTCTGATTCCCACTGTGCCAGCTTTTGATATAAGTAAGCATATTGCTTTAGTGCCCCAGTTCCGAGAATCTGAAGTGGACTCATATTTTTGTGCGTTTGAGCGCATCGCTTTGGCTCTTCAGTGGCCTTCAGATGTTTGGCCTTTGTTGTTACAATGTAAAATTCATGGCAAGGCCCAAGAGGTGGTTTCGGCGCTCCCCCTACAGGATAGTTTGTGTTACGACACTGTTAAGGCATCCATTTTACGTGCCTATGAGCTGGTTCCAGAGGCCTACCGCCAGAAATTTAGAGGCCACCGCAAATCTCCAGCTCAGACCTATGTGGAGTTGCTAGGGATAAGGGAAGCCTATTTGATAAATGGTGTGCTGCTTCTGAGGTTCAGGACTTTTCTTCCCTGCGTGAACTTGTGCTGCTGGAAGATTTCAAAAAATGTTTGCCAGAGCGCATGGTAGTTTATTTAAATGAACAGAAAGTTAAATCCTTGTCTAATGCAGCTGTGTTGTCGGATGAGTTTGTGCTTACTCACAAGGTTACGTACTCTTCCCCTGTTGCTGATAAACCCCGTTCTGCTCCAGTCGCCTCAAGCAGTGGTAATAAACCTCCGGCTCCTACTCCGCGTAAAGAGGAGCGAGAGTGTTTTTACTGTCACAAAATAGGACACGTAATTGCCAACTGCTTGGCGTTAAAACGCAAGGAGCAACCCCCGTCTCCGGGTGCTCGCCAGCCAAAAGGCGTCGGCTTAATTAATTCTTTATCAGATAAGAGGTGTACAGACCCAGGCGCCGATGACAGCTTCGATCCGTGTTTCAAACCGTTCATTCATGATGGTCTGGTGTCCCTCACTGGCGCGCCAGAGGATCAGCAGCCTGTGCGGTTCTTGCGCGACACCGGGGGCTCTCAATCTATCATTCTGGCCAGTGCGCTGCCGTTCTCAGACCAGTCAGCTTGTGGTTGTAGTACCGTACTTCGGGGCGTTGAAATGGGATATGTTTCCGCGGCCTCTGCATCGTGTGCATATCAAATCCAAATTAGTGACCGGATTTTTCCCCGTAGCAGTCTGCCCGGCGCTGCCCATTCGCGGTATAGTAATGTTAATGGGGAATGATATTGCGGGTGGACAAGTAACTCCAGCCCTCGAAGTATTGACCTCCACTCCTCTCCCCTCTTGTTGCGACGCTGATTCTTCTCAGACTCTGTTTCCCTCCTGCGTAATTACGCGCGCGCAGACTCGGAAACTTGGTACAGAGGCTCATGCGTGTGAGCCCGAGGAGATTGATTTGTCCGATTGTGTCTTAGCAAAAGTCTTTGCTGAGGACACTGAGTTAAAAACTCCCGAGATAGTTCCCAGCGCTAAACCTGTAGCTGAGAAGGCTCCGAGCGCCGCACCGCCTTCTCATGAGTTTCAGTTGCCTGTAACTCGGGAGAAGCTCATCGCTGCTCAGAAAGTGGACAAGAGTCTACAGAGTTGTTTTGCTGCGGTGGTAAGTAGTGATCCGACTGACGGTGAGTGCACGCACTATTTTGTAAATGATGACGTTTTGATGCGTAAATGGACACCTGTGACTGCTGAGGGCGCAGATTGGAATACAGTGCGTCAGATTGTTGTGCCCACAGCCTACCGCGAACAAGTGTTAACTTTAGCACACGAGAGCCCATGGTCTGGTCATTTGGGCGTTAACAAAACGTATAACCTCATCTTGAAACATTTCTTCTGGCCTGGTTTAAAATCAGATGTAGTCAAACACTGCCGCACATGCCACATTTGTCAGATTGCAGGAAAGCCAAATCAGGTAATTCCACGGCCCCGCTGCATCCAATACCCGCTATAGGAGAGCCCTTTGAGCGTGTTATTGTAGATTGCGTCGGTCCCTTGCCTAGAACAAAACCCGGTAATCAATACCTACTCACCATTATGTGTGTTTCCAGCCGCTTTCCTGAAGCCGTGCCGCTGCGTAAAATCACCGCTGGTGCAGTTGTCAAGGCGCTGACTAAATTCTTTTCCACCTTTGGCTTGCCGCGTATCGTTCAGACTGATCAGGGCTCGAACTTTCAGTCAAAGCTCTTCAAACAAGTCCTGAAATCCTTGGGTGTGAAGCATATAGTGTCCAGTGCTTATCATCCCGAGTCTCAGGGCGCGTTGGAGCGTTGGCACCAAACGTTAAAATCCATGCTGCGCAAATACTGTTTAGAGACGGGAAAAAACTGGGATGAGGGTGTTCCGTTTGCTTTATTCGCTGCTCGTGAGGCTGTGCAGGAGTCCCTGGGTTTCAGTCCAGCTGAGCTTGTTTTCGGTCACGCTGTTCGCGGCCCCCTTAACGTCCTTAAAGACAGGTTTCTCTCTCAGCTGAGTCACCTCCGGAGCTGAATGTCCTGGACTTTGTGAGCAAGTTCCGCGAACGGTTGCTCACCCCGCTCGCTTGCTCAGAAAGCTCTTGCCAGTTCTCAAGTTGAAATGAAAATGCAGTTTGATCGTTCTGCTGTAGCTCGGCAGTTTGAAGTTGGTGCTGAAGTTTTGGTTTTGCTTCCTATCCCTGGCTCTTCCCTTTCAGCGCGTTTTTCTGGGCCATACCATGTCCTGAAAAAATTAAGTGACACTGACTACGTGATTGGCACCCCCGATAGAAAACGAAAAACTCGCGTCTGTCACGTTAACATGATGAGACGTTATCACTCCCGTGGTGGCGAACGTAGTCCTGTAATGCCGGCCTGTGCTGCTCTCATTGTAACCGAGTCCAGTGCCGATGAGGGAGATGGGTTACGCGTGCGTCCTTCCTCTGTTCAAGGTGCGCGTTTGCCAAATTCCCAGATGCTGGTTGAGTTGCCTCAACATCTCACTCATCTGGAGCCTGAGCAACAGCGAGATGTTACCGACTTAGTGGCGGAGTTTCCGTGCCTCTTTGGTGACATCCCCACTCGCACCACTGTCTTAAAACATGATATAGATGTAAAAGACGCAAAACCCATTAAGCAGCACCCGTACCGCGTTAACCAGCTAAAACGTGAACTAATGAAAAAAGAAACTCAGTATCTGTTAGAACATGGTTTAGCCACAGCCAGCTCCAGTTCGTGGAGTTCGCCATGTCTGCTGGAGGGAAAGCCCGACGGCTCGCCTAGATTTATTACTGATTTTCGTAAAGTAAACACTGCCACCGTGCCTGATTCGTATCCTCTCCCGCGCATGGAGGATTGTGTGGATAACTTAGGTCACGCTCGATATGTCAGTAAGCTGGACCTCTTGAAAGGGTACTGGCAAGTGCCACTGACAGAGCGTGCCTCTGAGATTTCCGCCTTCGTTACCCCCGACTGTTTTTTACAGTATACCGTGATGGCATTTGGCATGTGTAACGCACCCGCTACTTTCCAGCGTTTAGTAGATACAGTTTTGGCCGGTGTAACAAATTGTAACGCCTACTTAGATGACCTGATTGTGTACTCCTCGTTGTGGAGTGAGCATCTCAAAAGCCTGCGAGAGGTTTTCTGTCGCTTAGCCGCCGCGTCGCTCACTTTAAATCTGGCCAAGTGCGAATTTGGAAAGGGTACCGTGACGTACTTGGGCAGGCAGGTTGGCCAAGGCCAAGTCCGTCCGGTAGAGACCAAAGTCAGTGCGGTAGCAGAGTTCCCTGTTCCGACAACCAGACGTGCTTTGCGGCGATTCCTCGCATGACTGGGTACTATCGGAGCTTTTGCAGGAACTTCTCCGACGGGTTGCTCCGCTGACTCGCCTAACCAGTCCCAAGGTAAATTATCAGTGGTCTCCCGAGTGTCAGCACGCGTTTGAGAGCGTGAAATCCCTCCTGTGTCACGCTCCTGTACTCGCCGCTCCTGATTACGCGCTTCCGTTTAAGTTAGAGGTTGACGCTAGTGCGGTCGGTGCCGGTGCAGTGTTGCTGCAAGAGGATGCGGCAGGCGTCGAGCATCCTGTTAGCTATTTCTCGCGAAAGTTTAACACTCACCAGCTTCGCTATTCAACCATAGAAAAGGAGACGCTCGCCTTACTATGGTCACTCCAGCATTTTGAAGTGTATCTTGGATCTTGTAGTCTCCCCATCGTCGTTTACACCCGACCATAACCCCCTCGTATTCCTTGCGCGCATGTATAATCACAACCAACGTCTCATGCGCTGGGCTCTGTTGGTTCAGGAGTGGAACCTTGTGATTAAGCATAAGAAAGGGGCCGATAATGTCGTAGCCGACGCTCTGTCCCGTGTGTAATCTGATTGGTAACAAATCCGGCAGGTTTGTATTTATGTGGGGGGGTGTTACGGTCTCCGGACCTTTGTACATTTATTCTCAGTGTTAATGTGCTGTGCCCGTCATTGTGAGTTTTTCGGCCAGCACCTGTCAATCAATTATGTGTATGTCTAATTGTCTGCTCTTCTGGAGGGAATCCCCGGTGAACCACGCCTCCAGCCCGCCCTCTTCTGCTGCTGTTCAGTGTTCCCCCACTTGCAGGTCGGCAGGCCCTCTCGCCGTCGTCGTTGGTTTCGGCCAATCACCGCCTCGCTCGCCTGTCGCTGAACCTTTAAAAGCTGCATGCAGTCAAGAGCAATGGCGGCTGTGATTTAGTCTGAGCAGTCCGCCTCGCTCCATTGTATTTTGCTGTTGTCGTGATCTGTACCTTGTGTGTGTGAATCTGGGGAATCACAGGGCTTTAGGACCTTACTTCTTAGTGTAGCCACATATCGTTGTGCACCCACGTAGATACTGAATGTTAGATCACTAGGTTTATGGGTGTCGGTTTGCATGTAGTTTTTATTTGGCAGGTAAGTTATAGAGCAGACAGCCAGGTTTGTTTTGTTGTTCTGGGTGGCCTTGTGCCACAATTAAGTAAGTTAGCAGGGGTATTTATTTGGTGACAGGTAAGAGTTTTATTTTAATTGTTTTATGGTTTGCCGTCACCCACCGCCCTTCCCTAAGTTGTTTTGTTTAAATATAATGTTACGCCGAGGCTCTTTTCGTGAAGCCCGAGCCGTGGGCTGTTTTACAGAGCCTCCGAGCTGGTTTTTTCTTTGCTGTACCGCTTTCTTCATGAAGCGTAGCTGTTATTATTTGTGTGTTGTGACTGAATAAATGGCAGATTGCCCTATTCGCTTACTTGTTTGGTTTTATGTTGCTTCCCTTACCCCTAGACATTCACTGGGTTGTAACAGTGTGTATGCAGTTCCTATGCTGTAAATCAAAGAGAAAGGAAGGGAGGCAGGGGATTGACAAAAAGCCTTCATCCTGTCTGATATAAATATTAATCTGGGGCTCAAGAGGGAAGATAAGATAATAAACTAAAGCCTTGTCAAGACATTGTTGCATCATAGAAAAGAGTGTGGTTTTATTTTCTGTTTTTTCTATCTCTCATTGATTGAAAGTAATCTCCTAAACTGTCATTAAAATCATTGGATTTGGCTTTGATATCAGAATTTAGACTGTTATGCCTCTGCACCAGTTATAGCCTTGGCCATCGGCATTATTGTTTTGGGTTGTCTGTCTGTCCATACGTCCAATCCTTGTGAACACGATATCTCAAGAACACTTCAAGGGGGATTTCTCCAAATTTGGCTCAAATATCTACTTTGACTTAGAATTTTGTGGTTGAAGGTCAAAGGTCAAGGACAGTGTGACCTCATAAAATATGCTTTTGGCCATAACTCTAGAATTCATATGCTTATTAGGACAAAACTTAACACAAATGTCCAATAGAATAAAATGATGGAGTGATGACATTTTATATCCAAAAGGTCAAAGGTCAATTTCACTTTGACATCATAATGTTCTGCAGAAGGGGAAATATTTGGTCAGCAGTGGCTGACTGGCTGCTGGTCTTTTTCAAACATGGGAAGCTCACTTTACGTTTACATCATAAAATTTGTCATATTGTAGCAAGGCAATAACTTATAAATGGAGCATTTAACTGAAGCCATTTTTCAACCACACTCATGCCATAGAACCACAGCAAAACACTTCCACAAAGGCATACAAGCATAGGGCAGTAATTTTAGTTTAAATTGACCATAATGTCATGCAACGCTTCAAAATACTACATACAACATACTAACACTCTAGAAACACAACATGCTATTGGCAGATCTTTGACTGGTGCTTCTGATACCTCCTTCCAGACCTCAACAGCGGAAAAGGCCATAATCCAGGTGATTGGGATAGTTAATGATTTTCCTGGCCTTATTCATGCAGCACCTGGTATACACACCCTTTAGGTAGGGTAGAGCAACACAAATTGTATGTTGAGCTGAAAAAAAAATACCAGGCAGTGATGATCCCCATCAGAATGTTGTTGCCTTCTGAATTCCTCAGTATTTGAGGAGGTATCAAGAATTTCTTAAAGAATAGAATGGAATAACTTTATTGTCATTTTACAATACTTCGTACAACAAAATTTAAAGTGCAAACTATCAATATGCAAAAATGCAATAAATACTAAAAAAGCACAATAAAAACAATAAATAAATAGTGACACTCAGAGGGGATCTCAGTCTATTGCGCACACAACGCACATTTTCATTATTTCAGTGCAGAGTTCAGTTCAGTGATGGCTCTGGCAAAGAAGCTGTTCCTTAGCCTGTTTGTTTATGCCTTCAGTGACCTGAAACATCTGCCTGAGGGCTGTGGGGGCCTGTGTCCAGGGTGGGAGGGGTCCCGGAGTATGTTCTGTGCCCTCCTTTGACAGTGGGCCTTGAACAGTTCCTCGAGGGATGCCAGAGAAGTACTTTGGAATGCTTTCCTGTCTGCTGCAGTACAGCTGCTGAACCACATGCACAGACAGTATGTCAAAATGCTCTCTATGGAGCAACGTAGAAGATAAACAGTGGTTGAATGACGTTCTTTTTTGCCCTCCGAAAGTCTACCATCATCTCTTTTGTCTTGGTATTGTTTAGGATGAGATTGTTTTCCGAGCACGACACCGACAGTCGCTCCACCTCATCCTGATACGCTGACTCATGGCTGAGGAGAGGTGGGGACCTACTCTTACCCACTAGGCGGCGTCTGTGAGGAAGTCCTTTATCCATAGACAAGTGGAGTGTGGTATTCCCAGTTCTGACAGTTTGGTCACCAGTCTGCCAGGTAGAATGGTATTAAATGCAGAGCTGAAGTCCACGAAGAGCAACCAAGCATAGCGCTCCTGCTGCTCCAGGTTTGAAAGAGCAGAGTGGAGAGTTGTGGCAATGGCACCTTCTGGACCTATATGGTCTGTAGGCAAACTGGTGGGGGTTGAGCCTGGGAGGGAGACTAGAGGTGATGTGGGCACGAACAAGCTTCTCAAAGCACTTCATAGCAAGTGGTGTAAGGGCTACTGGCTGATAGCCATTCAAACCACTGATGATGTTCTTCTTGGAAAGGGGAAGAATGATGGAGGACTGCAGACAGGGAGGAACAGCAGCCTGACTAAGGGACTGGTTAAAGATACTGGTGAAGATGCCAGCCAGCTGAGCCGCACAGTCCTTCAGCACCCTTCCAGGGAGACCATCAGGACCGGCAGCTTTCCTGGGGTTGACAGCTCTCAGCGTACACCTCACCTGCTGCTCCCCCAAAATGAGAACATCACTGCTGCAAGCTGATGGATGTTGCACAGATATCTCTGGTTGCAGCACCTCAAAGCTAGCGAAGAAGTTGTTCAGTTCATCCACCAGTGAGGCGTTGTTGTTGGTGACTGATGGGCTGGTAGATGTGTAGTTGGTGGTGTGCTGTATTCCTTGCCACACCTGCCTGGAGTCGCTGCTCTGGAAGCATTTCTCAATCCTCCCCCGTATGCAGCTTTGGCCTCCCTGATGCCCCTCCTCAGGTTGGCTCTGGCGGTGCTGTACAGTGCCCCATCACCAGACCTGAAGGTGGTGTTTCTTTGTCTGAGCAGGTTCTGCACCTTCCCGTTCATCCATGACTTCCTGTTTAGATAGATCCGAATGCTCTTATCCAGAGAGACGTTGTCGGTGCAGAACTTGATGTACCCCAAAACAGCTGAAGTGTACTGCTCCAGGTTCTGATGCCTGAAAACATCAAACAAAGTTTGTTGTTTCAAAGCAGTCCAGCAGCTGTTAGAAGACACCTTCCAGCCAGGTCTGAACAGTTTTGGATGCGATAAGAGGAGTTTTACTGAGGGGGTTGTATGCTGGTATCATAAGCAGGGACAAGTGGTCTGACTGGCCCAGATGTGGTAGTTGTTTAGCCCTGAAACCTGACTTGATGTTTGAGTAGGCCTTGTCTAGGGTGTTATTTCCCCTTGTTGAGCATTTAACATGCTGGTGGAATTTGGGTAACACAGTCTTTAGCTCAACATGATTAAAGTCCCCTGCGATGATGTGTACAGCCTCAGGGTGTCTGCTCTGTTGTCTGCTAACATTGTCATGCAACAGGCGGAGAGCCAAGTTAGCATTAGCATCGGGGGAAGATACACAGCCGTGATCATAACAGTGGTGAATTCTTGGGGTAGATAGATAGGCCTGCATTTAACAGTCACAAACTCCTGCTCCAGGGAGCAGTGACTGCTCACAAGAGCAGACCCCCCCCCCCCCCAGCACAGCAGTCTCTCATGACGTCGTTCGTAGCCATTAGCAGTTCCAATTCATCCATTTTTATTAGCAAGTGATCTTACATTGGCAAGGAAAAAAGTTTGTGCCGTCTGTACACGATGTTGTTCGCCCAGCAGAATGGTGTTGTGTTGAGCCACAGATAACATACAGCACCGAGATCAGGCCTTTGTCACATAGACACCAAGGTTCTTGAATCTGTTCGTCCTCTTTACCTAGGACCTGTTGATATTAAGAAGAATGTAGTCCCATTGCTGCTTCTTCCCACAGTCCACTATTATCTCCTTAGTTTTGCTGACATTTCTCTGTATCTGCATTTCTGTATCTATTTGATAGAAAAGGGACCATCTTTATTTTTGACAGTATTGAAAATCATACAGCAGGGATTTCTAAATATCCTGGGCGGTATCCTCATAATACGTGATACCACCCTGCCTAGTTGCAGATCTTCTGTGCACATCTTAATTAATTAACCTTTTCAAAGCTAAGCCTATTTTATAGGCCTCTGCTCGAAAATAGCATACCCATAATGAAATGAATATATCTCTGCAACCACAAGGTCCATTTGAATACTTTTGGTGTCATGGTAAAGGGAACACTTGTGACATTTGTTAAGATGTGTAAATATCAGTATATGTGTTATATGTGAAGAGTAAATGAAGATGGCACACAGCACAAAAGAAACATTTTGAGGTTCGCCTGAAAAAAAAAAAACATTTCAGGATGTTTGCATGTGATTTTTGTCATGTACAATCCTATATCTTTATTTTTTTGTTTCTGTAAATCCCTAATGATGTTTAGGATATACACATACAACTGCACATTTTGTATTTTTCTTTTTCCCCCACTCCAAACTGACTAATACACACCTACTACATTTGAAACTGAGTTTCTATTCTGAGCTTTGGAGGCCCGTATCTCTGCGATGGCTTGGCCAATTTGAGTGATTGACACCTCATTTGATTTGCTAGAGCCAACAGAATGATGCTATACCCACCAAAACAAGATTGACAGCACTGTAAGCCAATCAGAGTCATCAGAACACATTGTGAGGAGATGTCGGCTGCTGTGAGTGGTCATTGTTATGCTTCCCCTGGAACCTCCGGCCGTCAAGTTTTTCCGCCCGGATTCATTTGAATAACAAACAACATGTCGGTAAACGGGAATGAAGCGTGATTTAACAGCAGAATGAGCTTTTTATGGCAAAAACAACAATGTAAGAGAAATATTACAAATATATTTTGGCGAAAAGATTTCTGTTGTTGTTGTTCTTTGGCCTTTATTTACCTAATGCGTTGCGGTAGAGTGCTTTGGCACATATGTGTGGAAACAGCGGCCTCTCAGCTTTCATTTGAGATAAATGGCATGTGTTTTGATAACATGTGGTCGAGTTAGAGCCCGAAACATACTGAGTGGGTTGGGATATCGGTGCTGTATGGAGTTGAATTTGTTGTTGTTTATTTAATTGTTGTTTGAGCTGTGTTTGGGGCATATAAAAAAGGGTTTTTACAGCCTTATAGCCCAGGTTCTGCTGTTTAATTTGATGTGCAACATCACCATATTCTTTGTGATCAGTGAATTGTTTCACACTGTGCTTGCAAAGTCACTCTCAAAGTCCACCAGTTGGGGGACTTTCGAGCTTAACAGACCTGTGCTATGCAATGTTTTGGAAAAGTAGAGCCTGCAGAGGTGGGAGTAAATCACACATGTGCAGGTAGGGTGACCTGCAGCCGCAAAGACAGGGAAAGCGTAGGCAGCCATGAGAAGGAGTGATTTGCACGTTGCAGAGCAGCCTCTTGTTCTAACTGTTCAAACTGTTGTACAAACTTGTTCTACAAACTGATACAGCTGTAACGAATGTACCAGACATCTTTTATTTTGTTAGCTTTTATTTTTTATTGAGTTGAAACGACAAGTGCACTTACATTGATCACTTCCATAATTGAAAGAGAATTTGGAAAAGAGGAAAAAAAATCTAAAATTTGTTAAAATTAAATTAGGAAACTGATCACAGATGTATTGTCTCTGTGTGTTTTTGCATCTATTGTTGCTTTAATTTGCAGCTATTCTTTTAATGAAGCTGACATGTCATGACAGTCAATGCTGCCTTTGCTTTTTATCATGTAGTACTTTTTTTATGTTTGAACTGCTGGTTGGACAAAACAAACATTATGAGGGTGTCACTTTGGGCTGAAAATGAGCTCCATCTCAACCTACTACAACAGTAAAATCCTGCTCATACATTAATGCATGAGTCACAATCATCTAATGAGATCATATATAGTAGTAGTCTACAAAAGTCACAGGGGACATTTTTACAGTACTTTTACGTGTAATACTTTAAGTACATTTTTCTTAGCATACTTGCGTACTTTTACTTAAGAAACATTTCAAATGTAGGAGTTTGACTTGCTACAGAGTATTTTTACTAGGGCTGTAGTCTCCTGGTCAACTAGTCGATTATTTAGTCGTTATGCTCTCGTCCAACCACATTCTCATTTCTCGAATAATCGCTGTATTACTTATAAAGAGAAAAGTGCTACAATAGCTTTCCAGGATTAATCCATTATTTCCTGCGGTGGGGGGACAGGGTAGGTTACCTGTGAAAATGTTTGTTTTTTTTCAAAACACCTCCGTTGTTGACAGGAAGTTGGACTCCTACCCTATGCTCAGCATCGTGTAAACGCAGACCTCCTGTCAGTTTCTGTATACTGACACCATTGCCCAAAATGCCATAGACTTGTGCTAATGTTGTATTGGTGGGGGAAATGTGTCCAGATAAAACCAAGTGTTTGTAATGTGTTTGAAATTGTCTCTATTAAGCCATATTTAATGTGTGTTTTTTGAATCAACTTTATAAATAAAGTTTGAATTGAGCTAAACTTTACAGTACTTAACACAGTCCTCCTCCACCGACTAGTGTTTTGGAGGTGTAACTGCAGAGTGACACAGAAACACCACCGCAGAAGTAAAAATATAGTGCAGATTTTTTTTCTCCCACGACTAACTGATTAGTTGAAGATTATGCGCAACCTTAATCAACCAAGATTTTCTTTGGTTGACTACAGCCCTAATTTTTACAGGGTGATATTAGTTACTTTTATTAGAGGAAGGTATTAAAATAATTGGCTTAATATGGTTCTTATTACAGGCTTGAGTGTACCTTGACAGTTTCGATGACTGCATCTGTCGTTATCATCAGAAGTGCCACGTGATGTTGTGGTGACATCATGGACAGGACACGTCACCACAACATCATTTGGCGCTTCTGATGATGACGACAGAGGCAGTTGTCAAAACTGTCAAGGTATGACAAAACAACACTCAAACCTGCAGTAAGAATCACATCAAGCGTGTAAAAAGTAGGCTATATGAATTTGTTTGGACAATTTAAATACTTGCTCTCCTGTTCCAAGCCCTCTGGTCAGGGTGACAGACTCTCACATTAATATACCTGCTGCTGCGAGAAAGCAGGTTAGGTAATAACGCATTGTTAAAATCCCCAAACGCAAGTCAAGTAGGACTGAACGCCAAAATAAAAGTCATTGGTGAAACTATCTCATGGCATGCAAATGTGTACAGCAAGCTCACATACACACACACTCACAGCTAGTTAACATATGCTGGGACAGCAGGCAGGAGCAGTCGTTATACACTGAGCATATAAAGCTGGCAGTGCATGTATCAACTCACAGCGGTGACTGTGTGTCCGTAACAGCCAGCCGCTGACAGTGTGTTGCTGGTAGCAAAGAACATTTGATACTGAATGACTTATTGAAAATTTCACTTACATTTATCACGCAGATAGAACTGAATAAAAGCACACAGTGAAGCTCATGATGCCGCTGAACATACTGCCATTTCGTCTGAGGAGAGCTCTGGGCAGGACGACAGAGCTGTGGTAGCGTGGGCATGCATATCAGCCAGCAGGTCCTCCCCCACTGTGATACATGCATTATCATATTTTTAAATGTAACTTCTGAAATCTAGAAACATCAAATACTATATAAAAATAGTCAAGGTCTTTCAAGTCATCTGTCTCACTTTAAAGTCAAATCTCAAGTCATGAATATCAAGTCAAAGTCGAGTCTTTTATCAGTGTTGGTCAGTGTTAGGAACATTCCTTTAATAAAGTAATTAATTATAGTTCCAAGTTACTTCCCCCCAAAAGTAACTGAGTTAGTAACTGAGTTACTGCACAATAAAAATAACTAATTACCTGGAGAAGTAACTATAGTAGGGCATTAACGACTTTGATTTTTTTCACGTCGACTCATCTGTCAATAAAGTTGAAGTCGAGTCGACATGTCATTTGATGACATCATCACATTGACACAACAGAGGAAAGTGAAGTATCTCCACACATGTGATGTGTGTCTGTGAAGGCCCGAACAAACTCGGGCGGAACGTATGCGGAACGCACTCTGCGGACGTCCACAAGCCCTGTGCTAGTGCACTCGACTATGAAAGCCTAAATGACTGCGGAGATTCCTCGTAGAGCCTGCTCCGCTTATAGTACGCTCAAGTATGTTCACTTAGTCAAGGATAAAGTATCAGCATAAGCACACAGAGACAGAGAGGGAAAAAACACACGACTTGTCGACTCCTCCCGGGGGGCGTCGACTTGTGCCACTGATGTCGATGCGTCGACAAATCGACTTTTCTGTTAATGCCCTAAACTATAGCGTTACTTATTCTAAAATACTCAAATATGCCCTTAATAGAACTGTAGCCTATTTAATGAAATCCAACTCAACATTGAATATGTTGGCCCTGTCTCTGATTGGTTTATGATGAAATTTTCCTCTCCCTAAGCCAATCATCATCACTTATATAGTTGTCTCTCCCTCCCTCCCCCCTCACCAAAGAAAAAAACTTTAGAGTTCCGCTGAGAAGGACCTTGCTTGGGTGAAAGCGCTTCAGTGAACTCAAGTTCAGACAGTAACTTTTTTGATTACTCGTTACTGAAAAAGTAGCGCTGTTAGTAACGCTGTTTATTTATAACGCTGTTATTCACATCACTGGCGTTAGTGTCAAGTCCTCAAATTTGCGACTCAGGTCAAGTCATGTGACTCAATAGATTCACAGGCTATCAGAGGTGGGGGACTCGAATCAGATGACTTGACCGGAGTCCCCCACCCTGATAGCCTGTGAATACTAAATTAAATTAAACTAAACTAGAAAAGGAGGCTAGTATTGTTAGGAAAAAGCAAATACATCACGGCAATTTGAGTTAAAGCACCTTCAGTAACTCTTTAATGACCCATTCATATTGTGAATCATTTTTATTTTGTTGTGACGAGACATATCCTTGTTATCTTCCTGCTACATCAGTCTTTATGTAGCGATACACAGTAACTCTATCCTTTATCCCAAATTCCCTACATTAATCAACTCCACAATACTAAACTCTCAAGAAAGGTTTAGGTTTGATGTGTAGTGTGGTTCCTACCTAAGACACAAATGAGTTTGTGTGATGTAGCACTGCAGACAAATACTAAGCCAATATGAGTGACATTTGCCCCCCTGCTCACTGTTGTCTCATCAGTCTGAAAAGACCCTTCCTTCTTTATCCTGTTAATATGCAGTCTCTCAGCTCTGTAACTGACTTTCTTTCTCCCTATCTTGTGGCTGTCAGAGCGCTGTTTTGTTTTTCTCTGTCTGTGAAGCTGCCCTCCCAATCTCCTCCAGGCCTGCATGTCCAACAGACTGGTGAAGAAGAGAGGGGAGCTCCTTCATGGCCCTCCGGGGGTTGTTTCAGATGGAGGGGCCGTCCCTGTCGCCTTGTGTATTCAGTGAAAAGAGTAGGGCCAGCAGGGGGTTGCCTGTATCTTCTGGGCCTCCTACTTAATAAAACCCTTCTCTTTCTACCAACCCCCTCTTCCTCATTTTCATGATCCTTGGAATGCACTCCAAGGCTGCAGGAACTTCAGGTGGCTGATGGGAGGCGCTCCTAATACCTTCTTTTTCTCTCTTTCTCTGCTTTCTTCCCAAGTTCTTCTTTTCTTTTTTTTCCCAAAGACAGGTCTAAGAGGTAAGCTCGAGCTGTGTGCTCAGGCCTCGTCCCTCTTGTAGGTTTGGAAAGACAGCAGGTTCAAACCCTCAGTCCACCCCCCTACATTGCTCTGGTTTCTTAAAAGGCTCTCCAGCAGCGCTACAGCTCTTTGAAAACAGCGAGACATAGAGAGAGAGAGAGGTGGCAGCATCGAAAGGCCTCTCCATTTGGTGTATAGGCGGCAGCCCCAAAGAACGTTGTGGGAGAAGCAAATTAATGGCATCAGACAGCCTTGTGACAGGAAACCCCATTATGTGACAGGCACACAAAGCCTCTGAGGCTGAGTTTCAAAGGCAAAAAAAATATTGAGTTACATATGTTTAAAAAAAAAAAAACACACCCCCACACTTACCAATCCTGTATACCCTTCCTCCAAAAGTAGGCCCCTCTGGAGCACTCTTGGTAACCCACGTAATCCATGATGCTAAAACCAGCTCTTAACACCTTCTATTTTCTTTGCTTTTCACAAGAGCTGGGGGAAGATGAGATTTTAACATTTTACTGATTACTTGTTCAACAAAAGGAGTGATGCCTCCTTGGTAGTGTATCATACTACAGCAGGTTGATTCAAATAAAATGTACACTTTAGTGTGTCAGTTGGCGTAATGCCATGCAATAAAAAGGAAACATTCATTCATTCATTCATTCATTCATTCATTCATTCATTCATTCATTCATTCATTCATTCATTCATTCATTCATTCATCTTCTGACCACTTCATCCTCTTGAGGGTCACGGGGGGGCTGGAGCCTATCCCATGTCTAGAGCCTTGCATGTCTTTGGACTGTGGGAGGAAGCCGGAGTGTCTGGAGAGAACCGACGCTGACACAGGGAGAACATGCAAACTCCCACACAGAAGGGCTCCCACACCCAGGATCGAACCGAGAACCTTCTTGCTGTGAGGCAACAGTGCTAACCACCACACCACCGTGCCACCCAAAAATAAGACTGTGAAAGTGCATTCCTGGCAAGCTGTTTTACCAGAGAAATATTATTCACATAACTACTGCTGGGTTCAGACTACACAATATCAGCCTGATTACAGCCCACACGGCATCATATGGTGTCGACTCAGATCGTTAACGATTATCAATCAATCAATTTTATTTGTAAAGCCCAATATCACAAATCACAATTTGCCTCACAGGGCTTTACAGCATATGACATCCCTCTGTCCTTAGGACCCTCACAGCGGATAAGGAAAAACTCCCCCCAAAAAACCCGTTAACAGGGAAAAAAATGGTAGAAACCTCAGGAAGAGCAACTGAGGAGGGATCCCTCTTCCAGGACGGACAGACGTGTAATAGATGTTGTACAGAACAGATCAGCATAATAAGATTGGCCGAGTTAGCAAGATGCAATAATAGGACATGAGAGAGAGAGATAGAGAGAGAGAGAGAGAGAGAGAGAGAGAGAGAGACACAGAGAAGGTGCCCAGTGTATTATAGGGGGTCCTCCGGCAGACTAGGCCTACGTCAGCCTAACTAGGGGCTGGTACAGGGCAAGCCTGAGCCAGCCCTAACTATGAGCTTTATCAAAGAGGAAAGTCTTAAGTCTAGTCTTAAATGTGGAGACGGTGTCTGCCTCCCGGACTGCAACAGGAAGATGATTCCACAGGAGAGGAGCCTGATAGCTGAAGGCTCTGGCTCCTGATCTACTTTTGGAGACTTTAGGGACCACAAGTAACCCTGCGTTCTCAGAGCGCAGAGTTCTGGTGGGATAATATGGCACTATGAGCTCTCTAAGATATGACGGAGCTTGACCATTTAGAGCTTTATAAGTTAACAGTAGGATTTTAAATTCAATTCTGGATTTTACAGGGAGCCAGTGCAGAGAAGCTAAAACAGGAGAAATATGATCTCGTTTCTTAGTTCCTGTTAGTACACGTGCTGCTGCATTCTGAATTAGCTGGAGAGTTTTTAAGGACTCACTAGAGCTACCTGATAATAGAGAGTTACAGTAATCCAGCCTTGAGGTAACAAAAGCGTGGACCAATTTTTTTGCATCTTTTCAGGTCAGGATAGGCCTAATTTTCACAATATTACGCAAATGAAAAAATGCAGTCTGTGAGGTTTGTTTTAAATGAGAATTAAAAGACAAATCTTGATCAGATGTTACTCCGAGGTTTCTTACGGTAGTGCTAGAGGCCAGAGCAATGCCATCGAGAGAGACTATGTCATCAGATACAGAGCATCTGAGTTGTTTGGGGCCAAGAACAGTAACTTCAGTTTTGTCTGAATTTAACATCAGGAAGCTGGTGCTCATCCAGGTTTCATCCAGGTTTTTATGTCTTTAAGACAATTATGAAGTTTAGTTAATTGATTACTTTCTTCAGGCTTCATTGATAAATACAACTGTGTATCATCTGCATAACAATGGAAATTTATAGAGTGATTTCTAATGATGTTACCTAAGGGAAGCATATATAGAGTGAATAGGATTGGTCCGAGCACAGAACCTTGTGGAACTCCAAAACAAACTTTAGTACATAAGGATGATTCATTATGAACGTCAACAAACTGAAAACGATCAGACAAATAAGATTTAAACCAGCTTAGTGCAGAACCTTTTAGGCCAATTAAGTGTTCCAGTCTCTGTAGCAGAATTTGATGGTCAGTTGTGTCAAATGCCGCACTAAGATCTAATAAAACAAGTACAGAGACAAGTCCTTTGTCTGAAACAATCAGAAGGTCATTTGTAATTTTAACTAGTGCTGTCTCAGTGCTATGATGCACTCTAAATCCTGACTGGAATTCCTCAAATAAATAATTATCACGGAGAAAATCACACAGCTGGTTTGCGACTACTTTCTCAAGGATCTTTGAAAGAAAGGGAACATTAGAAGATTATGACAGTTGTATGTGATAATCCACTGTTTTATTCCGTGTAGTGTATCATAGTAGATGACAACTGACACTGCATCTGGGACGCTTCATGACATTCTGACAAAAAGTCTAGCGTGTTTGATTTTCTTTTTGTCCTTTGCAGGTTCTGCTGTCACTTTGAGCAATAGAAACACAGAGCAATCTGCTGCCGTGGACAACTGTAACAACACCCAACACCCCAGCCTTTTTGATATTTCCTTGAAGGACATGACCAGACTGCGTAAAAAAGGAAAAATACTGGCATGAAAAAGCAGAGGCACTTCAGCAAGTACTGCCATTAGCATCAAGCTAGCAGGAATGTTATTTCTTCATAATGGAAAAGGTTAAAAAGAATTAAATTCACAAATAGTGGCAGGGCTTTTACTTAATAATAATATACAGTATATAATAATATAACACAATATAATATAATATAATATAATATAATAACTAGAACTGCAAGCAGTTATAAACGCAAAAATATGCAACAATATGTATATTTTAGCCAGCAAAATTTTTGTTGTTGTTAATAATTCGCAAGGTTTTTGACCAGGCAAATTCTTTTGATAACTTTGGATCAGGTTTGGACAAAATCTGTAGGAGTTCGAAAAAATAGGTTTTGGATGTGTAGCCACTTAGCGAACGAAATGTGCGGTGGAAGTGAGTGCGGCCTATGTCAGGAAATCCATCCTATTTAGGGAATATGTGGATATAAAGTTTATGAATATGTGTAGTATTTAAAATGTGGAAGTTACAGGAAAATATGCATCTGCGTCTGTTATAGCGCCACCTAGTGGAGTATCTGCACAATGGTTGGCCTGCTGTGACCACCAGGGTGAGTCCTTCCTCCACCAAGGAAATGGAAAATCTAAAATAACCACTTGTCAACCAGACCCGTGTCGACACTAACCTTGCAACAACTGCCACCCAGGCTACTGCAGGTCGCAGTTCTCGTGAGGCTATAATACGGGAAATTTACGGTAAAATACTAATATGGGAGGATGGTGGGAAAGAGGGGTAAAATACTTTAGTTTCCCGGCCAAAACGGGAGACTTGACAGCTATGGACGTATAATCGGCTAGGTTATTAAATCGGAGGTGAAGATTAAACGGCCAAACGGCAAAAACTTTGCAGGTCAGAGGTGGAGCGGCAGCTAGAATGCACCAGCGTCCATGTGACCTGTCTTCATGGACAGCCATGTAATGATAGTGTTTGCCATTTTTAAGTGTTGTTAGATTAAACTACTATTAAAACATCCCATACAGCCAGGCTAGCTTAGGCAACGACCCACCATTGAGCTTAACAACACATAAGCTAGTCAAATTAGGCGCAAATGTCCACTTGGACTCAACAATGAACTGATTCGTTTTTGCTGGTCATAGTTCCAAGGTCAAGGTCACTGCGACTCTGTCATGGGTGCTCGTGTTTGTGAAAGCAATATCTTAAGAACGCTTCGAGGGAATTTCTTCGAATTTGGCACAAACTTTCACTTCGAGTCAAGGATGAACTAATTAGATTTTGGTGGTCAAAGGTCAAGGTCACTGTGAGCTTGCATCCATTTCACTTCTGAATCTCTTGAATTTCTTCAAATTTGGCACAAATGTTAACTTGGACTCAATGATGAACTGAATAAATTTCAGTGGCCCAAGGTCAAGGTCCATGTGACTTTGCATCTGGCTGATACTCATGAACATGATATCTCAAGAAATAAATTTGACACAATTGTCCACTTGGACTAAAGAATAAACTGATTCATTTTTTTCTGGTTGAAGGTCAAGATAAAGGTCAGTATTCTCTCAAAAAAAATTTGGTCACAACTCAAAAATAAATTTGCATAATATGACAATGCTTCACACAAATGTCTAATAGGATATAATGAGAAAGTGATGGCATATTACATCCAAAAGGTTTAAGGTCAATTTCACTGTGACATCATGGTGTTCTGCATAAAACACTTTTGTGGGCATCTCAGGAGCAGAGAGATATTTGGTCAGATAATTGGTGACACCAGTCTTGGGTGTCCACCTTAAAACTGTGCTGATTGCATAGATTTGTTCTTATGGGGAAACAATGGGTGTGAGGCAGTGTTTTCACAGACAGGGCTGTTATTCTAGTTTTAACCTGGACCCTATTTTCACATAATTTGTGTCTTATTAATGGGGACAAACATTTTTGAAGCTGGTTCAGTGTTGAGAAAGACCGCTGCAGCTGCAGTGGCAAAGTGTTATCCATAATCCTGCACTCTCAATTCATGTCCAAAAACAATGCATTTTTGGCCAGTGACAGGCACAGGTTGTTAGTAGAAGTGTCTGACAACACTGTGGGAAGGACCCTACTAAGAAAAAAAAATTGTATCTTTTTCTTGATCCAGTCTGTTTGTTATTCTGTGTAACCAAGTCTCATTCAAGGACAAGTCTCATTATGAAATCTCATGGTCTTTTGCACATTGTCAAAATCAGTTACATATTCAGTCATGATACATCTTATAGATAACATTAATGTATGCTTTCTGTGTACTAACACAACTCATTCCTCTGGGCACTTCTCTCTCTAGTTCTTACTAAAACTTCCACCATTGTGTTTTTTTTCTCAACAAGTCATCTCTCGAATATTTCAGTTTTACACTTCTCATTTAACATGACTAGGTTACACATACTAATAAACCGACGGACCGAATCATACGGAAAAACATTTAATTTCTCTATTGGGTCCTTGTGTAATATTGTCAGATGCTTAAAATAATAATGTGAGCCTGTCAGTGGCAGAAACCAGCATTTTAACGCATCATTATAAGGGAACATTAATGATGGAAAAATAGGGTTCAGGTTGAAAAATACCCATTTTTCCCTGTAGGATTTTGGCACTACACATACCCTATCCACTAAAGCTTTTAAGAATGACAAAAATAATCTTAACTCAGAGTCCACTTCCTAGCATTTAACCGGATCTCTTCATCAGCTAATAAGTTTACTCAGTCAAAACAGCCCATTATAACCAGGAATTACGTTCATCTTGAATGGTTATGAACCTCATGATCTATGTCTAATGTCAACAGTCGGCGTGTGCAGTTTTGGCTGGTTACATGCTAGTAGAAAGTTGGGGCTGGTGTCTCAGCCAGCAGCTAAGTTTAAAAGTATTTTAAGATAAGTGTCAAACTAAGTTGGTCTACATATAGACAGCTGTCATAGAGTGCCAAAGTCACGTGACGCTCATGTGACCTTAGATCGGAAAAAATATGAATGGCAGTGAATGAGGAGAGCAATGTTATCTTTTGGTCCTGTTTGAGTTGTGACATGAAATCCAAATATGTTGTTAATGAATTTAAAACATAAACTTTAAGGTCAAGAAAGTCATACTTTGTGGTAAAACTGTTGAGATATAAGCTTTTGAAAAAACGTAATTAGAAAAACTACACATCTTCAATCATAAATCGATTAATCATAAAACAGTGGAATTTCAGCGGGGAGGCCAAGCTGCAGGAAGCGAGCAAAAGCTATGACATCACATACGCGACTTCCTCCTGTGTACTCTTGAGTCTGAGTTGAGTTTTACCACAAAGTATGACTTTCTTGACCTTAAAATTGATATTTTAAATTCATTAACAACATATTTAGATTTCATGTCGCAACTCAAATGGGAACAAAAGATAATATTGCTCTCCCCATTCACTGCCATTCATATTTTTTCCAATCTAAGGTCCCATGAGCTCTACCGGAAGGGGCGTGACTTAGGCACTCTATTTGAGCTTATTAGTAACAATTTGCTATTAGCCGAACTAGCGTGCTGTCCTTGTGTAAGACATAACGTTAGTGTCAGAGGATGAGAGACTGTGGATGGAGCATACTGAATATCGCTGTCTACATGTTTACATTTTCACGGTTGCTGAACACATGTATTGATAAAGTACTGGCTTCTTATTCACTAAGGGTTAATGTCACTTACAGTAACGAGTGTAGCTGCCGTCAACTATCTTCACTTTTTTTCCACTGTGGCTGCTTGGCTGTTCACTGGTTACCGTGTCAGGTAGGCGCGCGCGTGTGTGTGTATGTGGAGGTGTTCAGCGCTGGTACAAAAGAACCGGTACCACTTATCAGCACTACGATCTTTACGTATCCATCCTTAATCAAAACACAAGTGAAGTAAGGCTTTTAGAAATAAAATAAAGTTTGCCGCGGTTTCTCGTGCCAGGAAGTGTTGAACGCTGCAAGTGTGTGTTCCACCATTCTACCCCCCTACTAGGTACTTTTTTTAGGGAAAGTTGGAGGTTGAGGGATAGTTTTTCCCCTGGTAATTTCGGTCGAAACTTGCCGAGGTTGTTCAAAATCCCAGGTAAATGATAGAAGTTTAAATGATAGAAGTTCCTGCAGTGGAAAAGGGGCTATACAGAACTCAATCAGGGGTTTTCAGAATTGCCCAATATCAACATTTTGGTCTTGTGATCCAGCTGCAACACGTTCTCATCCCAAGCCGGGACATCAACAAAAGCACGTGGTCAGGTTTAAAAAAAACGGCGACCGAGAAGCCCGGCTCCAGGTGAATAATTTAGTGTCTACCCAGGAGTACCTGAACAGCTGTGCCATGGTGGCACACAGGTATGTGACGTGTCACTGTGCATTCACACCAAAAGCGTTATGAGCGCCAGTGAGGAGAAACGAGCCATTCACATTTCCACAAACCTCACCGCACATCAGGGACTGTTCTTTACTTATGAAGGGACTGTTCTTTACTTGTCAGGGGAGGAGGGTGGCTGGTTGATTTTTATTTTATTTATTTATTTTGATCCCCCCCTATGTTAATCACTTATTGATGCTGTTTTTGAAGTATGAATAAGTCAAGTAATTTATTCCATTGAAATATCAATGAAGTATTATAGAAAAGTTATTTATCTTTTTATAAATGACAAAAGGCACATCTGCCCCATTTTCGCTGTGGTATCCTGATACTACTCAGGACCGTGATACTTTCACTGGTATTGTACTGTGGGTCCCAATTTTGGTACCGTGACAACACTACCGAGTACTGTATGAACAGTGCCTTACAATAAAAGACATGGCGGAGACATCTGGGGCCTCCTGTGTCAAGCCCAAGCAAGGTCGGATTGCCGATGCATTCAGTAGCATAATGCCATACCAATCGATGTCCAGCAGGCACAAAGACATTACAAACTCTATAACGTATCATATTGCTACACATGATTCCCGTGTATTCAGTCACTAAACAGGGCTTACAGAAAATGGTTCGGACTGTTTTTTTTTTGTTTTTCTTTTTTTTATAAAGAATGGTTAGTTTTAACTGAACCCATAGTCATATCATATCGTATCGGTATCGAGATATCTGGCATAAATATTGAGCTATGAAATTTTGTCCATATCGTTCAGCCCTACTGAGGGCATGCGGGTCCTTAAATCAGAAATGAAAAAAGAACTGTCGCAAGTACGAGTAAGTTTTAAAGAAGACATGAAAGCGCAACTGGACGAGCTAACTACCAAAATAAATCAACAAGTCAGCGCTGCTACCGGCAAGATAGAAGAGGTGGCTAAAGGCCTGGGAGAAATTGAGACAAACATGGCAGTGAAGGAGAAATGGGACACTGGAGATAAAGACACTCTTATCCAGCTGCTAAACAACCAAAAGTTACTTCAGGAGAAGATAACGGACCTAGAAGGACGGTCATGACGTAACAACATACGGATTTACGGCATCCCTGAAAATTCAGAGGGCGACGATATGTGGAAAACATGATTCTGACGGAACTGGGGGACATCACGGGTCTGTGCGGGGAGCCGAGACTGGGTATCGAGAGGGCACACCGGGCACTGGGTCCACAGCCACCTGTAGGCGCGTCATCACGCTCAACAGTGGTCCACTTTTTGCAGTTTAACATCAAGGAACAATTCTCCACGCTGCATGGAAGAAACCCATCTATGTGCAAGAAAAGCAAGTGTTTTTGTTCCTAGTGTTTATGAAGATTATGCTACACTGGATGTATAACAACCCACCCCCTTTTAAAGAAATGCCAATTTACTCCCCACCTCATAAACTTAATGGCTCCTTGTGAATAAAAATAATTTAATTTACTGTCATAACAAACTGAAAACACAGAGCCAACATTTATTAATAAATCATGTGGCATTTGTGACCTCCCTTAATATATAAGTCATAATAATGGACCGATGCAGCTAGCAGTAAGCTGACAGTAAGCCACCAATCTTCTTCCTTTTCTTTTCTTTTTGAAACCCCCTACTCCCCCCTTTTTTTCGAAGTACTGTTGAGGGGCCCCACCTTATGGCATCTTCCCCTCTATACCTAGAGGAGACAAGAGACTCTTCAAACTGGAAAACCTGTTTTGTTTTAAGGTTATCACAAGTGCAGTGATTGTTTGTTGTTTGTTTCTGTTTTTTTTTTTGAGGATAACTGGGACTGGTTTTTCACTGGTACAGGAAAACATGTTTATGGTGACAAATGTATATGCAGTGTTATAGCATACAGTCTCTGAACATGAATGGTATAAACAATCCCAGAGAATCCGATTCATAAAATTAGGAACCCCATAACAAATAAGACAGCTACTAATTTAGAAGAAATCCAAAATACATTCAAAAAATATTATAGGCTGTTGTACACACAACCGGATAAAGCAGATGGCCAAACTATTCAAAAATTTCTTGCTTCACTAGACCTCCCCTCTATAGGTAAAACCGAGAATGATAAGCTGGTTTGTGAAATCTCAACTGAAGAAGTAAATCTCAGGACCAATAAGTCACCAGGCTGTGATGGGTTCCCTCCAGAGTGGTACAAGTCCATGAGAGAATCCTTGCTTCCTTTACTAAAAGTTTCCTTTAATTATACTCAAGGGGTGGGACTCTCCCACCATCATGGAGTGAGGTGTTAATTTCAGTCATACTAAAGGAGGGAAAGGACAAAATGGATTGCAAAGGATATAGACCAATTAGTGTTTTGAACAAAGACTATAAATTGTTTGCGACCATATTAGCTAAGAGACTAAGTACAATAATGCCTTCCATGATAGATGAGGACCAAACAGGTTTTATAAGTAACAGGCAAACACACGATAAGGAGAGCCCTTCATATTATTGGCCACATTGCTGGAGGATCATCAAGTGCAGCCCCTCTCAGCCTTGATGCGAAGACATTTGATTCTGTAGGATGGGCCTTCTTATTTCAAGTTATGGAAAGATTTGGTTTTAGTGACGTATTTATACATTGTATAAGAACACTCTATTCCTCCCCAACAGCGAGGATAAAAGTTAACGGAAGCCTTTCAAATCAAATAATGTTACAACAAGGGTGTAGGCAAGGTTGTCACTTGAGCCCATGGCTTTTTAGTTTCTTTATTGAGCTACTTGCCCAAGCTATTAGAGAGGAGACTGCTCTGGAGGGAATAACCATAGAAAACAAAATTTCTTTGTACGCAGATGACGTTCTTATCTCAATTAAAAATCCTGAATCTGGTATCTCATTGCTTCTGAACATGCTAGGTAATTATGGGAAATATTCCGGTTATACACTAAACCTTCCACTTTGTTCCTTTAAAACAATTAATGGTTAGGCACCAGTTCAACTGGCACCAATCACAAATAAAATACTTGGGTGTCACCTTGACAAAAGACATTTGACAGTTGTATGATGTCAACTATAAACATATATATAAGAATATATATGATGATCTGAGCAGGCTCTGCCTTGCGACTGCAAAACCACTGTGTTGATTGTTCTTCAAAAGTGTGGTCAGAAGTGGTTAAAAGATTTCAGCTTTACACAGAAATTGGACAGTTGAGAAATTTAGTTGATTTTGAGGACCTAAGAAGTTCTTATGGGTTAGGCAAGGATGATTTTTACCAATATCTACAGATCTGCCACTTTTTTGGAAAATAAATAAAGACTCCTGATTTAGTACAACCCTCAAGAATAATACAAATATTTATTGATACTTATGATTCAAAAGGTATTAAAGGAATCATTGCTAAACTATACAAGAGCTTTATTTCACTAAATAGGAACACAACAGATTATATTAGGCAGCGCTGGGAAAAAGAAGCCAATATAGTAATTTCAGATGAAACATGGCTCCAAATTTGGAAAAATCAATCCACTTCCACAAATTCTCTTTATTGGCGAGATTTTTGCAGGAAGAATTTGATCCGCTTTTTTATTACCCCGAGTCAAAAGTCCAAATTCAGTAATTCACAGTTTTCTTGCTGGAGGGAGGGTGGTGTGGCTTCTGCAGGCCATGTTCATGTCTTTTGGTCTTGTCCATATATTGTATCCTTCTGGAAAGAAGTGGGTCACTTAATTGCTGAGACATTAGACATTACTCTTGATTTCTCATTTATCTGTTTTTATCTTGGAAAAATTCCTGAAGGTCTCAGAAAAAGTGACATATACCTGTTGAAGATCTTCAACGAACATTATAAACTCTATTCGTGGAATGGAGAAAATTACTTTTACATTGCGCCTTCAAAAGGAGAAAGGAGATGAATACTGGGAAAAATGGGATTGTTACATGCCACACAAAAACTCTTAAAAACCCCTACACATCTCCATATGTCTGTGTGTTTATGTACTGTACCTGTGCCTTTTTTTTTTTTTGCTCTTCATTGATACTGTTCCAGCCTGTTTTGTGTTTGAACAACAACAACAAGTGATATGTAATTGGTAATGAATTTGATTTTTTAAGTATCTTGCCCCAAACTGCTCAGTGTTCAGATAATGTTCCTTTAAACCATATAGGTTAAGGAGAAAAACAAAGAACCAGAGAAGTGTGTCTCCCACAGTGCAAACTGTTTAGTAATAAGAGTGAAAAATCAGAACATGAGTTGACATCACTGTTGGCCATGAGCGTAACCCCACGCCTTTCCTCAGTCCAGAGAATCCACCTCCTGGAGCCAAACAGTGTGTTGGATCCTGGCTGTAGGCCTCCTTCTACAATAATAATCCCTTATCCCTCACACACTTCATTCTGAGGTGGCTTTCTCCAAAAAACTGGACAAGATGACAACTTTGCAAATGGCCCAAACCCAGACATCATTTATTCACATGACAGTATTGGTCTTAATGCATTTCCTCAAAAGTAAAGCTGATATTTAAAGTTAGGGAAAATGGTCTGGGCAAGGAAAACAAAGTAGAAAATGCACCTCATTTCCTCCCACCCTGAGAACAACTAAGCATGTGTGAAACGCATTATGGTCAGAGTTGAGCATTCTTCCCAGCTGCTTGAGATGGATGGTGACTGTTTTGTTTGTTGAAAATAATGGCAAAGATAAGTTTTCACAGGATTACACAGTGACTATTTAGAAATTCAAAGAGCATGCTTCTCCGAGATAATTTTGAGCTCTTTAGAAATCATTTGTGACTGTCTTTTGATGCCTTTTAGGCTGTGACGGTGTTGAGAAATTTCACTCTCCTTTTAGCATAAGAAGGCGCATGCATCTGATAGCAGGAGCAGTGATGTAAAGGATGGGTGTTTCTTTTTTTTACTCCCAGTGGGATTAGAAGACGGTTTACTGATAAGATTGCCAAAGACATCGGCATCGTAATCCTGTCTTCTGGCCGACTCAAGATCTTTTGATCCCTCTCTCATAGGCATGAATGTATAGAAAGAGTAGGAGATAACAAGACTGCAATGCCCTGGAAGCTGGATTTTCATATACCGCATTAGCTTTAATCACGCATGTATTGATGAGTCCCAAAACATGAAACATACAGTGGATATGCCACATGCTAACGTTCAAAGATTCCCATGAAATATGGAAATTCAATTAAAAGATGAGAGTACACAGGGGTGCATTAATGAGTTGGTTTATTTGATGGGAACTTTGTAGTGGCTGCAGGATCAGCTTCATGTGTCAATCCCCAACCCATTCTGTCTCACTCTCTATTTGTCTCCCCATTTCATTGTAGGTCTGAGTAACACCCTATTTCTGAATGAGTAACACTCTTGGTTTTCTGTAAAAATAAAGCAAGACCCGAAAGTGGTTCTCCATGATGACATACAAGAACCTTTTTAAGTTCTGTAGAGAGCCATTCAGCTTATCCACAGGGTCTCCAATGTTTGTCTATTAAGTATATATTTGACATCATATGGATATAAAAATCCACACAAATTGTGTTTTCCATGAGTTGCAGTCATAGACAAAACAACTGCATTGGCATTATTAATGGGTGTGTGACAGCCCCTTGTGATTACCAGTCGCGACAGCAGGGCGGGTTTTATTTCCAGCTTGTGTGTGTGTGTGTGTGTGTGTGTGTGTGTGTGTGTGTGTGTGCGTCATCATGGCAAACTGTGGTCCTGTGGACACATATTGTAGCAGAAACTACCACTGCACGGTTGGTATTTCTGTTTTTCGGTCTTGATTGGTCAACAGATATTGTCACCATGATAGTGTTAAATTTCTGATACAGTCAAGAAATTTTACAGGTTTGTAGCTGAGATCATTATGAAAACTGAGCTTGAAAATGTCTGTGGTCTGAGTAAGGGTGGTAGAAGGGATGGGCCATTGTCCTCTGCCAATGCACACTGGCCAACATTCGTTTTAAAGGATCAATGTAAGTTTTTGTTTTTTTGTTTTTTTTTTGTAAAATGTTTATTTAACTAGAAAAACATCCTGAGTTAAATAATATCTTTTTCAAGAGTGTCCTGGCCATGACAGGCAGCAACATAAGATTACAGAATTAAAAAATATGCAGCTCTAAAACAAGCAATATAAAACACAAAATGAATGCAAAATTAGATCACTACAAAGGAAAAGTATGTTACAATATGCTATGAGTGAACCATGAAAATGAGAAAAACTTCAAATGATTAGAAAGACCCAACACATTCTCTCTCCGACCTTGTCACATAGCATTTGTTCATGGACTTTACACATTGAGATATTCAGATTCAGATTCAGACAACTTTTTTTATCCCACAAGGGGCAATTCATTTGTAGCTTTCCCAGTGTACATTCTTGCACACATCAGATGACAACCTCATCATTGTCAAGGAAACATATTAAGAGCATGGGACAGAGGAGAAGCTACGGTACAAGCAATAAATAAAAGCAATAAATAAAATGATACTGACGTTCAGGGATGCCATGTTAACTTCAGCCTGTTACGTGCATTGTCTGTTTTCAAAATACACTTCCATTTTCACAGGAAATGTACAGTTTACATACAGTCTCTATCAAAATAAACACACTACAGGTGGTAAATACCACAAATAGATGTTGTTGTTTTTTTCAGCAACAAACGCACGTGGTTATGTTTCGTCAAGAAGCACGTGGTTGGGTTTAGGAAAAAAAAAAAAAAGGATTTGGCTTTACATTCATACAGAACTGAACACTGGCCATCCAGGTGAAATTCGGTGGTTGGACCCATCCACCACCTCGGCTGCCCACCCTACTCAGACTTGTTGAAGAAAGACTATATATATATATATATATATATATATATGTCTTTATTTCAGACTCAGGGTCCATAGTGAGACATACATGGACACAACAGCAAACATATAACATAGAATTAAAAAAAAAAAAAAAAAAGAATACAGCTAAAGATGTAAAAATAGAGATTTACGCATTTGGTATCAAAAATAGAGATTTCTATAAGGTTAAAAAGAGACAGCTGTACCAGTGTCTCCAGAACAGAGATTGGTACCTGATGGAGCTACAGTTGATGTGAGTCAAGCTGTTAATTATATGATTTTCTGAGACATCGAGCCGACACATAAATCTATACATAAGGTTTCTGAGTACCGAGTTAAAGGTGTTGACATGTGCATTTACAAACATTTCGCTTGCACTCAGCCAGCGAGGCCTTTTTAATAAAATCCATAATGCATCGTTATACACAACCTGTAGTCTTTTCATGCTTGCTTTCTTGTACTTAACCCACAGGTTTGCAGTGTACAGAGGAGTACAGTGCGCTTTGAACGAGATATTTTAATGTCATCTGAACATGAATAAAACCTGCGAGCAAGAGTATTTGCCTGTACATATAGTTTGCAGCACTGCCTATGAATATCATCATCATTTGTCATATCTTCTGTAAGGAAATTGCCGAGGTATTTGACCTTTTTACAGGGAGCAATATTATTATTTGACAGTTTAAATGCAGGAAAGGCCATTTTTTGGTCCTCTCTAGTGCGACAGATTGCTGGCATTATATTTTATGTTGTGTTCAGCACCATACACAGAGCAGACATTCAGCAGCTGCTGCAGACCAACACTGCTCAGGGAAAAAACAACCAAATCATCCACGTACATCAGATGCTTAACTTTTTTGTTACCAACCATACACCCAGTATTACAGGCAGTGAGTTGCCGTGATAAATCGTCCATATACAGGTTAAATAGAATGGGGGACAATATGCTCCCCTGTCTGACACCATTGCTCACACCAAGAGGCAGACACACTGGGTCCCCATTTAACCTGCATAGTTTGGTTGGCGTACCAATATGCCAGCACCCTCACTATGCTTGAAGGCACACCTCTTTCAGCCATTTTAGTAAACAGTTTTTTATGGTTAACTCGATCAAAGGCCTTGGAGGCATCAATAAAACACATGAGGACTGAAGAGTTCTGATTTTTACACTTATTTACAATTTCTTTTAGAGCATATATACACAGATAGGTGCCGTGGTACACTTAAAGCCATTCAGGGTCACCAATTTTAGTTAACATGTTTTTCTGTGGGTGGTGGCAGAACAGGTTGCATCTTCCACCAGTTAGGGCTTACATGGATGACATGACACTGGTGACCACAACAATGGCATGTACAAAGAGGCTACTAGAGAAGGTAAACAAGAACCTCAAGTGGGCCAGCATGAAGATCAAGCCTAGTAAATCTAGAAGCATCTCGATACATAGAGGGAAGTTAAGTGATAGGAAGTTTGTCATAGATGATGAGGACATCCCAACAATTAGGGAAAAGTCAGTAAAGAGCTTAGGTAGGTGGTACAATGTGGAGTTGAATGATAAGGAACAGGTGGTGAAATTTAGAAAAGATGTGGCTGAAGGATTGGATAGCATAGATAAATCAGAACTTCCAGGAAAGTTGAAGTTTGGGCTATATCCTAGGTTAATGTGGCCACTGTCAATTTATGAATTCCAATATCCGTAGTGGAGAGAGTTGAAAGGTCGGTTAGCTCCTATATTAGGAAGTGGTTGGGCGTTCCTAGGTGCCTAAGTAGTGTTACATTGTATGGAAAAGGGATACTTCAGCTGCCAGTATCTAGTTTAACAGAAGAATTTAAATGTACCAAGGTCAGGACAGAGCTCTTGTTATCTGGGAGTAAGGGCGTGGTAGTTAGGAAGGTGGTTCCAAATCCAACCAAGGGGAGGAAGTGGAACCCACAAACACGGTCTAAAATGGAAAAGGCATGTATCAGACGTGGATCTGAATTAGGAGTCAAATATTTCTAGGCTTTTTAGCCACCACAACGTCTGCCGCCTAAACTTCTCTTGTTGTCCCACTGCATGTATCATATTGACGAGAAAGAATGGCTTTTTTGTTGGTGTCTGACACTGGAAGTCACTGACCAAGGGCCAGATTTCAATGACTTAAAAGACCAGCTTAAATATACCCTGACATTGGAAATATAGATGATTGTGTACAAAATTCCTGCGACAATGCTTTGAAATGGCCGAGAGGAACTAATAAGTGCAATTTTAAGTCCTTCTGCAGAAGATTCCACATATAGGGAGCTGCATACATAAATGCTTGTTTGCCAAATTCCTTACGTACCCTTGGCGTTTAGGGGTATTTAGTGGCGTCTTGTGGTGAAGATGCAGATTGCAACCTTTTGATACTTCTCCCAGCTTGAATTCTTTCACTTTTAGTTTTTCAGGAGGTTTTTATTGGGAGCTAAATTATCCGCAGCACTCTCCTTCTTTCCACCACAAATGGACCTGGAGAGTCATATAGTGTGTAGGATCAGTACTAAAAGTGTACGTGCGGAGAAGCCGAAAATAACATAACAAAAAATATTCTCATTTATAAAAGCGTGCGTACACCTGGTAAAGTTTCCTTTTATGAATCCCACATCAACTTGGGTTTGTCTGCACATGAATCAGCCTTATATCCCATCCTCTACACACCCACATTTATCCATAATTGGTTAATGTAAAGTACCTCATGGATGTTGATGAATAAGAATGAGATAAATGAGCCTGCTGATCAATATGTCTTTATAGGCAAATCACGGCAACAACAGAGTGTTACTGCAGTGTTTATGTTTACAGCAATCAGCCAGATTGCCTCACACCTTGCTGAAAAAATGCAGTAATCAGTGGTATCACAAGTCTTTGCGATGTCAATGATTTCAGTGTCAGACGCCAATGCCAAAAGTCACCTTTTGCAGCAGTATAATACATTGCCAGGCCACATCAGTAACGCTGCCAGACCGAGCCTTCCAAGGTGTTATGATCAGAGTTGGGTATAACGCGTTACAAAATAACTTTGATTACTTTTTGCAGTAACGTGTAACCTAACACATTAGTTTGCTGTTTGAGTAATCAAATACTTAAGTACATTTTCAAACAAGCCATCAGTTACTTTTGTTACTTATAGAACGCTGGTCCTTCAGCTCCGAAACAGCAACAGCTGTCTTTTGGTTCTAATAACAGAAATAACTTTAAACCTATCAGTCCGAAAGAAATCATGAAGCCTGTGGTTCGCTACATGGTAGAAGAAATGCTGCTATTGTCTACAGTGAAGTCTAAAAAAAGGTGGAGGAGGACTCGCTGAAAGACAGGTCAGACTCAGGACTTGCATTATGCCTGGTACACACTCCATGACTTTTCTGCCTGTTCTGAAAGTCACTATGTCACATTACATAATTGTGGAGTAATAAAAATCGTGCTGTGGCTTGGCTACCAGACATGACACACTACACGCTGGTACTCACTAATTATCCCCGGTAGTCTCTCACGGTGTGTGTGATGTCATCGGGTTATTCTTGTCCTATTTTTATTACTTTCACTATTATTTGAGTCACTGTGTCTGTTCATGTGCCAGCCGACATGTTGTTGCAGTCAACTAAAAAGCGTCAGCAGATGGCAGGAGCTACATTTGAAGTACCGTACGCAAACATTCAAGTTACTGTATTCTCCACAACCACATTCCTACAAATGTTTCACAATAAAAGCCTAATTAGAAAGTGGAGGGATTCCCTCAGCTGAGGTTATAAGGGGCTTTTAATGTGAAACAAATTTAGGAAGTGTTGAGTTTAAAATGACAGCACGATATGTTAACTTTATAAAGACAACGGGAGCGGATAAAAAGTAAATATATAAACACACAGAGGGATTAATAAATAATGGACCATCCATAATGTAGTTTGTTTCAAATGAAGCTGGGAGCCTCTGCAGTTGTGGTGAGTAAAAGCCCCGCCGCTATTTGTTAATGTTATTACTTTATGTCCGTCTCCATTATGAGGATGTATCATTGTTTGCTAGCTTGATGCTAATGACAGTAACGTTAACTCAGCGGGTTGACAAAGTGCCTCTGCTGTTTCACACCATCATTTCCCCCTTTTACTCTGTGTGGTAACATCCCTAGAGGAAATATTAAAAACGCTGGGGTGTTGTTGTCATACAGTGTCTACGGCAGCAGATCGTTCTGTGTTTCTACTGTTCTTTCTGTAATGCATTTAAATGGATGTCCAGGTAGAGAATGTCTGAGTGTATGGGAATGGCTATACACACTGTGATTGGCTCATCGCATTTGAGGGCAGGACTTAGCCATAGTTCAATTATGTAATACACTACTCACTTATAGTGACTACAGCATTACTTTTTTAAAAAATTATTATTACCTTGCAAATTGACCCTTTACTGAAATCACGGCCTTGCCTTTACCAGTACCTTCTCAAGTGTTTTCTTACATTTGTCCAAGAAAGGTTTGCAGAAAAATCTGTCAAATTCATGTGTTGTTAGACTGCAGAATTGTTCTCAACTGTGTCCTTATATTAATGAATCTCATTGTCCTCATAAGTTGAAAGCACGAGACAGTTGATCCCAATTAGCATAACAACCAACAAATGGGCCGTGTGCACACAGAAATAGGAGGAAGGAGAAGAAAATGTTGGAGAATTAAGTCAAGAATGACTGACCAAAAGAGGGTGGAATATTGGACACCAAACATTAAAAAAACTTCCGCCTTGATCCAGCCCGAGATGCAGCATAAATGACCAACTCCTGATGAACACTTGATAAAAAGTCCCAAAATTAACTATTTCAAAAAATAGATAATCACATCTGAAACTGAAATGGAAAGGGACAGAAGATCAAGAACACACAGAAACAACAAAACCTTGACGAAACAACTCATACTGACTGGTGACAGCGAAGGAGACATGACACACAGAGGGCTATGAAAAAGATGGACACATGGAGAATGAAGGGTCCGACGTGATACGTTCAGGCCTGAAAGATATCCTTAAGGAAATTCAAGACATTAAGAGTGAGCTAAAAACAGAGTTCACTGCATGTAAAGATGAAATTAAGAAACAAATGATGGGAGAGCTTGATGGTTCTAAGAGGGAAATTAACCAAAGGCTGACAGACACTGCTAAAGAGCTAGCATCACAAACCAAGACAATGGAGGGAGCTGAACAGAGAATTACCAAAATAGAATGCTGGAACACAGAGATAAAGGACGCACACCTTCAATCGCTGAAATAACAGAGAATATTACAGGACAGACTCCACCAAGGATGCTGCTTGTCCCTCTCTTTGCATTATATATTGAGCCCGAAACACATAATAAGCCTATTTGCGGATGATGCCATAATATACTTGGAGAACATCAATACAAGCTTTATTCAGTTGATGCACCTTATAAATATATACAGCAATCACTTGGGTTACAAAGTAGATGTGAATAAAACAATGTGAAGAAAACGTTCCAACTGAATTCAGAATCATTCATTTTCCGTAAGCGCTTATCCCGTTGGGGGCCGTGAGGGGGCTGGAGCCCATCCCAGCTGACATTGGGTGAGAGGTGGGGTACATCCCGGACAGGTCGCCAGACTATTGCAGGGCAAACATAGAGATTCATATTCACATCTACGGGCAATTTAGAGTAACCAATTAACCTATAAACTATTTGGATTGTGGGAGGAAGCCATAGTACACTGACACAGGGAGAATATGCAAAGGGCTCTGGGTTCAAAACCAGAACCCTCTTGCTGTGAGGCAACAATGCTAACCACTACACCACCGTGCTGCCCTTGCAAACAATTTAGTGAAACCAAATGTTATTTGTAGGAGACAGATTTGGGCATCCGCTCCTGACTAGTCTTCAAATGTACACGGATGATACAGTGATATACGCTCATGGAAAAATCAGTTAAATCAGTCACAGACCAACTGTCAAAGCACTTGGAAGCAATAGCCAGCTGTCTTGAAAACTCGTGCTTGACACTTAATGTGAAAAATACAGTGTCCATATGTTTTTCCTCTGGAAGATGGCCCACATCAACAGAACTAGATGTAAAGGTCAATGGTCAGCCAATTAGTTTCTGAGGTTAAATATCTTGGTCTAATGTTGGACCCTCACTTGAAGTTTGATAAACATCTTAAAAAAATCATAAGTAATGTGAAAGTCAAATTGTATGCGTTTAGATTATTCAGAGACTGTTTAACATTTAATGCAGCTAAAATATATATGCATGCAATGATTTTTTCACACCTCAATTACTGTGTTACCTCATGGTCGCAGGCAAGTTCATCAGTGATTAAACCCACAGAGAGGCTGTACAACCATGCAATAAAAATATTGGACAAAAGGCCGATAAGATTGCACTACTGCAACATCCTGAGGAGCCTGAACATGTTATGTGTAATGTAGTTTTGACAACTACATGATATTTGCTATTGCTAATCTTATACGGCCAGGCTCCTCAGGCTCTCTGCGACCATTGCAGGACTTTGGATTGTCCACTAGGAACTCGTCTGCTGGGAATTGTAAAGTATCATACAGGAATACCTCCTTTGGCCAGACATCCTTTTCTATAAAGGGAGCTAATATTTGAAATGCACTGCCCACTGAACTCAAAACAGACCAAAACTGTCAACATTTTAAACTTAAACTGAAGGAATTGTTAAAAGCCAGTCAATCATGTAGTCATGTGTAGGGGTGGAGAAGGGTATGTATGTATGTGTACTGTATACATTTGTATTTTATGTATTTTTGTGTATGGTGGCAAGTTGTGCATTTTGTTGATGTTCCAGGCCAACAAATTCTATTGACCATCAAGGTCAACAGGATTGGCCTGTAGGGTCAATGGGATGTACCTCATTGCTAGACTTCATCGTTTGTGAATGTGTTTTTATGTTTTATGTTTGTTATTTTAAAGGCCCTTCTAGGGACGGGCATTGGAAATTAGCAGTAGCTACAAATGCTGTGATACATTGCATTGGATAATTGCTATACACTTCTCTATGTTTATGTATCTGTCCCTATCAAATAAACAATAAATAAAATAAAATAAATAAACCAGCTTTTGTGCAAACTACAGACACTAAACTACAGACTAAACTACATTGTATAGCCAATAGGCATTGTTGCAGTAACAGATAAACACATGAATGCAAAAAGAGTGCAAACTATGTAAAAATGTGCAGAACCACAAATACAAGTATACAAATGAGTGGTTTTATCACATTGTGCCTCTGAAGCCATATTCCCGCTTCCCCATACCTGTTCATTGCTATTCTCTACCTGTCCACCAGATGTCCGCAGATATTTCCATCTGCTCCAGTCACATGACTCTGTCATCAGCCCTGCAGTTTCCCCTGTCTCCTCAGTCCCAGTCACCTGACCTCCCCTACCCACCTGTTTCCACTTTCCCCTGTCAGCTCTGCAGTATTAAATCCACTTTACCATTTCCACTTATTCCCTGTCAGATTGCCAAAGTTGCCATGTGCTTTGTAAATTTGCTTTCTCTTTCTCTGTATTATGTTACCTGAAACCTGGAATCTGGAACATGTTACCTGCCTCTGCCTGACCTTTTGGACTTTGGATTTCCCTTTTGATTTGCTTGTCTGTTTGGACTGCCTTCCTGGTTTTGACTTTGCCTGCCTCATGATTCCTGTACCTGCCTGCCTACCTGTAATCACATTATACGGAAAAGGTTAATATGCACAGTATATACAGTACGGTGACAGTGGTGTAATAATTAGATGTGATCCTAAAGTATTGAGTAACAGAACAGATACCGCAGTTTGATGTTTTAAGTTCACAGCCGGTGAGAATGTGTTCCACAGTACAAAGTCCACAAAGAGTCCAAAACATTGTGTGTGTGTGTGTGTGTGTGTGTGTGTGTGTGTGTGTGTGTGTGTGTGTGTGTGTGGATGGGTGCTTCAGAAGAATTGCGCAGTTCTTTCTCAAAGCATCTGGTCCTGAAACTGCGCTGCACCCTCTGTAGAGATATATGATGCCAAGGTCTCTTTTCACTCATGTGGGCTATCTTGCAGCATTTGTGCACAGGGCCGCTGCCAGTGGTCCGTCTGTACATTTGCCACTGAGCAATGTCACAAAGTGGCTTTGGCAATGTGACAAAGAGGGAGTCTGTGTAAGGTTATACTTCAAACCAACAAAGGAAATTTGTTTTGGACACATACATTATCTGCTGTTAAAAAAATAGAAAATTACAGTGCATACATATAGTACAATATATGCACAGACTGCAACCAACCAACAAATTGCTGTTGGCTTATATCAAGTCGTAGTTTGCTTACCATGACCCTCTCCACCGCTACGACAGAAACAGCAACTCCGGTAAGAAAAAAGGAGGGGGTCTGTGCATTTATGTGAACAATGACTGGTGTACCAACACTACCACCATCGACAGTCACTGCTCCCGTGACCTGGAGTATCTGACTATTAAATGCAGACCCACGAATCTTCCTTGGGAGTTTACTGTTGTCATCGTGATTACTGTATATATATACCACCGGCTGCAAATGCTAACTCAAATGTGCCACCAGGGGTGAGAATACTCTGGACAAAGCCTACTCCAATATCATGCATGGCTACAGGACTACACAGCTACCTCACCCGGGCTCGTCTGATCACATGTCACTGCTTCTGATACCTGCATACAACCCCCTCAAGAGAAAAGCACCCCCCTACAACAGAGACTGTTAAAACCTGGCTTGATAGAGCCTCACAGCAGCTGCAGGACTGTTTTGAAAACATCAACTGGGACATCTTCGAACACCAGGACTTGGAAGAGTACACATCCACTGTGCTCAGCTACACTGTCACAGTGAACAGGCGCATCTGGGTGTTCCCAAACCAGAAGCCCTGGATGTCAAAACAAGTTCAGGTCCTGCTGAAGGAGAGGCACATCGCATTCAGGGCTGGGGACGAGGCCCAGAACAGTGCGGCCAGAACCAACCTGGCACAGGGAGGCCAAGAAAGCATACAAGAGGAGTATTGAGGACCTCTTCAGTAGCAACAACCCACTGCAGGTGTGGCAAGGGGTCCAACATATCACCAACTTCAGATCCAGCAACCTCACAGCAGCCAATAGTGACGCCCAGTTGGCCGAGGAGCTAAACCACTTTTTCCGCCGCTTCGAGGTTGAGTCACTGGAGGTGGACACATCACACCCACTAGCCCCTTGCAGCCATATCCTCACAGTGCAGGCACATGAAGTGAAGGGCACACTGTGAGCGATGAGCCCGAGGAAAGCTGCTGGAGCAGACGGAGTGTGCTGAGGGACTGTGCAGATCAACTGGCTGGTGTCTACACAGAGATATTTAACCAGTCCCTGTCCCAGTGCACAATTCCACCGTGCTTGAAGTCCCCCACAATCAATCCTCTACTACAGCAGCCTCAACGACTACCGGCCAGTGGCACTTACACCCATCAACATGAAATGTTTTGAGGAACTGGTCAGGGGTCACTTCAAAACAAGCCTGCTATCCACACTTGACCCACACCAGTTTGCTTACAGGCAAAACCGATCTACAGAGGACGCCATAGCTACAGCTCTCCACACCACACTGACACACGTGGAACAGCATGAGAGCTACGCCAGGCTGCTCTTCATAGACTTCAGCTCTGCTTTTAACACCATTATACCAAGCAGACTGGTAACAAAACTTATGGACTTGGGTCTTTCACAACACATCTGCTGCTGGATCAGAGACTTTCTGACAGACCACCCTCAGAGAGTTAGAGTAGGACCCCCATCTCTCCTCAGCACTGAGCCTCAGCACCGGCTCCCCCCAGGGCTGTGTGCTGAGCCCCCTACTCGACACTCTCTACACCCACTACTGCACCCCCACCCACTCAAGCAATGCCATCATTAAGTTTGCAGATGATACAACAGCGGTGAGACGTTACAGGACAATCAAATCAAAACTAATAGACTGAAAAACTGCTTCTACACCAGAGCTGTTATCGCACTGAACTATGCACAAACTTAAAATAACTTGATTTAATTCTGGCAACTTCTGCTGGCTGGTGCAATAAATCCTGTTGTGCAATATTTATCATGTGCAATATCTATCTTGTGTGTGTGTGTGTGTGTGTGTGTGTGTGTGAGTGTACAGCTTTACATAGTATAGTTGTATACTACTTAGTTTTTTGTTTGTTTGTTTTTGTTTTACAGTTTTAAACTTTTTCTTTTGTATTTATTTAATTCATATTGTGCCTGTTGTTTATCTTGTTTGTTCTCATTTGCTGTTTCTTTAGTATCCTTGAAAGAGCACTGAATCTGAGAGCTTTATCTCAATTTCATTGTACTTGTGCAATGTCGGAGCGACATTGCAAACACAGTGTGAAACAATGCACTGATCACGAAGAATATAATGATGTTGCACATCAAATTAAACAGCTACAAAGCTGTAAAACCCCTTTTTACATGCCCAAACACAGCTCAAACAACAACTAAATAAACAACAACAAATCCAACTCCATACAGCACCGATATCCCAACCCACTCAGTATATTTCAGGCTCTAACTCGACCATGTTATTCAAAACACACACTGTTCATCTTAAATGAAAGCAGAGACTTCGCTGTTTCCACACATATGCGCCAAAGCACTCTACCCCAAAGCATCAGAGAGCTAGAGGCCAAAGAATAACAACAACAATGGAAATCTTTTCACCAAAATATATTTGTAATATTACCTTGTTGTTTTTGCCATGAAAAGCTCATTCTGCTGTTATCATGCTTCATTCCTGTTGAATCCGGGCGGAAAACTTGACGGCCGGAGGTTGCGAGGGAAGCATAACAATGACCACTCACAGCAGCCGCCATCTCCCCACAACGCGTTCTGCTGACTCTGATTGGCTTACAGTGCTGTCAATCTCGCTTTGGTGGGCATAGCCTCATCCTATTCACTCTAACAAATCAAACAAGGTGTCAATCATTCAAATTGGCCAAGTCGTCATGTAGATACAGGCCTCCAAAGCTCAGAATAGAAACTCAGTGTCAAATGTAGTAGGTGTGTATTGGTCAGTTTGGAGTGGGAAATAAAGGAAAAAATGAAACAGACAGCTGTATGTGTATATCCTAAACATCATTAGGGATTTACAGAAAAAAAAGAAAGATATAGGATTGTACATGACAAAAATCACATGCAAACATGGAGCAATTTTGGAGAGCTCGCCTGAATTTTCTGTACTAAAACCTCTTTCAGAATCAACCTTTGCAGAGTTAATGTTCTCATATTGTATTATGATTTGATAGAGGTTTAGAGCTGCAGCTGCATCATTCCAAGGGGATACTCATCCTGAAAATGCTTCTTTTTTTTTTTTTTTTTAGGCAAAACCTCAAAATGTTTCATTTGTGCTGTGTGCCATCTTGATTTACTCTTCACATATAACACATATACTGATATTTACACATCTTAACAAATCTCACAAGTGTTCCCTTCAAATGGACCTTGTGGTTGCAGAGATGTATTCATTTCATTATGGGTATGCTATTTTCGAGCAGAGGCCTATAAAATAGACTTAGCTTTGAAAAGATTAAGGCCCTGACACACCAAGTGGATGGTAGGCCATTGGTCGAAGTTGGGCCATTGGTGAATGCCTGCTATCCTCTTCAGTGTTGTGTGTCCTGCACTGCCTTTTTCCCACCAATTCAGGATGTTGAATTGGTGTTGGCACAGAGAGGGAGTGAGGTTGAAACAAACTTGTTTAATGAGGTACGATTATTTTTCTTTAGCCATTGAGCTCTTTAGTAGAAATATTTTCTGATGGGTTGTGTTATTGTTCACTGGTGCACTGTAAGTATATTTTGTTCTTCCAACATTGGATTGTGTTGTTAATATATAATGGTGACAAAATGGTCTTCCAGTTTCCCTGTTTGAATGAATACTACAGATGACTGCTGTCTGCTGTTATGGAGGGGTATGTCCTCTCCACGTCCTCTCAGACCACACACTCCTGTTGGCCGTTGGCTTGGTTTGTTCATGTGCAGCTATTTGGCCACAAGACGACGAGAGAGGTGTTTGGGGGCTCTTGTTGCCACTAGTTCTCTGATGTTGGTTTGGTGTGCCTGGGCCTTTAGGGACAGGTTCAGTGATTGACTTTATCCATTATGTTGGTACAGTGTGAAAATGTGGGGATCTCTAGAAAATGGAGCACCTGGCAGGTGTCATCATCTGCATATTCTGAATAGAAAATCACAGTCAGAATCTTTAGAGATACCATCTAGACCGGTGGCCTTTTTGACAGATTTAGGGTCAATCTCTAACCTGTAAATATCATGAGTAGCAATACCATCAAGCACCATGTCACATTCATAATTGTCAAATCTCTTGTGTAAACCATTCAGCTCATTTGCTCTAGCCAATTCATCTACAACAAGATGTCTTTGTGAGTTGGTGGCTAGGTGGTGGGGTCTTGACCTGCTCTATGAAAAAAAAAATCCCGAAATAACTTGTAATGATTTGGTGCTATATTAATAACTTTGATTGTACTTGATTTGAATGCCATTGAATAAAATGTATTATTATTATTACCACAGTTAGCTTTGGCTATACAGTGTGGACATCAGCCTGTAGGCTTTAGCTGCAGCTCTATTTTTCAAAATAGTAAAGAGAAAAAAAAAAAAGTATATGACTGTGTGATTAGCTTATACAATACTATACTATACAATATAAACATAAGCCTATTGGCTATGGCTGCAGCTTTATGTCTCGAAATAGTAACATAAAGCCTATACAGCCAAGGGATGAACATTGGTTTCCTCTACAGCTGAGCGTTTTCAGTATTGGCGTCAGTCTAGCTAGAGCGGACTGTCTGGAAGAAAATGTATCACAATGAGACAGTCAGGCAGCCCTGACATTATTCCCCGAGGCTCCATTCACCAGCTCGAGACCATCATCCTCCAACTCAGCAGTCCTCTCCACAGCTGCTTATCCCAGGGGCTATTCTGGAGAGGGATATTAACAGACTCTTCAAGAGCCAGAACCCCTGTAAAGCAAAGCAGCTGGACCAGACCCTGTCTCCTAATGACAACAGACCCATTGCCCTGACCTCTGTGTGGTTATAAAGTCTATTGAGCGCCTTGTCCTGTCCCACCTCAAAGTCATCACCAACCCACTCTTGGCTAATGAGGAGCTGACCATTAACTAATAGTTAGTTCCTCATTAGGTCCTCATTAGTTCCTTGGTAACTACGCTAAATTTGTGTACCTTAATTCTTCAGTAACTACTCATTAGTTCCTCAGTAACTACTCTAACCCTGGATTTCCACTGGATGCGTGTCCGTTGTGGTACGGCAGCGCTGGTTATCCGCGGCGTGCTCCACCGTCCGTCAATACCCACCGGCTGCGTTTGCTGTGCGGAGCGGTGCAGCTCCGCCAGAAGACATCTCGGTGCACTGCCATGATGAATATCTTCTCGTCCACGGTGTCAACGGGGTGAAATGACGTCTAAAAACCTCTGACCTGTTGACTTCAGGCCTGCCTCTGCCCATTATGTAGTTTTCAAGGTGTAGTGCAGGGAAATATGATCCGCCGTGAACACTGTGTATCTTATTTTGAAAATAAACCAGATGTTTTATTGTGTTTCTCTGCACGACTTCCTGCCCCGCACGATCTGCTCTGTGCTGAATTGCTGCGTTGTGCTCCGGCGTCCGGCAAAAATAGAAGTGCTGCGTATCTGTTGCGGAGGCCTCCGGACTGCCGGAGCTGAGACGGAGCTGGAACGCAGCACTGCCGGAGCCGGTGGAAACACACACATTGACTAGAATTGAATCTAATTGGCTCTGCTGCCGTGCCGGAGCGGAGACGCAACCAACACGCATCTGGTGGAAATTGGGGGTAATTTTGTGTACCTTGTTCCTTTGTAACTTCTCATTAGTTCCTCATTCGTTTCTCATTAGTTTCTCAGTAACTACTTTAATTTTGTATAGCTTAGTTCCTCAGTAACTAGTCATTCATTCATTTGTTCCTCATTAGTTCCTCAGTAACCACTCTAATTTTGTGTACCTTCTTTCCTCAGTAACTACTCATTCGTTCCTCATTAGTTCCTCAGTAACTACTCTAATTCTGTGTACTTTATTGTTAAGTCTTACTGATTATTTTTGTTTGGTGCAAGAAGTTGATAAAAATTGATAAAAACCAATATACCTATTTAATACAGAAGTGTGTAGTGGGAAGGGAATGTGGCTAGCCAATGATAGGACCGGCCTCTGACTTTGGTGGGTCCAAAAAACTAAAAGGATTGTGTGGATCAAATCAATAGTCAGTTCCATCAACTGATTCGGTTTTGGCGGTCGAAGGTCAAGGTCAGTGTGACCTTGCATTTGTCTCACTCTAATGAACATCATATCTTAAGAACACCTTTAGGGAATTTCTTCAAATTTAACACAAGCATCAACTTGGACTAAAGAATACACTGAAAAGAATTTGGTGATCAAAGGTCACTGTGACCTCACAATATATATGTTGTTTGTTGTTTTTGGCCATAAGGTGGTCAAAGGTCAAGGTCACTGTGATCTTGCATCCATTTCACTCTCATGAAAGCAATATCTCAAGAACAGCTTTAGGGAATTTCTTCAAATTTGGCACAAACGTAAACTTGGACTCAAGGATAAACTGAGTAAATTTCAGTGGCCAAAGGTCAAGGTCAATGTGACCTTGCATCTGTCTGATTCTCATGAACATGATATCTCAAGAACTCCTTCAGGGAATTTCTTTAAATTTGACACAAATGTCCACTTGGACTGAAGAATTTTTTCTGGTTGAAGGTCAAGGTCAAGGTCAGTGTTTTCTCTCTCTTTTTTTGGCCATAACTCAAGAATTCCTACACTGATTAAGACAAAACTTCACACAGATGTCTAATAGGATATAATGATGACGTGATGACATTTTATATCCAAAAGGTCAAAAGGTCAATGTCACTGTGAAATAATATTTCGACCATTACTCAAGACTGGATCTCACGAACAGAAGTGGAGACATTTGGTCAGATACTGAATTGGTGATGCTTTGTGTGTGAAGCATGTTTTCACAGACATGGATTTAAAACACAGGGCAGTAATTCTAATTTCCTTTCACTTGTCACCCATCTGTGACCTACTAGCCTCTGGTTAAAGGTCTCACGGGGCGTTCACACCGAACACGAATTCGCAAATTCGCGCGTCGAGATTGTATACAAAATCAATGCAAAGACGGATGTGTCTAGCACAACGCGATGGACACGATAGACGTGATGGACGCGGCCCTCCGACGCATTTGGGACTTCCAGAGCAGGTACAAAGCAGCGATGGTGATTATCTCTGCCATGGTCGTCAGTGGCTACCCGGCGCTATATGATACTACGTGTCTACTCTACAGAGACTGCAACAAAAAGGAGCAGGCTTGGGTGAAAGACGCCGAGGAGACTGGTCTACTTGGTAAGTTCTGTAAATATGTGTCTTTAATTAGTTTGCAGAATGGTTGTACTATGAACGTTAGCACTAGCTTAGCTCCAGTTAGCACAGCCGGCTTCCCCGCTACTCGTGCGAATGACGCGATAACGCGATAACGCGAATTAACAAAATGGTAATTTTACTTGTGTTACGCGCGAGTAATTCACTTAATTTGCACCCGGTGTGAACGTATAGTCAGTATGCTTCAAACAAACTAGTTGTTTTGTGAGATCATGTCATCACAGAAAGAGGTGAGACAACATTTGTATACATCAGAAAACAAATAACACAATCTATCCTTAGCTTTGGCAATAAAATTGCACTGTAATGCCCCATGTATCTCTTCAAAAAATTTCTCCTCTCTCTTGAAAAAATGTCCTCTCTCCACTCACAGTTCCCTCACTGCTCTTTCTTACACCTATTTCCTCACACCTCTTTGCTTTGCAGACCAAGCATGGGGTCCCTTTTGACTGGCAACCTAACTATAAAGGCCCTGGAGGGCAGGAGCGTGAGACCAGGTACTGTTTCCTTCAAGCATAATATCCATCTTTTCCCCCAGCATTCCTCAGTACCCCTGAGAGCAATGTCTCACATCGAACGAAAATGAAGTCAGCGCACACTAAGTTAGAGGTAGAAAAGCTAGTGTAATAACATACTGCAGATATATGTTTCTCTCCAGCTGAACCTGGGAGGGGGGACATTTCAACAGAGCGATCTGGAATAACAGACAGAACCGTCCAACAACAATTCATTCTCTGTTTCTCCTTTCCTCCCATCCAGAGCATAAAAAGCAGACTAAGTACAAATATAGGGACTGAGCAGAAGCAAAATAATGGAACTGTATTACCTGCCAGTCCAATGAACATACAGTACAGACCCTGTCCTCTAAATCATTGATTCCCAACTTCTCTTTTCAAACGTGCCTCCACAGTCCTATTAGATGAACTTGAGTATTCCTCCATTTTAAACTGGATTGTGTAACGCCATTTACCAAATATACCGTTTTCACTCATACTATAATTGGCAGAACCTAGACGTTTTAACCATTTATCCAAGGCTGGACTAGGATTATAACTTAGGTTTAACAATTAAGAATAAATCGTAATATCTTCAGGTGGAAGCGATATATCATGATCTATGAGGTGAATAATCAGTCTGCCTAAGTAAGAGTGAATGATGACCAATTACAGTTTCAAAATTTAACATTAATCAATGCTTAGGATCCGTTGAGCAGGTAGATCCTGTGAACTACAGAACTGTACTTGAGGACACAGGACAGAGGGCATGCGTGGCGTGAGAGGTCGGAAGGGCTGAGAGCTCCTGACAGCCTGTAAAAAATGGATTAAATGTTCATCAAAAGTCCCATACATCAACTTATCTACATTCTACCTGGTGAAAAGGAACCTGCGCAACATTGTGCAATTAATGAATTCAAGACAACAAACAAAAATGCAAGCCTCAGGTGGAGGAACTAGCTACATGACCAGACTCAACGAAACAGAGTCCAAACTGAATAGGAGGGAAAGTTTGTCCCTTTCTTTTCTGTCTCCCCTTTATCTGTGTCTCGCTCTCACCCCTCTCCTGTGGTATCGTCTTCCTGTTGCGGTCTCCACATTTAAGACTAGACTCAAGACTTTCCTCTTTGATAAAGCTTATAGTTAGGGCTGGCTCAGGCTTGCCTTGTACCAGCCCCTAGTTAGGCTGACTTAGGCCTAGTCTGCCGGGGTACCTCCTATAATAAACCAGGCACCCTCTCCTTCTCTCTCTCTCTCTCTCTCTCTCTCTCTATCTCTCTCTCTCTCTCTCTCTCTCTCGCTAACCTGGCTGTGCTGCATGTCACTAACTCGGCTTCTTCGCCGGAGCCTTTGTGCTCCACTGTCTCTCAGGTTACCTTATATCGCAGCAGTGCTTGGATAGTGTGACTGTCATGAACGTTACACAGAAAGGCAGGACTCAAATGCACGACTCAGACCGGTACAAGCAGCAAAACAAGGTTTATTCCAGGCAGGGGTCGGTACACGAGAAGGCAGACAAACTAGGCAGAGGTATCCACGACGTGAGGCAAAAAGGCAAGATCAAAAAACAGGCAAGGTTCAAACACACAAAGGCTATGACTGAGGTAAAATGCTGGAACGTGAGCTGTGAACATCAACAAACGAGACAAGACACGAGGGGGAATATATGCAGGGCTGATGGGGAGTGATTAGACACAGGTGCGGGAGACACAATCAGGGATCAGGTGCACACAGACGGGGAGGGGGCAGGGCAAACAGGAACTTGGAACAGAGACAACGGTGAGTGATCACAAAATAAAACAGGAAGACAACAGTGGAACATGACAGTGACGTGTGGTTGTGCTACTGCCGTGGTCCTGCAAGATGCCTCCCACTTCTACTGTTAGTATACTCATATGATTATTGTCACATACGTATATTATCAGATATTAATATATACTTTCAACATATTGTACCACAACAGGCGGAATTATAATTCTAATATTATTACTTTCATTAATGTCATTGTTACTGTCTGTCCTGCATCTGTCTCTGTCTCTCTTTCTGTCTCATTGTGTCATACGGATTACTGTTAATTTATTGATCTATTCTGTACAACATCTATTGCACGTCTGTCCGTCCTGGAAGAGGGATCCCTCCTCAGTTGCTCTTCCTGAGATTTCTACCATTTTTTCCCCCGTTAAAGGGTTTTTTGAGGAGTTTTTCCTTATCCGCTGTGAGGGTCGAAAGGACAGAAGGATGGTGTATGCTGTAAAGCCCTGTGAGGCAAATTGCTATTTGGGATATTGGGCTTTATAAATAAAACTGATTGATTGAATTGATAGGTTACTTACCTATATCTAAGATAAGCCTGGACAGGGCACGATCGAGTAAGATAAATGACATTATGATATCAGATCATGCAATGGTCACTTACATTTTGTTATCAAAACAAAATAAAATGTCCAATAAACTATGGAGAATGAATGGAAAATACTTATTGGACTCTGAATTTTTAAATTACATTAAAACCATATTGATTACATGAAGCATAGGCCAAAAATAGGTATAATTTGGGATGCATTCACAGCATACATAAGAGGAATAATGTTAGGATTTGCAGCAAAAAGGAAAGCCGACTTAAATAAGAATAAATAAATTGAAGGAACACATAAATATTCTAGAAAACAAAAACATTAGAAACAAATAAATATTAAATTATTAACTGAATTACAGGAAAAAATAAAATCAGACAGTCTATTAATGAAGAAAGCTAATGATTTTAGACATAACGTAACTTAAGTAGTCAAAAAGGTCCTGACAAAACAATATTTAAAACCATATCTAAAAAAAAAAAAAAAATTAAACCTGGTCGGTAGGAATTAGTCTCGCCACCAGACAATCAGAGATCTCCGCCTTCTGAAAGTCTGAGGACACTCCTTTCTAAAGTGTTTAACACAACAGCGGAAACGGCTGGCAACAAAGCAATGCCTCTTGCATTTTTGAAAAGGACACGCCCTCCCGGAAATGTGTGCTCCCCCTTTTCTCGTCCGCAAGGAAACAAACACACAGAGAGCTTGAAAATGGATGCTGAGAAATTTTTAACTCCGTTTTATCAAGCGTGCTCAGTCCACAAGATTGTAGAAATGAAGGACTTACAGCGACTTGAGCCATTTTGTACCGCTACGCGTGTTTCTAGTCGGACTATGTTTATGAGCACAAGAGTTCAGCGAGCCACCAAAGGACCGCCCTGCGGATTTACTATTGGTTCTGCAACATAGGGTTTTTTTTTTTAAACTCAATTATATCCGCCCATCTAAACACAAAATCAGGGAGAAAGTCATCAGTCTTTAGTTAAGCAAAGCGTCTAAATACTGACTTGTGAGTCTAATAGGAATATTCAGATTATTAACGATGAATTTAAAGCATTTTATGAAAACTTCTCCACATCAGAAATAAAAAAACATGACCCATTTCCTTTTCTTAAAGCAACACAATGTAGGATTGCTCTTTTTTACCTCACAGGGTCCCCCTACAGACAAAAACGGTATTGTCTGTTACAACTGTCGCAAAAATATTTCTAAGCGTGCATTTGTTGACAAGCCAACAATACCAGTGTACTTCCTGAAGCTGCCTGTGTAATATGCGATCATCATGTCTTCAGAACAGGTTAAGTAGCCTTATAGCATTTTGTACATACATGATTAGGCCGAAACTCAGAAATGAGTTGCTGTCTGCATGTCAGGGCTGACCTCCTCCTCACAGCGCGAGCATGCGCAAACACAGACACACAAACTCAGAGTGAAGTCAGACAACAACAGAGAGGCCACGGTGCAGATGAAGGGAATATAACTTCAAGATTACTCTAGCTGACAACAGCTACACTTGTTACTGTAAGTAAATGCGATAAAACCTCTGCCAGCCAAGCCAATACTTTATTAATACATGTGATCAGCATATAGAAAGCCATATTTCAATCTGCTCTGTCCACAGTCTTTCATTCACTACTATTATGATTTACGATCACGGTCGACACAAGCACATTGCGCTTGCGGTACTAACAGCAAACTAAAATGAAAGCTGTCTGTATATAGGCTAACACTTTATCTTAAAATGTACCTGAGGCAGCCAACCTGCAGACAGTTAATCTCCTCAGTAGAGGGTAACAGCAGTAACAGCGCCAGGTCACCATCGGTCGGGCATCCCTCCTCCAATTTTAACTCTTGCCAGCGTGTGAAAGTCAGGCCATTATTAATCCTTGTTCAAGCTCTTGTTTTATCGCTCTCCCGTTTTCTTTTCTTTGTCTCCTCGAACAATACCTTCACCTTCTTCCTTTCCTTTGTCGCCTCAGCCACGACAACCACGTCTAACTTAGTTCACTGCGGTTCGGCTACGCTACTCTAAAGACAGGAGGGGGATATGACGTATGCCGTAAAGCAGCCAAATTTTGTAGTGTCCAGGTTCCTACCCGAACCCAGAAACTATAGTGCCAGTGCAAGCGAAACAGATGCTCTCAAGCAATGACGGAGGTGTCATCCAACCTATTGTGAGCTGATGTACCATCACAAGGATCTTGGATATATATTTTGAGGGCTCAAAACTCCTCCTCATTGTGTTGCTTTAAATCACTGAATTTAAAATGCTTGTATGTAAAACAAAAATAAGTGCTCAATAAAGACTACCTGTGCAGAAATTACATCTGCAATCAAAGATTTTCCTTTCAAAAAAGCTCCAGGAATGGACAGCATACCAAATAGAGATCTACGGTGCCCAGAGAGGCAGTTAGAGCTACAGGCTACTATGAGGCTAAAAGGCGAGCTAGCTCCGTTGTGTTTGATTACATTGTTCAACATAAACAGAAGTGAAGTGTTTTTACCATTTGCGGAGCCTGGGCTGCCTACAGAGACCAGACTTTTCCACAGCATATTCAGAGGACATGTAGCTAGCAGATCGTGAGTAGATGTTTGCTGTATGTGACGAAAACTTTTCAAGCTTAGGAAGACTTAAAGAGCCTTTAAAATATATATATATATATATAGGGACTAACTCTAATGGCTATTGATGCTGAAAGAAGATTAAGTTGGTAGGTGGAATACATTTTGTGGCTGCCAAAAATTTTATACACATTTCAGGCCATTCCTATTACCCCACCAAAACTCTTTTTTGAATAAATGAACTTACTTATCTCTTCTTTCATTTGGTCTAAAAAAGCTCATGAGCTAAAGAGAAAACTATTGCACTGGAAGAAGGAAGGCCTTAACCTGCCCAATTTGCAGTTGTATCATAACGCTGCTCAAATATTCTATATTGACTATATCATTAACAAACAAATGAAGAATCATGCCAATAATAGTATGGAAGTAAACGGTAAATATGTAAATGGTGTTACACAATCCAGTTTAAAATCAGTTCAACACATCTGGAACATGACAGAATGTGTTAATGAAAGGATACTCAAGTTCATCTAATAGGACTGTGGAGGTACGTATGAAAAGAGAAGTTGGGAATCACTGATTTAGAGAACAGGGTCCGTACAGTGGTTCTGCTCAGTCCCTATATTTGTACTTAGTCTGCTTTTTATGCTCTCGATGGGAGGAAAGGAGAAACAGAGAATGAATTGTTGTTGGACGGTTCTGTCTGTTATTCCAGATCGCTCTGTTGAAATGTCCCCCCTCCCAGGTTCAGCTGGAGAGAAGCATATACAGTATGTGCAGTATGTGATTACACTAGCTTTTCTGCCTCTAACTTAGTTTGCGCTGACCTCATTTTTGTTCATTGTGAGACATTGCTCTCAGGGGTTACTGAGGAATTTTGGGAGAAAATGTGGATATTATGCTTGACGGAAACAGTACCTGGTCTAACGCTCCTGCCCTCCAGGGCCATTTTGGTTGGACTGCCAGTCAAAAGGGACACAATGCACCATGTCACACCCCCTCAATAGTGTTGGGATCTATGCCTCACCAAGGGGCACCATTGTTGGAAGCCTGACCTCGTAATAGATCTCCAGTTAAAATATCAAAATGGCTATCAGAAATAATTCATAAATATTAATAACATGGAGCACCAATCTCCATATTATTAGCCAGTCAATGTTATCAGTCTCATAAAGTTTAACTATCAATTTGGAATTTTGATTAATAATTACATTAATAACTATAACCAAAATTACTATATTAATAGTTAAGGTGGAATGATTTTGGAGTTCTTGATATAGCAGAGAATGACTCTTCATTCACTCTTGTGCAATATTAAACAGACAGCAGGTATGATTCCAAATATATTTATTCATAAAGAAAGCGAAGCATCAAGACACACAAATTCTAACTAACTATGTACAAGCATTGGTGTGTGTGTGAAAGAGAGAGAGAGCAAGAGAGATGAAAGATGGGTGTGTGAAACAAAGGGCCATCTGGTCTACAAAACAAAATGTCTGACTCAAATTTGGCTTCAGATCAGGTCAGGTTTGCTTGCTCTGTTGAAGGCCAATTTGTGAGTATGTATATGCAATATGTGTTGCAAAGGGTCTGGGTTAGTGCAGAGTCTGTTTAGTTGCATGCAAGACTGTCTGTGAAAAGCATTAGCAAACTAAACACTTAGCTTTGGCGAAGCCAACTAACCAATACACACTTGCCAACTCTCCCGATTCACGCGGGAGACTCCCGATTTTTAACCCTATCTCCCGCGATGCTCCAGGTCAGTAATTTCTCCCGCTAATCTCCCAGTTTTACAGTGAAGGAAACAAGTCATACTGTGGGGGATATTTGTCGCAGTATCTGGAAACCCAGGCCTGCCTGCACGTATGAGGCAAGCCGGTGACGTGACTCCAGCGAGTGACTGAGTTGGAGCTCGTTGGAGATGAGCTGCGCCTCGCCTCAAAAGTAGATTAGAGCAGGCGGCCGCAGCGGGGGACGGTGACAAAAAGCTGCGGTGAAGTCAGACAGTTTCCTGACAGTTTCCAGCAGCCTTCAGTCCGTACAGGAAGTCACAGACACACTTACATCCTGTTTGGAATGATGTCAGTTCATTAAAAAAGTGATCAGACCCATATATCAGTTTGTTTTCAGTCTCTAGTTGTTTTTTTTTTATGATATAATAATTTATTGAAATGCTTTACAGGTGATCTGTAGTTTATGTTTATGGTTTATCCTCCATTTGACATGAACTCTCCTGTAAATCAGCATCATATCAGTTTGACCTGTCTCCTCGACTACACAGGCTGAATAAAATGTGTTTGAATATAATGTTCATATTTTCAGGAAAAAAAATACAAGACAACAGCTTTCATTAAGGCTCAGTCAGATACAGTCAGGGCTTCACATCCGTCACTCGCTGGTTTCTGTCTTCCGCTCCCAGACAGAGATGGATAGAGAAAAAGAGACACCTGACACTCCTCTGAAGAAAAGAGAAATTGAAAAAGAAAAAAAGAAATATGTTTCCAGATTCAACACAGCGTGGACCGAGACCTTCCCCTGGGTTAGAGCCAGCCAGTGTAGTACCCACCACGCGTTTTGCAAGGCTTGCAATGTTGATTTGCACTATCAGTACACACTTTTTAATTTGATGTGCAATAAATACTGCATACTAAATGCACTGCAGTGTAACTGCCTTATTATTTAGCCTTCTGGTACTCATTTCAACTAAAACTTTCATTTTTTCATTGTCCTCAATGGTAAACAGAATCATTTATTGAATATAAAATAAATAACATTTTCAGAACAAGTTTACTTCATCAGGTTTAAAATAGAAGGCAAGAAATGACGACAATTAAACGCACACCTGGCGAAGGAACCTTGTTCCTTGGGCCGATACACCGATGAAAAAAATCTCCCTATTTTTCACAACCCAATGTTGGCAAGTATGCCAATAACCTAACTGCAAACAATCACAACAATGACTAAGTGAACAGCATTAAATCACATACAACAAGTTAAACAGATTTGCTTAGCCTGTATAGCTGTGATAAAGCTATGCCCAGTTGTTACATTACCAAGCCTTGAATGGATGGAAGAGATGCTTTGTGGTGTGCTGCTTTCTTAGCAGGCAGAGGACTGCTGGGAAAAAAAATGTGGTTCCAGGTGCAGAATTTGCTGTGTCCTTGTTCTGAAGGTACAAATACAAGGAAGCTGGTCGCTTGGGGTCCTTGCTGAGTTAGACACTGGGGTGTTAACCCAACTTGGTTCTCCTTGTTGCTGGTAAGTTAGTTGCAAACCTTTTGTTTGGCACATTAAAATCTCTAGTCTCCAGGTTCTGCTCCTGTTATTGCATGTAGAAAAGAGAATGGGGGAAGGATGTAGCAGGCCCTCCTGTGTGGTCTGCAGGTTTAGGAGCAGGAGAGCCTCTCAGGAGAAAGAGCAGCAAGAGTCTGTAGAGCAAGTGCCCCCTTCAATGGTTGAGGGGCAAGAGTCTTTGAGCCAGCAGAGAGAGTGAGGAGAGCAGAACCTCTCCTTAATTCTGCTTGGTGACATCACAGAGTGACATGTCACTATGTCAGTAGTGCCCAGTCAGGTTTGAAGGCTGGTAAACAGTAAACATGTGGTTTTGGTCATCATTTCAGACGGCAAGATGCAGAGGAAAAGCCTCCACATGTCCAGTTTAGATTGACAAATGACAAATCATCTGTGGTCCAGTGAATCCCAACGATAGAAATGTAGTCTCAACCCTGGAATGAGATTTCACCCTCTGATCTTCATAGATGTTACATTTTACCAAAAAAAAAAACAAAACAAAACAAAAAAAAAAAAACCCCAATAAAACACTGACCTGATGCTTCAACCATGTTCTCATGCTGTTTCCCCCAGCAACCTGGTACCAGTGTGAAGCAAATTAGGAGAGGAAAAGAGGGACACAAAGATGAAGACAAACAGATAACATGCATACTGTTACATATGGGTCTCTGGACAGTGTGTCCGCCACTTCATTGTCAGAACCCCTGATACACTGAATATCTAGTCAAAATGATTGTAACAACAATAACCACTTATACAGTCAGTGGTTTGGACACTGCAGGGAGGTCAGAAATGTCAGGGGATTATGGTCTGTGTAGTGCACCACAGACGGCACACCAGAGGCCACATACACATCAAAATGCTTTAATGCCCATATCAGAGTAAGTGCTTCTTTTTCTATCAAAGGATAATTCAGCTGATATGAATTAAACTTCTTACAGAAGAAGATCCCTGGTTACAAACTAGGTCATTAACATGCAAAAGAACTGTGCCTGTCCCGCCTTACTTGCATCCACCTGAAATAAAAACGGAGGGTTAAACCTAGGGGGCTGCCAAAACACAACAATGACCAGGCAAAACTTGTTTCTCCCTTCAGCAAGTTGTGCTACTACTTTAGAAAATTTACTACCCAAGAGCCCAGGTTGATGCTGGCTGCCGTATCACCTAGCTGCCCTGTCTCAGCCAGAATAGGCCCATGTCTACCATGCCAAATCAACTCCAGGATCCAGTAAAGGCAGACTGACATGATCATCTGGCACAATGTTATGTATTCTGATTAAAACAAAGACGTAAAATTACCATCAAGCCAGAGCATATATTCATTTCATACAGCTGCTTTTTTTTGGTCTTATTTTCGTCTTCAGAGGTAGTGCTGAGTCACAGATCTGAGGCTCTAATTGAACCTATTCCAGGAAGAAAAATGTTTAAGAATAATGTGTGGTGTATGGAGTCAGGTTAACGTGACCAGGTGGAATATTATCCAGGCCAGTCACAGTTTATAGCTTCTCCATGGTGACAGCACATGTGCTAATCACTAAAGCATGCAGTAGAGACAGTCTGCAAAGGCCTGACATGATCTGTTGAAGTCATTTTTAAAGAATCCATTCATTCGAGTTTTAAGTGAAAAATTTGTTTTACGCATGTCCTGAAGTCTTTTGCTTGCTTCTGAATAGCTTGCCATTATATTAGTGTACTTATTTGACCTTTGTTTAAGTGCTTTCTCCCTGCTAAATTCTTTAGTGTTCTTGCTCCTCCTTGATATCACTTAAGATTTTTTTGCTTAGGTTTCAAGTGAGTTCAGATTTCTTGAAGTTGAGCAGCTATCTTTGTCTATTTAGCAAAAGTGCCACCCCTAACAAAGCTCTTTTTGAGATACTGAATGTGATGTAACTTCATGTAAGTGTGATAAGTCATCTGTCTCTATGTGTCAGCCCTGTGATAGCCTGGTGACCTGTCCAGGGTGTACCATGCTCCCAATTTGTCAAAACTAACGTTAGACATCTTAATCAAACCAACAGCCAGGGGCTGATTGTTGCTGTGTTCAACTCAACCTGTTTACAGACACAGGATTGGATGGCTAAACATACACAGCAAAAAACAGAACAGCAATAGATGAATACTGTCTTATTTGGAACTCTGACACTCTACATTAGAAGTACAATTCCACAAAAAAATGGGACAATTTCTGTCCGAGGAAAGAACACTCTGGGAATCTGGGGTTGTGCTATGATAACGTTATCCAACCCCATTGCCACTTTGGTAGTGATTATTCTGATGATTATTTCTGCTGTAAAGTTGGGCATTAAAACATGGGGGTCTATGGGGATTGACTCGCTCATGAAGCCAGCTTTAAGTGACTGCAGTTTTTGGCACTGCTGCTGTGGCTTATTTTGTCAGCCCTATAGGCTAGCGCTTGGTTTTAATATGATTTATAGTTACTTTCTTGGAAACAAACCCCATTCCATTGGAATAGGTCATGTTTTGTTTTTTTTTGTTTGTTTGTTTGTTTGTTTTTTCTCACATCACACATGATATAGATAAAACTTCTCCCAGTTGTTTGGTGTTGGCGTCACCATGTTATATGTGAAGGATTTCTTTACAGCCATTGTTAACATGCCGGTGCAATTATTTTACAGTGGATTGTTATTACTACTTTGATGTAACAAACTGATTGGTCATGCAAGCTTCCCCTCAGGCTTTGGCAGCTCCATAATCACATACAATTAAATCAAAGTTCTCATGCAGTATAGAACTGATTTCCCCAAAATTTTTTGTGTCACTTTAACAAGGCCCAAATCCAATGCTTGGATACTCAGACAAGCCTTTTGCAGGATACAACACAACTTCCCAGTTCTGTTGACTTTTGCAGTATTTAAACTTTGTTTTGACCCCTGAGATTATGTTTACAGACATTAATAATACATGAAATATGAAGTCATAATGACAATAACAGAAGGAGAAAAATCAGTACATTATGATCATTATGCTTCCACCCCCACCTCTCTGGCACCACAGCTCTGAATGGCAGACTTAGAGGCTTGAAAACTAATTCATGAGAATCTTAGGGGGAAAAAATCATGTCCTGTGTTGGTGGCTGCTGGTTTTCGCCACGTGAAACTAAGCTCCGAAGTGTGTGTGATGTTTCATTGGCCCGCACATGCTGCCCAGCAACAGACAAGGCGACTAACTGAATCACAGTGAGGACCATCTGGGGAGGTGAATGTGTCATGCTGTGCCAAGCTGCAGAAAAATAACTCATCATCGCATTGCCCTCAGAGGAGGACAGAAGGCAGAGGAAAGCAGTAGCAGCCTTGCCAACAAGGTTCACAATGGCTCATTATTATGTTGAGAACCTGGGACGGGCGAATCACCACCTGCCCCTTCATTGTCTACATGCTGGGGTTCAGTCAACCCAACTGTCTGGCACACTGGCTCTGTTTTTGTGTCAAAGTCGAGACCAATTTATTTCCCTTTGCAGTTGCATCATAAATATCGCAGCAATCAAAAGTAGCTCCACCACAGAGGAGGGAGTGGTGATCATTCATTACTGATTGGCTGGCAGTTACGTACCAGGACACCTCACACATATTTTCAGTGAACGGTTTAATCAGCCTGTATTAGGCTGCATGTAACCACAGCAACAATACAAATAATTTACTCTAGCTAATGAACTTTTGAAAAGTTTCACACAAGGTCTAGTGATGCCGAAGGCCCATTACTGTTACAGCTGATGAGAAAAGTATATAATGTAGTACAGGTATATATAAAGAGTGGTTTTTGAAATTACGTTTTAATTAATAATTACATCAGTGCTGTATGCATGAAATATATTTATTTGAAATGTATTTTTTTCTGTACAAACAAAGAAATGTCAGGTTATTTCCTGCATTTAAGTCATTAATTGATGACAGAATAAAGCATGCTTTTGGAAGCTGAGCTGTTGTCAACAATTAAGGTGGCAACTGAAAACTCAGACCTATTGTAGTTGTCCTATCCTGGATCTAAATCTTTAAGAAAAGGCTAACAAATATATATATATTTTTTTTTTCAAAGTTCAGCAATGTCCTCAAACAGCTGTTCACTGTAGTTTTGTTGGGGACTGTTTTAAGCAGTGGATTAAATCACATTTGGTGCTGTAGTGAGTACTTGTGGCAGCAGGACAGTGTATGTGGGATTGAATAAAAAAAACTACAGTGTGTGTGTTTGTGCTAATGATGGTAATGATGACTGTGATATTGAGGAGTCAGAGTCACACACAGAGTCACACATGGCAGCTAACTAAGAAATGTTGATGACGCGAGAGATGTTTGCAATTTACTTGAGTTCAAACAAAAATAAATTAAAACCATTGTCTCAAGTTAAAGTTTCATTTTCCTAAGAAAAGTAATGCCCCCATATTCACAGTGTTGGGCAAGCTACTTAGAAAATGTAGTGAGCTAGGCTACCAGGTAATCTACACCAAAATAAAGTTTCACTGCTTTGAAGCTATCTCCACAGAAATGTAGCAAGCTAAGCTACGAGTAGCTTGCTACTTGCAAAGCTACGCTTATTTTTTGACTTTATGCCAAATCAGTGTTTCCTCAGTGATAAGAAATACTGTCACCTAAACAAACACACCCTGGACAGGTCGCCTGTCCAGGGTTGCAGGGCTGACATGTAGAGAAAGTCAACCATTCACACTCACATTCACACCTATGGACAATTTAGAGTCACCAATTAACCTATCCCCACTCTGCATGTCTTTGGACTGTGGGAGGAAGCTGGGTTACTCAGAGAAAACCCACGCTGACACTGGAGAACATGCAGACTCCTCACAGAAGGGCTCCCACACCTGAGATCGAACCAGGAACCCTCTTGCTGTGAGGAGATAGTGCTAACCACCACACCTAATTCAATAACTCAAAAATATATTTTTTACTCAATAAAACCAGAATAAATAAAATACATTAGTATAAACAATAAAAATAACAGACCTAAATGTAAACTTTGTCAAACATAAACATGTCCTGCAAATAACACATGCCTTTAGTATTTTACTCTCTCTCTTCTCTTTTCCTACTTAATACTGTTCTCTGTTTCTCTGCTCTTTTTTCGGCCCTTGTTGTGTCTATTTCTCTGCAAATCCACCAAATATATATACAGTCTATAGGGAAGACGTGCAGTGTAGCCAATCAGAGGAGGAGGAGGGCGGGTCTTGCCAAGAAAAGCCAATAGCAAAGCAGCAAGCAGAACTAACTGAAGGATTAGTATGTGATGTCATACAGACGTGTTTCCCTCGTCTGCATGCCTCGATGTGGTGCTGGCATCAGTCACATTACTTCTCCTTAGTTTTATCATCCTTACTTTTATCCAGACCTCAGCAGAAAAACAGTCCACTGCACTTAAGAAAAAGAGCGTCAAGCTTTTGTGGATGCTACCGTGCTACTCAGTCAATTAATTAACTTCACTACTGAAAAGCTATTTGACTCAGAGAGTAATAACGTTACCACCACGCTACTGAGAAATGGAGTTAAGTAGTAACATCACTACTTTTAGTGACAATACTGCACAATACTGCTTATTCATACATATTCCATGTATTTTGTATTTTAAAAGGCTGCGATCACATGACTAATGCATTGTTGGGAAAAACAAGGAAGCAGTCCTGAGCGGTCTTGTAAGACAGCAAGTTTAGGTGATGGATGTTTCACAAAAACGCAGACTTTCCCCTGGAGTCACGTGTTTGGTACATACTTTGTATGTTTAAATTGTTTCAAATTCACTGATCTGAGCATGTGTGTATGTAGTGACTATGGGCCTGTGTACGTGTGTGCCTGGCTGTATGCATTTTTGTGAAACCTGCTCAAGTTTTATGCCTTCACGGTGTTGATGGCTGTAGCCAGAGGCATATATATTGAGCATCCGTCCATCCCAGTCCCATGAACATGATATTTCAACATCTTGAGGGAATTTCTTCAAATTTGGCACAAACATTCATGTGTTACAACCTCTGAGATGGAGTATACAGTCTCCGACGTGAAGTCCTACTCTGGTACCCTTGATACCATCCCAACTAAGCTCCTTAAAGAGGTATTTTCAACTGTCTGCCCTGTTATTTTACAAATTTTCAACAATTCCCTGGTTTCTGGCTCATTCCCTGACAGCTTTAAGCATGCCATTATTCATCCACTATTAAAGAAACTTCAACTGGCCCCCTGTCCTTGAGTAACTACAGGCCAATTACAACAATGTTTTTAACAAATTTCAGACAGGTTTTAGAGCAGTTCATAGTACTGAGACTGCCCTTGTTAAGGTTCATAATGACCTTTTGCTTGCTGCAGACAAGAGGTGACTCCTCAGTTTTAGTTCTTTGAGGGGGCGTTCACACCGAGCACGAATTCAGAAATTTGCGCGTCAAGATTACATACAAAGTCAATGCAAAGATGCAATGGACGCGGTGCGATAGATGCGAAATTCCCGTCCGACGCCTCATCGCCCGAGTTGAAAATATTAAACTTTTGAGGCGAATTTGTGTGACGCTGTGCCGCGAAAGCCAATCAGCGTTGAGATTCTCTCGATGTGTCAGTGACGTCTTGATGCCCTGACGTCCAGTAGTTGACACAACAATAAACTGCTGCTCACCGGAGACAGATGGACAGGCACTCCACAGCTGAAATGGAGAGCCTGTAGTTGGTGTCCTGCCGGGAGATCCTGGCACCAGCCCTTGCCAACAGGTCCTCAAGCTGGGCCCCAGTCAGCCTGAAGTACCGGTGAAAGCAGCTATCATCCAGATGGAGTTCCTGGAGGAGGTGGTGAAACCCAAAAGCGACGGAGTTTGGCCCTCCGATGCATCTGGGACTTCAAGAGCAGGTACAAAGCAGTGATGGTTGTTATCTCAGCCATGGTTGAGGAGAGAATGGCAGCCAAGATGTTGTTATCTAGTGAAAATGGATGGGCTCGCTACTCGCGCAACTGACACGATAACGCGAATTAAACTCAAACTCACGCGTTACATGCAAGTAATTTGCTTCACTCACGCTCGGTGTGAATGCACAATTACATTTTAATGCCGCTTTTTACACTGTCTACCACTGTATTCTTCTGCACCGCCTAGAGACTTGGGTTGGAATTAAGGGCCCAGCACTCAGCCAACTTCAGTTCTTAACAGAACCTCCTCTGTTGCCCTGGGTAATGTCTCTTCTTCCTCAGTCCAGTTGAGGTGTGGGGTCCTCAAGTCTCTGTCCTTGGTCCTCTTCTGTTTTCCATATACATGCTACCTCTTGGCCAGGTTATCCAGACTCATGATGTGCTTTACTATTTCTATGCAGATGACACTCAATTGTACATGCTGTTAAAAACCACAGATCTTTGCACTTTTAAGGCCTTAAATGGTCAACATGTATTACAGATTTACTGACACGGTATCTGCCCTCTCGCCTACGATCCGCGGATGGAGCCCTGCTGGAACCCCCACACTCTGGAATGCTCTGCCTATTGGACTAAGGCACACTAAGTCCCTTGCCTTTTTTAAATCTCGTCTTAAAACCTTTCTCTATGCAAAAGCGTTTGTGAATGTTTGACTGCTTTTATTTTATACTGTTTTAATTTGTTTTTTGTATTTATTTATTTTAACTGTTTTCTGCTTCTTGTTTTTCAGTCTTGTAGTCATTTGCCATGTCTGTTTTTACCTTATTTGGTTTATATCTCTTCTTGTTAAGCACTTTGTAACATTGTTAAGAAATATGCTATATAAATAAAGATTATTATTATTATTGTGATTATTATTTGGACTCAACAATGAACTGATAACATTTTGGTGGTCCAAGGTGAACGTCAGCATGACCTTACACCAGTCTCATTCTTGTGAACATGCTATCTCACAAACTTCTCAAAGAAACTTCTTCAAAGTTAGCACAGACATTCCCCTTGGACTCAGTGAGCATTTAATTAGATTTTGGTGGTCATAGGTCAAAGGTCAAGGTCAGTATGACCTCACAAAATATGTTTATGGCTATAGCTCAAGAATTCATACGCTAATTATGACAAAACTTCACACAAATGTCTGAAAGGATATGATGGTTAAGTGATGACAATTTATATCGAAAAGGTCAAAATCCAACTTCACTGTGACATCAAAATGTCTGCATAAAACACTTTTCTGGCCATTACTAAATGTCATGTCTCAGGAACAGAAGGGGAGACATTTGGTCAGATACTGAATTGGTGATGCTAATCTTGACACTGATTGTGTGCTGATTGTATAGATCTACTGTGTGTGAAACATCCATGTTTTCACAGACATGGATGTAAGAGATACTTGACTGGTGCACAAAGGTAGTAATTCTAGTTTTTGTATAATTCTACTGATTAGTGGAAGTTCAAAGACATGTTTTTTGTGGCATTTGTCACGCTGTCATTGATAGTGGTAGAGAAATATGAAAGGGAGATGGAGGAGCAGACATGCAGGGCCCTGGGCCTGATCAAAGCAGCCACTGCGTTAGGGCTCAGTTGTACTGGTATGCACTCTAGGCAGTGAGCTACCAGAGTGCCCAGAGAATGTGTTTTTATTAGGTAATGAACTTGTTTTTCTGATTGATAAATGTACTGAGCTAATAATACATAATGTGATGGTGATATGAAGGACTCTGTAGCTTGTTCATTGCTTGTATATACTGTGTGTGCATGTGTGTGTGTCTGTGTGACATGATAATAAATGAATGTACTGCAATTACTAAGTTTTTCTGAGATAGTAATTTCAGGGCCATGCTGTGTCCCATGATCAGTATGCTGTTGTAGAGGCTTTTCTGTCAGGAATATTTCTAGCTGAGCAATGTTGTCATTTTGTAATATTTCTTTGGCACTGAAATGGTCAAACTAAACAAGAGAAGAAAATAACGTTCATCCAGCTTCAGTCCAATCATTACTGCAGGAAGCCAAGCATGAGCAGGCGTCTGCGTGCATGGTGACGGCGTGTGATTCAGCCAGACATGCCTGGCATACCAGCTGTGTCTTTCTCTGCATGACGGGATATTTTGTCATCCTGCAGTCTGGATCCTCATTCTGTTCCGCCTGAGAGTCTCGCTGTAGTCCAGATTGACATGACTCACAGCCCAGCAGGCAGCCTCTTCCCTGACCAGTTTGTCTGCTGCAGTATCAGCTCCCACTGACCAACAGCACTTAGAGAGGATGGATGGTCAAAGAGAATTACACTACAGTGCAACAACAGTATAGTTTTACAGTCAGGTAGTATAGGTGAAAAATGTAAATGTACATTACTGTAGTCTTCAAATATATCAGGTGGTTTAGCATTTTCATTAAAATATGAGATTAGAGCTTCAAGTCTTTCAGCTATTTTGAAATATGCTGGCTTATTTCTAAAAAGAAATAAATAAAAAAAATAAAGGGCTGATTTGCAGTATTAATTGTGAGAAATCAAGTTTATTTCAGTTTTATTATCAGGAGGTGGATATGTTATGCATGGGTTTAAATCTATTATGTGTTATGTTGTTGCTTTTGCTTTCCTTTTTTTGTGAGGAGCAAAGCAGGAGATGCCCTGTGCAGTATGGTGAACTATGGATATGTACTTTTTATTTCTGTGACAATGTGAAAATCTCATGTTTTTACAACCCAGTGAAGGAACTATAATTCTAGCCCATTTTCATTCAGAAGTTGTGAAATACTACCACTTTGTCAGTGATTATGGCACCAGCCAGGTCGAGGTTTTCAAATGTAAACATTTTTATACATTGAGGAAAAGATGTTGTAAAAAGGATTGGCTGACTTTGGCTATCCTGAGATACTGTTGCCAGTGCAGGTAGATTGAGCCACAATAAATGATCTGTTGGAATCAGAGTTCAGGATTTCAGATTCTGTTCTGATACAGATTTGGTGGTTTACAGGGGGGAGGTGAGCTGTTTTTTTGAATAGCGGCTCCTAGCTGCTCTATCTGCTTAGGCAGCTGGTCTGTCTTGAACACACTCTTGCGGAGGAGCTGCTCCAATCTCAGCTCGCTCCTCTTACTCTGCAAACGAAGTGCCTCATTCTCCAGTTTCAACTTCTCCATTGATGTGAGCAATTCCTCTTGCTCTGCTCTCAGTTTTCGGTTCTCTCTGCCCGAATGATCTTCAGAGATTGTCTACTGATCCTTAACCAGCCATAGTGCGTCCTGGTCACCCTCCTGGCTGTGTGGTGGAGAATTTTCTTCCTCCTCCTCACTCTGTAGGCATGATGACGTTTGCTGGTCGTGGGCCTTTCAATGTGAGGGGAGAGATGACTGCCTCCTGACACTCACATCTGGTTCCTCTTCTGATGACCTGAACATATTACTCTATGGTGGGCTCCTGCTCCAGCTCGAAGGACCATGTAAAAAGGATTGGCTGACTTTGGCTATCCTGAGATACTGTTGCCAGTGTAGGGAGATTGAGCCACCATAAATGATCTGTTAGAATCAGAGTTCAGGAGTTCAGATTCTGTTCAATCATTTTATTGTAGAATGAACAAACAGTTAATTCGGTGTGGTTTCCTATAAAGAGATGAAACAGAAATAAATCAGGCTGGTGACTGCAAAGGAAATTCATAATGGTAAATTATATTTGATTGAGCAGAGGGCTCTTTAACACCACCATAAGTGCATCATAAGTGACAGCCAATCATAATTAGCATTAAATAGAGCACCTAATGGACCAACCTCCTAACATATGTGATCAACAACCCAACAGCATCTCCCACAATATGTACATACCTGAAGTAACATCACCTCAACGAACAAAAAGTCATGACAGTACTTACTTGAGCATGTACGCACACCATACTGAGGGACAAAGACTGGCTGTGTGGGAGAAGATCAGTTATATAGGGGGGTAACAGGTGGCTTGATTAGGTGCACTGAAGTAGCCCATCCCCCGGAATGTACCATTTCTATGGGGGAGTTTGATTATCTTTTGAACAGATGTAGAAGAATGAGAACCAGCTGAGCTTACATCCAGCTGGCCATTGTACAGACCTAATAGCATTTATCTTTGAATTGTCTCTCTAAACTCAAGGAGTTTAGATTACCTTTAAAGCTAGCCAGGTTTGAAGGAGAAATGTAGCTGGTTATCATCTGAATATAAATATGATATACAGTATCATATCAGTTTTTTTGTCTCAAAAGCAAAAACTTTAAACTGAATAACAGAGGCCTCAAAACTGAGCCCTGCAGAACACCACATGACAGTGGAGAGGAGACAGAAAAACTCCTGTCAGTGAAATAGGATGAAAAAAAGTATAATCCTATGTATGATATGCCAACACAATCAGTCTTAATAAGGATATGACGTTCTGCTGTGTCGAACGCAGAGCTAATGTCAAGAAGTACTAATACAGAACAATCACCTGCATCAGAGTAACTAACAGAAGACAGAGTAAACTCTGCCTTCTGCGAGCTAGCCAGGCTGAGGTTATCACATGTAACACAAATAAACATCAAGCAAAAGATGAAGAAGATGGACACCAGCTGAATGAGCAATCTGCCAGCCAGAATCTCCGTCCCTGCATCAGTTTCCAACAGGATATCAGGAACTGTAATATCCTTTGTTTCACCATAACTAGGCTAAATCCTGGACAGTGCCATTTGACCAGGTGACTTTCTTTCTATAAGCCAATATGGCAGAATAGAGGACTCTGGTGAGAGAAGGAGACGAGTTGAGTACTTTGGAAGACTTTGGAGACTGTGAAAAATGAGAGGAGGTGTCCCAGTCCTGCTGTGGATCACTGCATTCAGTGGAGACTGCAGTGCAACAATACACATTTTTAGGAGGAGAGACCATGCAGGCATCTTGTTGAGGCCAGGATGTGTGGACAGTGAAATCATTCCACAGCCAGAAACCAGGGATTACCAGAACCATCTAGAAACATGGTCAATTATAAAGCAGCAACCAACAATGTAAAAAGATGCAAAAAGACATTACAGACACAAGTTAAAGGAGCTGATGGAATCATATTTCACTGGAGTTGTATCTTGTATAATTCCTTGTGACAAATAAATAAATGATTGTCTGATGGATTGATAAACCTTAAAACAGAATACATTGTGTTTTCTTACAGTCTTGAAATGATTTATCTTTAAACTGTCCATCCATCTGGATGACTCAATATTCTTCTTCACTGGAAAAGCTCAAATGAAGGTTTGCTGTCTTGATCAATATGTCTGGCCGAAAGCATTCTTTGCTATTCTCAGATATTCCTCCAGCATTGTTAACATCCTCATGGATCCACAGGCCTCTCAGCACTGATCAATGATCCTACATGACTGCTGTCAAATAAATAGTAATTTGTCATAGACCCTGGGAGGAGGAGTAATGGCTCCTTTATGGTTGCCTGGGAAACGCCATTGCTTCAACACCGATCCATTGACAACAATGGCTTACAGACACAAATTAAAATCATGTTGTATTGATGGAGTGCCTAACATGTTGGTACTCCAATGGAATCCTTTACAGCTGTAGATTGTTAATCAATGGTTCTTCTTCCCTGATCACTCCCAGCCCACTCTCCTACTGCCAGTCACTAACACTTCATTATCAGAAGGCAGACAGTTACTGCTGCATTAGTCTACATAAAGGGATGTGTTGGTGCAGCTTGCTCTACTGATACTGTAGATGAAGATCGTTCCCTCTGTTAAATAAAAGGGAAGAAGGATTTACATTATGTTTTCAATATAGTAAGCAGATGTCTGAACGACCCCAACTGGCCCCTTTTCAATGTGAAGGAGCCGTGGCTCTACTCAGAGTTCCCTCTGGATGTCTAAGCTCCTCACCCTATCTCTTAGGCTGAGCACAGCCACCCTAGCTTTTAGCAGTGTTTTTTCCTCTGTCTGTCAATCACCTGTACATGAACAACAACCTGCGTGCTGTATTTATAATTTACTGTGTCCTCCTCAGAGTCACACAATGGGTTTATATGATTTAGGTGTTTTCATTATTTGCATCTGTATTAACTGATATTCTGATTGTGAGTTCATTATTTCATAACCCAGAATTTGATTATGGTGTCTTTGAACACTGGAAATGATTTATTAGGCCAAACGTTTCAGGGAAAATTAAAATTCTGTAACTCATCAACCCGACGCTCAGGAATGATCAGCCTCAGTGTGACTGAATGGAAATGACGGTCAGTGATGTAAAAAGTGTTTCTTGCTGACAGACAGACTCTCTGATAGACAGACTCTTTGACTGTATCCATAATAAAAGTTGATAAGGGAAATAACAGATCGTGAAGTGAAAAATCTCTCTCTCTCTCTCTCTCTAATAAATTAAGAAAGTCGTTTGTGCTCCTTTTCTTGTTCAGATTTTAAACTCGATGGTAAATCAGGGATTGGGATGAACCCTCTGTGAACGCATGGACTTTCAACGTGGAAGAGTGGTGCTACTGTGTAGCAACGCCATATTGGCCGGAACCTGCTGCAAAATATCCCGCAAGACTGAGATAAGGACAGATGATTGTTTTTAATCCTTGAGTTGCTTCCCTGGATATTTTTAAAATTGTATTCATGTGTGTGCCTTTTATAATCTTCAGGATGATATTTAGTTATTAGTATTTTAGTATTTGAACTCATCTTCTTGGTCTTATCAACAACACTAGTGGGTTTTTAGTAGTTGTAACTATTTTTATTTTTGTAATGAATTATTTTTTTTTTTTTAACTTTACTGGACTCCATAGCTATTTCAGTGTTCCTCTCCACTCAGTTTTAAAATCAACTTGGTATTACCGGTATTTTTGTACATTAAGGGAGTATAATGAGCCTTAAAGATTACAAGAGTGTGCTACTGAATCAGCATTCACACTAACTGGACTAAACAGCAGACAGCACATGGTCAGGAATAGAAATGCCTTTTTGAAATAGTAAACACAGGAATCTTTCCCAAACCCAAACCTTAAAAGCACGACTATGTCGCTTTTACTGAGCAGTATCCACTGTGGCCATAATTAGCAGTTACAGAATAACGTTTGCCAAAATCATCTCAAGTTAGATGCTACAATGACATCATTCTCAGGTGAACTTTATTGGTGACATGCTAGATGTAGTAGGAAAAGTAGCAAAGGCAGAGAAGAGTCAAAAAGTCAGTGATCCAACTTCATGATGTTGAGCAAATTTTACATAGAACTTGCTGTTGAACTAACATTAGGTAACATTTGTCAACAGTCCCACCAGACCAGCTTGACACCATGATTTTTTTGTTGTTGTTTTTTTTTTTTTTGCCTCATCTGACTTTGTTGTAGGGACATCACTGTGTTCCTAGATCTTAGGTTAAGCAACTAGCAATTAGGTTAATACAGTGTTATCATATTCAATGGAAATGATGGACAATACAATGGAGACCCACATTTTAATGAATTAGAGTTTTCTTTAAAGATCCTGACTCGTGTTGACTGTCTAATCAGTGACCTCTGTTGTGCGCAGAACACTAATGACTCAGTTTTAAAGCCTGATGTGATGGCTGAGGCTTTCACAACCACAAGAGCCAGTGCAGAGGGTGGGTGGTCAGTGAGTGAGTGAGTGTGTGTGTGTGTGTGTGTGTGTGTGTGTGTGTGTGTGTGTGTGTGTGTTGTGAGAGAAAGAGTATGCCAAATAATCTGTCAGCATGCAAACTCTTGGGCGTGTGTGCAATGTAATTCATTCAAAAATGTTGGCGTCCAGAGTTATATGTCATCCCTGGTGCGTCCCCCAGCTTCACAGCTGCTGCACTGGTCTGCTCCATTTCAGCTCTTCTCACCACAATAACCATGTGCTGTTACTGACATATTCAGACACCTATACAGTGCAGAAAGCTTCTTTAGACAAGGCCAGGTCCTTTGTTTGCCCAGACTGTGTTCTTTCTAAAATTATTTGGAGCTAATAATTCTGATTATTACCAGTTAGTATCCTGTTTGTAACCACAAAAGCTTAACGCTGAATTCTATTAATGGACTCTGGCTCTAAACAGTCTTCCTCTCTATTCATCTCCATTCAGAAAGTTTCTTGAGATACCGTCTATATGTTTGTCTTTAGTCTGAAAAGTTCATTTCACTGTCTTGGTGGTCTTTTGTATAATTAATAAAATAATTAATTTGTTGGGCTACTCCAGTTGGGGGGCATGCAAGTGGAAGATAAAGAAATAAATGTCAGAAGAGGCTGAGATGTCCAGACTTCTAACCTTGAGTCAAGTTCAAAATACCTTGGATGCTACACATATAGTTGTGTTTATCGATAAAGCCAGAGGAAACGGATCAATTAACTAAACTTCAAAAATGCCTAACAGACATAAAAACCTGGATGAGCTCCAATTGCCTTATTTTAAACTCAGACAAAACTGAAGTTATTGTTCTTGGCCCCAAACATCTCAGAAACTCTCTATCTGATGACATAGTTTCTCTCGATGGCATTGCTCTGGCCTCTAGCACTACCGTCAGAAACCTCGGAGAAATATTTGACCAAGATTTGTTTTTCAACTCCCATTTAAAACAATCCTCACGGAATGCATTTTTTCATCTGCATAATATTGCGAAAATTCAGCCTATCCTGACCCGAAAAGATGCAGAAAAATTGGTCCATGCTTTTGTTACCTCAAGGCTGGATTACTGTAACTCTCTATTATCAGGTAGCTCTAGTAAATCATTAAAAACTCTCCAGCTAATTCAGAATGCAGCAGCACGAGTACTAACAGGAACTAAGAAACAAGATCATATTTTTCCTGTTTTAGCTTCTCTGCACTGGCTCAGGCTTGCCTTGGACCAGCCTGTAGTTAGGCTGGCATAGGCCTAGTATGCCAGGGGACCTCCTATAATACACCTAGCACCTTCTCTCCTTCTCTCTCTCTCTCTGTCTCCTTTGCTAACATTCATGTCCTGTTACTGCATCTCACTAACTCAGCTTCTTCTCGCAGGTTAACTCATATTGCAGCGGTGCCTGGATGGTGTGACGTGTGTGGTTGTGCTGCTGCCGTGGTCCTGCCAGATGCCTGCTGCTGCTGCTGTTATCATTAGTTATACTTCAACTGTCATTATACACATATGATTATTGTCACATACATATCAACAAATCAACAAATACCTGTAATATTATAATATTATTACTTAAATTAATGCTGTTGTAAGCTGTCATTACTGTCCGTCCTGGAAGAGGGATCCCTCCTCAGTTGCTCTTCCTGCGGTTTCTACCATTTTTTGGGGGGGAGTTTTTCCTTGTCTGCTGTGAGAGTCCAAAGGACAGAGGGATGTTGTATGCTGTAAAGCCCTGTGAGGCAAATTGTTATTTGTGATATTGAGCTTTATTAATAAAACTGATTGACTAATTGATTGATACATAATGCAAGACCCACCCCACCAAACAAGACTCCGCTTCAACGACAAGAGGGTCGCTCCTTCCAAACATGGGCAATGACTCTGCTCTGTAGCCTCCTCTGAACAGTGTATAGCTGTAATTCAGAGTGTTTATTCCCCTTGTGTCACAGAGGGAGGAGGAACAGGACAGCACCTGACATTCCTACTGTCACACCTGTCCTTATTTACCATGGAGTGTCACACCTCCCCTCTTTCTCTCACCAGAGTCCTCTGTTCTGTCTGATCGGCATTATAGAAAAAGAGTCACCTGGTTGAATGCCGTTGTCTAGGTTGTAGCCAAGTTTTGGTGAAACAAAGGATGGTTGGAAACTGACGTGGGGATGGAGATTCTCCACATTAATTCCTGTACAATGGATAGCAGGTTACTAGTTCGGCTGCTGCACAGCTTCTTTATCTTTTGTTTGTTAAGAGGCGATATGTTTTCAAGATGATTGTCCGTCCAATTGAACCTTAATTTCAAGATTGCCTCGAGGGAATTCCTTCAAATTTGGCACAAAAATAGTTTGAGGATCGTACACCAGCAGATAAAAAGTTTTTAATGAAACCTTTCAAGGATTTTTTAAGGACAAAGCGCTTTTCGGCCGTCCGGCCTTCATCAGTGTGAGATCAGCTGTATTGCAATCAACAATCACCTGCAGATCAGATGAGTCTGCAGCTCAGCTGTGTTTAATCAAACGATCACCAACACAGATCCTAGAGTGGCATGTGAGATGGTACATGCTACACACAACCTATTAAAAACAAAAGACAATAAACCGACAATCCAAAATCACATTCATATGTGCTGAGTTAAAAACATGTCTTTCACCAACTCCAGCTGTAACTGAAAACATCAGGTATGACTACCGTTCATAAATCAGGACAGTTACAAGTTGATTAAATATATAACAGTTAATCACAAGTTGGACATACTACTGTTCCCAACATAGACTCCATGTAACCCGCCTGGGAAACTCTAAATATCAGATGTAATTTGTATTCAAATTTATAGATGTAAGGTTCCTCAGAAAAACTATCTATCTATCTAATCTATCAGAATTTCCTAAAAAAGATTTCGTTTTTAATTTTTTTAATTCCTTTCAATGACATGGGTGGAGAGAAACATGGGGGCACGTTTGTGTCAACTGTTACAAAAAAGGCACAAACATGCCCATGGTCTCAACAATGAACTAATCAGACTTTGTTGGTCAAAGGTCAAGGTCACTGTGACCTTGCATCTGTCACACTCTTGTAAACATCATATCTCAAGAGGGCCTTGAGGGAATATCCTTACAAATGTGAGGCACAAACATCCACTAGAACTAAGGTGGTCTAAACGTCAAGGTCAAGATCACTGTGACCTCACAAAACATGTCTTTTGGCCATAACTCAGGAATTCATATGATAATTATGGGAACACTTGCAAAATAAACACAAGACCATAAATTTAGTACATTGACAGAGCTGACAGACTGGAAATTTCTGCAACTATGTCATAATTTACCAAAATCAGCCACATCCAGGCTTTTTTCGCTTTCCCCAAATACATCATTATTATTATTATTATTTTAAATTGACACATGTATTAACCGGCAAAGAGCAGTAAATCAAAATCCAGGTTTCAAAACATATTTTCTGTATTTGGCCAATGTCAAACACTCCATTAATGTCACAGTAACCTCAGTCAAAAACAACAATAACAACATTACTACATAAGCTCGGAGTCTGTATAATTCCCAACTCCAATCATCCTGATGTAACTATGGTGCCCTTTAATTCACCCACACATGTTGTATCATCTAAATTATGCACCCAAACCATCAAACAGAGTGAAAACTAGTTTTTGCTGGTGGCTGGATTTAGCACAGAGCCGTACCCCAACAACAGTTATGATTCAGAAGGTCAGTTTTTCTGTCAGGCCTGCCAACACAGCACTGATTGTACCCACAGGGACACATGCAGTGACCAGCCTCAGTCTGGGGACAAGAGGGAGGGGAACACTGCTCTGCAAACCACAGTCCCAGGAGCAAAGAAGCCTTGTTATTCCAGATGTGACTTTTTGGAAGATTCTGGTGTTGTTTATACCAAATCCACAATTTTACTGTAGGGATATAGATGTGTGTTTCAACAGGACAAACACACAACACTTCTTTGTTTTACAATACAAAAGTAACACCAAGCTACAAATTAAGGAAGCTCTCACTGCCCCGCATTGCGGCCTAGTCTCATAGAAACGAGTTAAATGGACATGAACTGTTAACAACGCATTATGTGGAAATGTGTTAAAATTACATTCTGGCAACACAACAACAATGGCAATGCAAAGTCTGTTAGAATCTTTTGTTGTAGTAGACACACAAATTAAATATAAAGAGCAAGAAAGTCCATGTAGGGTAGTCAGGAGGGGTGGTCTTTTAACAAGAAAAACAAAAGTAAAAATAAATAATAAACTGATTCTTTTGAGTTTTTTTATGACTCAGTTTAGTTACTTGCTTAACCTAATTGGCCATTTGCTAAGCCTCGCCCCTTTGTCGCCCCTGTCAAGCTGTCAGAGTTAGCATGGAGACCACACTATAACAAACTGCGCTCTCTGAAGAAATCACATCACAAAATCACGTTTGGAAAAATGGGAAAAAGGGATTTCATACAGAAGCAGACAGATGAGTCTACAATATGTGTTTAAAATATATATTCAGGATGTCAAGCTCACTCAGCAGCAAGAACAGGTTAAAAAGATAAACTGAGTTCAAAGCTTAAGCCTAACAGAAGGCTACACATGATTGTGTGAAAGTGAACCATCACAACAGTGGTGGTCAAGGCAGAAGACAATAAATAAAAAAGGAAATATACTCAAATATTCAATCAGCTGCATCATTGCAGTGTGTGCAAAGTAATGGTTATCGGCTTGTCCCTGTGCTGCCAGCACCTGGACCTCTGCTGGTGAATGGGTGAGGAGCTCTGGGAAGGAAAACAACATTCATCTGCTCACACTGTAATGACACACAGCTGGTTGAATATCACCAAAGTTCCCCAACATATGTTTACTGGTTCCTGTAGAGCAGGGTAGGTCTTTATTTAGCATTATGACCATTAAAAAGTAAAAGTAACATGTGTATACATTCAGTAGGCTACACCTTCAGTAGCTAGCTAACTAACTAAACCTACACTCATTTAGGCTTTGATTTTGGAACAGGGATGAAACTTACAAACCCAATTCCAAAAAGGTTGGGACAGTAGCAACAAAAGACTGGGAAAGTTGTTGAATGTTGAATAGGTATGAAAGGGGCATTTTAAAACGCAAAGATGGTCAATTTAAAAAAAAAAAAAAGACACTGTAAATGCTGAAAGGTACATACAAGTTTGGGAGAAACATATGCTGCCATCTGGACAACATCTTTTTCAGGGACATCCCTGCTTATTCCAGCAAGACAATGAGACACATTCTGCAAGTGTCACAACAGAGTGGCTTCGTAGTAAAAGAGTGCAGGCACTAGACTGACCTGCTTGTAGTCCAGACCTGTCTACCACTGAACATGTTGCAAATGAAGTCGTATATCAGTTAAGAATGGGAAAGAATTTCACTTTCAAAACTTCATTAATTAGTGTCCTGAGGTATGTCACCATAGACTGTGAATATTGTGTATTTTTACTTGTGGTAGTCATGAGGGGGAAATACTTTGTTTAGGCACAGACTGTAATTGCGGACTGAATTCGTTCATTCATGATGTAGATGGACAATTGAGACTGTGGGCGGGGTTGTTGTGTAATCTGTCTTCACAGTTGGAATGAATGAGCTGCAAGATTGGGACTGGCCGCTGATTGGTCTGCTGCACGCCAAGCCTTCGAGTGGACCGCGGTGACTGGGGAGGATTTTTAAACAGGTGTTGGGAGTGTGCAGGCGCTCAGCTGGAGGTAAACTACGATGCCATGAGGAGACGGGTCGAGATGGCAAAGGGGCGAACGGCAGTGACCAGGTGTCAGGAGCTGAGGGTCCGACGTAAACGATCTACTGAGCAGTACCAGCGGCAGGGGCTAAAGGACTTCATACAACGCTCTCTATTTCCTGTATTAAGGAAAGTCGGAAGGCCAGCGGCAAATCGGATGAGTGTGATCCCTGACGGAGACGAGTTTGTTGCTGAAACCCTGCCTGTTGTTTTGTGCCAGTTACAGGACCGAGGATGCCGATCAGTTGTAACCGTACACTGTCGCATGGGGAGGCCCTTAGGACCCTCATACTACGCTTGCTATTTCCTGTAGGAAGGAAAGTCGGAACCCTACCCCATTTTTGAGTGAAACCCTAACCGTGGCAAGATTAGTTGCTGACTCCCTCTATTTGTTTTATCCCCGTCAGTCGCCGGCCTCTGGATTTCCTCTGGGGATTATCACTGGACGCACCGTTGGGGCAAGACACCACGCCATCGCGGACAGCCGTGCCCTGGTGTATCCTGTCGCTCAGGACCCCGTACGGACAGCGCCCAAGGGCGGTGAGAGACTTTGTGCTTTAATTCTCTCGGTCGGATGTGTTCCCGCTTGAGAGCGGACTTTTAGCCTTCACACACCACTGTACAGCCAGCAGCCACCTGCACCTCCCTGCACTGTGCTGTAGCAGGTATATGAGGGGTGATTAGTGCCACTCCTGCCAAACTTTATCTATGTCAGTACTGCCTCACTCTCCCTCAAAGTGGCCAGTGGGTATCTTAAGAGTTTTCCCCTTGTGTTGTTTGCTGTGAAAAAGGCGGTTACTGCCCCTAGTGTGGGTTTATATGTATTTGGTCAACCTGTGTGCAGTGTTTTCTCGAAGAGGAGTCTGTGTGAAATGTTATGCTCTGCTTAGAAATGTTATGTAGTGGGGGTTTTGTCCAGGACTCCTCCTTAAGCATCCTCAGCCAGTAGAAGCAGGGTGGGGGGCTGCATGATGAGGTGGCTACATGGATTTACCTGCCTAGTTAGGGTAGGAGTTAGTGCAGCGCAACTGTGCATGGTGTGACTGTGTTTTTTTAAGTGTTTATGAATTGCAAATGAAATAAAGTGTATTTTTTGTAAACTTAATTTCGCCTGCTGTCTGTGTGGTTTTGCGGGATCTAAGAAAAGTCGTCTGTGAGTGCCGGTGGAAAATTTGGTACTCGTGACACTATACACTTATTGAGTGTTGTTAGAAGAAAAGGTGATGTAACACAGTGCTAAACATGCCTCTGCCCCAACTGTTTTGGAACATGTTGCAGGCATCAAAGTCAGGATGAATCCATATTGATAAAATTAGATAACGTTTATGAGTTTGAACATCAAAAATCTCGCTTTGGACTTCAATTGAATATAAGTGTTTAAAAAAGCCACCTTTTGTGGCAATATGATACATTACTGGACTGTGTCAGTTTGTCAAGCTGCTGGATCTAACCATGCATGGCGTTATGATGCACTGCCAGTCAACTCAATGGTACCTGTTGTGGCAGTATGATGAGTGGATAGGCGGCTTCAGTTCATAACATGGCCAAATGGCACCTGTTGTGGCGTATGATAGATTGTTGGACAGCATCAGATTGAAACACTGCCAGTATTGCTGTAATATAAGGATCAGGAAAGCCCCTATAGGTCGGGTGGGAAGAATGTCGGATGGGTTCAACAAATCCCAGACTTTTGCCTGGGAGCCAGGTGTACTCTTCCCGTATAAATGTAGAGCCAAACCACGATGTTTTTTTCTAAACCTAATCACATGCTTTTGTTGACGTTCTGGCGGTGGTAGCAAAGTCCCAAAACATCAACAGCAAACACAGGATGATAGCTTGTGCCTAATTTGTTGACATGAAAGGCCACTGAGAAAGCAGCAATATGATATATACGACCTTGGATAAGAATATGTTGCGTTAATACATGTGCCCCAGGCACAACATTTGACTCAAAATCCACCAAACCAGTCTGAAAACTGAGAAAATGATTGCATGAGATGTGTGTAGTTGTGGGATCCTTGTCGGAGCTGGCCGATGGTATGCTATGACTGGCCAGTTTGCGTTCAAGGGGCAAAACTTTACAAAGGGTCAATTAGATTTTATGTTAAAATAATTTGAACTGGACAAGCAGATTCAGTATTGGATTCAGATTAAGCTTTTGATCCCTGATCTTAGGTAACAGTATATAACATACTGCTATATTTACAGTACACATGTAAAATCTTTTGTGTATATGATTGGATTTATAAGTTGCTCTGAGAAAGATCTGGATAGCACATTTATGCCCCACAGACAGTGGATTAAGTCTACTGTGGTATTTATGTAATTTATGTATTTACTTGGTGAGTGTTACTACCCTGAGCATGAGTGCTTTTAATTAGAACAGATAGCCTTTGCATGGGATTAGAAATCACTGAATGATTGGTATAAGCAGACCTGTGGACCAGGTTCAGCATGCATTTAAACAGGAGTAAAGAGAATCTGACAGAGACAGAAAATGATTTGCATAAGGAAATAAATGAGTCATTCTAATTGAATTCCTCCTCTAAAGGCTTATCAAAGAAATGTCTACAAACACTACTGTACACTGATGAGAAATGGTGATTCAGTGAAAAGTCTGCACTTCTTTTAAACAATATAGGTGTGACTAATGTGCAGATGTCTGCATAAGAGAGGTGTTTGAGCACCATCCAACTCTGATGCTGCCTCACCAGTACTCCTATCCATCCATCTATCTGCCCATGCTTTTTTGGGGGGTGTTTGGCCTCAGCCTCTCTGCCAATTGTCCTTGTCCGGGTCACCACCATGCTGGATCCCTATCTGTCACTGCCAGCTGAAACACCCCTACCCCACGCCTCTTTTTTTCCCCCAGAAAAAGCATTTGTCATGGATTGTTCCTGTGCCTGCTGTAGTAGACCCTGCTGTGCTCACTTAATTAAGTAGCTGGAAAGCCGTGTGGGGTGGTGGCATGGTGAGAAATGTGGAGGAATGAGGGGAGACAGAGAGGGAAAAAGGAGTAAACCCTGTGAGATTTATAACTCCTATTTGCATAATGGGATTAATAGGACCTCTGTATGTATTCAGTGGTGGTGGGTGAGTAGGAATGGGGGCGGGGGGAATAGATCAAGGCAGTGCAGACAAGAGCAAGAATACACCTGCTTGACTGGCTAGTGACAGGAGCTGACTGGATCATCCCCTGCTGTGATGTTTTGATAACATGGCCTCTGGGTGGGGTGGGGGGTGGGGTAGAGGCAGCAGGGCAGCCTCTTCGTGGTAAGCCCTTCTTCTTTATCCATGTATCCTGTGACAGTTGGCCCAAATTGTACATGTCATTTATTTACCATAGAGGAGCTCGAGGCATGCATCTCCTCTGAGGCCTCGCTCAGATGGCCTGCAGTCTGGCAGATGGTAAACAATGCTGGGCTGAGCACATTATACAAACTGTATGCTCTCGCCTTTTTACACTAAAGAAATTTTGGTACTGCTATATAGTAGTGCTGGATGGTAAGTACCAAAAATTGTATCATAGTACACAGAAGTTAAGATTACGGCAGTTTCGTGGTTTATCGCGGTATTTTCACGGTAACAGTTGCAGAATGTAAACATTTTTTAATTGAGAAAACTAAAACATAGTAAAAATAGAACTTACATATCGATATGCCAAAAACATCAACACTGCAATGTTTTCAAAACATATTTCAAGATTGTTGTGAAACTCAGTAAATCAAATCCTTCAGTATATTCATAAGGACATTATAATGTTTTTAGTATGCATTATCCTAATAGAAAAAGCTACAATACTTGAATATACTCAAAGTATTTAAGTTTTCAGAGAGATTTTTCTCAAATATTTTATTGTAATAGCAGGGTTGGGCAGTTACAGTAACAGTATTACTTTTCCAGTAACGTACATTATAGTGCAATTTCAGTAATAATATTACAGCTACCCCAAAACCAAATAACTATAATATTACTTTTGTTATCACCCCACTGCTGACTTGAAATACAACAATCATATCAGTGGACTCATTTTCATAATCGCTGCACTACACAGGCCTGTCACAAAGCAGCATTCTAGTTTGGAAGATGGAAACACTAACATTAACAGCTGGAAACATTCCTATTACTTTGATTTTGTCGAGAGGAAGGATAAAAAGAACACAGTTGCTGCAAGTAATTGAACTAAAACTCTTTCCACTGCGAAATTTCTACTCCTACTACTAGCACTACAACGTGAAGCTCAAGGAAAGGCTGAGGAGGTCGGCAACAGAAGAAAAGTTACTGCTCAACAACAACCACAACAAAAACATAAACTATCTATACAGAAAAATGTAGAAATATTAGAACACCCACACACAATTGGTTTCATTCATTAAAAACATGAGCAGAGCAAATTTGTGAGTTCACTGTTTGCAGAGGAAAATTTACGTGTATTTTGGCTTTCATCAGTATGTTAGTAGGTCCAATCTTTATGTAGGTACTAACAAAATCTACACCTGCTTCTGACTGCTGCAGTGCTTGTGTAAATAAGGAATGCACATAAATATCAATATTATAAATTACAATTTTCATTCGTATTGTGCTCTGTTCACAATATGCAGATGCCTCTGAAGCATGTAAGTTAAACACAACAGAATTAGAAGATTGGAAATATAACACATTTAGCTAAATTAGTTGGCAATTAGCAGACCTAAGCTACAGATAAAGCTTCCTAAAATGTTAATGGTGTATTTAAATAAACTTAATACATGTGTTTTCTATATTTCAGGAGAAGGAACTCCACAAACGTATCTTCTGTTTGAGACTGTGCGACCCACATTACTGACCAAACACTAAGCTATCGTGTGTGTGTGTGTGTGTGTGTGTGTGTGTGCCTGCGTGTAGGGGGTGGATGTGTGTGTGTGTGTGTGTGTGTGTGCCTGCATGTAGGGGGTGGATGTGTGTATGTGTGTAGAAAAAAAAACTTACATTAGCCTTACAGTACTTACTTTACTTACTACATTGTATTCATGCATGCAGGAACATATTTTCAGCAGGGGGGGCTGCCCTGAATATTGTGTCACTCGACAGTTTACATGCACGCGCATATTAATGTTTAAAATAAACAGATGTTATGTAGCCTAGTACATTTTCTATTGCTAAATTTGAAACTTGTATGGAAATATTACGGCACTGTGGCACAAAGAAAACAAATGCTACTACAGTTTCACCTTTGGCCTAATTTTAAAACTATCAGCTCAAACTAAGCAACAATTATTTTTGCAAATCAAGTAGCCTTTTCACAACAACTTAACCTACAAATTATTTTCAGCTGCCGAATAATTCTAAGCAAAATAGCAATAACAACAACCTGATAACATATACCCTGACGCACATTATTCAATATGAGCACACCCACACAAAGAAAAGAATACAGCGACTGAAATAAACAGACACTTTAATAAATGCCCAGCAGCAGTGCTATTAGGCAGTGTTATTAATAAAACCACATCTTACCTGGATTTACAGGGCACCAAATGTGGCCTTGCTCTGCTCGTCATTGTTGCTTGCCAACTGAAATCAACTGGACTCAATTTGCTCTGGACTCGATCTTAACTTGGTCTCGATTGCCTTTGGACTTGGTCTTGACTCAGACTCGACTGGACCTGGTCTTGGACTTGACTTGGACTCGGTTAAGGTAGTCTTGACTACAGCCCCGCCTGTCCCCGTCACACCACCACTAGCAGAAGAAAATAAAATGTTTTTCTTAACCCCACTTAACTTAAAATTACAATCTCAGCATGGTAAAAGTTTTTCTTTCTTTCTCTTTCTTTCTTTGTTTCCCCCATGTTCGCAGGTCGACAGGATGCACCTATCCATAGTTATTAGTGTTGGTATGTGTTGGTCACTGGCGATTAATGGGTGGAGATGTATGCTCATTGCTGACTAGTGGGAGCAGGCTGTTAGTTTACAGTTGCTTAGCATTCATGAACATACAGTGCCTATGACCAAATCCCAGTTTCTCGCGGGGTTCATGTATCTGATGTAGGTTTTTAATGCCAAGGTTTTTCATGTGCACATCTATTGACAGATTTATGAGACCACATGACAAGAACCAACCACTTAAATTATTCTTGTACTTATGAGATCTTTAAAATCAGGCAAAGAGACTAATTCACATAGTTTCAATGTGCTGCCTTGGCTGAACACTGGCTGCTCAGCTATACAGTTAAACTAAACACTCCCACCCTTGCACTCCAAAGAAAAGACAGTTGTTGTATTTTGGCAGCTTTAATGAGGAAAGTGCAAAACTGCAAAGCAGAACAAACATACACTTAATATGTACATTAATGTACAAGTAAATTCTGACACCAAAATTACTGACAAAGCTGTCAGTATTTGACGATTTCAGGATGAAAACAGGCTGAAATATCATTATTATTATTATTATTATTATTATCATTATCATTATCATTATTATTATTATTATTATTATTATTATTATTGTAGGCCTATTTATTAGTAACTAGAACCAGAGCTAATGAGAAATGAACACAAATAAACAACTCAGCCAGCAAATACTTAAAATACATAACAACTACGAGAATATGGTATGTATAAATTCCATCTTCTTGTGTCATCTTATGATCTCCACTTTCACTCCAAGCGATGATTCCCCATGTTTGATTTTTTGAATATTAATTTTTTTTCATATCAACACATTACTGAATCTTCTCTTTTTTGGTTGGGTGGTTTCATTGGAATGAGGATCTTTCAGATCAATTTAAGGAGTGCTTTGCATGTTCCACATTTTATCTTGAGTATGTCATGCAGTGTGGGACTGACACTGGTCTGGTCTTCGTCTTGACTTGGTCTCAACCCCTTCAAAGTCTTGGTGTCGTCTTGGTCATGACTCGGTCTCGGTTTAGGTGGTCCTGACTGCAACACTAGAGAGCAGTGCTGCAACACCAGCATGCTGAGCTGACATTGGAGCACAGTAGAGAAAGGGCCGGATTTTGATCACCTTTATATTAGCTGATACGATCCATTAAAATGTGCCTGGATACACATTCAAAGGATTGGCTCGAGACAGCTTTAATCATGAGTCGATGGCTCAAAAAGCAACTGCATTTTTCTCTTTGGCGTTCATGCTCATTTTGAGGCCCTGTGGTTGCAGTGTAGCTCCTTTGTCAGGTGTCATATGTCAGGACACCAGATTATTAAATGTTTAGATACTTTAACAGAGTGTGTCAAGATCTTTCATGACGTGTCTTTCGTGACACACAGTACAAACATTTTTGACCAAGTGGCTTGTCAGACGTTATTATGATGTCTGGAACACTGTGAACATTGCACTGTGCACCTGAAGATGTTTGTTATTCCAACTGTAAGCAGATGTGTATGAATTTCAACATGACAGTGATCATGTGTGCTTACGAAGGTTTGTCTTCCCATGCTGCACTACTGTGATGTATTGTGGGTCCGGTGGGTAAAGCAGGTTTACTCTGTGTTACTGAGAGAGGGGAAACAATGAGTCTCGGAGATTGAGCTAAAATCCCCTATGCCTCGTTCAGCCTCCAGGTTGCCGAAGTGCCACCCCTAATTTAATTACCTCCCTCTGTCTGACAGAGCCGCTGCCTGTGCTGGCTGCCATCCCTGCATTACATTAAACAAACACCATTGGGGAAAAGCGCAGGCGGCAGAGGCCAGCCTTTCAGACATGAAGCGGGTAGCGTGAGTGTGTGCACACACACAAACAGCTGCACAATCCCTTCTGAGCAGGTGAGAGCTGTGCAGATGCTCTTCAGTCGGCAGGAAAAATAAGCCCTTAATTACCACCCAGTCTGTCTCACTCTTCCTCTGTTCCTCTCCCTCCCCCTCATCCTCCACTCCTCCGTTGCAGAGCACTGCGGTTGTGATGCTTGCCTCAAGGCTGGTGATTGCGGTGCGGGGCTCCTCTGAGAGTCTTCCCCTGTTATTATCCTTAAACAAGCAATTACAGCTGAGTCCCCGAGTGGAGCAAAATAGCGAGGGCACACCCATAGAAAAGCTCTGGTTGCTCAGACAACGAATAGCAAAGCTCTCCTGGGCAATTTTGTTTCTGGAATTGGCTACACGCTCCCACCAGCGCTGTGATGATAGAAGAAATGCTATGGTTAGCATGAAAACCAGCGAGCGGGAGAAAAGAAAGCAAAGTTTAAATAGCAGTGCCGAAAACAACACATGCAGCATTGCTATGTTTGACCTACGACGGTTACTAAACACATTTTTGTATTTTTTCAGAGATCGCAGTGATTTTTCTGCAGTCTGGATTTGGGGGAACAGTAAATTAGCAGGCAGCAGACGCCTCAGGAGGGGCAGCTCCAGTTCTGCTGCTGCGGGACAAACCAGGAGCAGGCCCAGACGATGGGGTTGGTATGATAGACTTGTCGGAGTCGAGGTGAAGCAGAAGTGCTGAATGTTTTGAATGAACTCTCACCTGTCACTCAGAAAACCTGTCTGGGTAATTTAAAGCCAGAGAGAGATGTAAAATTACTGCATGATTTACAAAACTAAGTTATTCATGTTTAGAATGCCATTGGCAGTCTATATAAAAGACGATGTCTTGGGGGTGGGGGATGGGATGTAACAGCACTTTGAATGTGCCATTATTAAAATGCTGCAGACATTCTGCTTCCTGAAGCCTGAAACCCAGGAGCCGAAAATGTCTAGATCAGCTCAGGTTCCAGTATAATGACTGTAAAGGGGGCTGTGTTTTGTGTTCCCTGCACAGAAGAACTAAAACATCTGATTAATGCCATGTTATCCTGACATCTTCAGACCTTTCTTTACTGTAAAGTTGCCAGACTTTTAAAGCTGGTTCCCCACTATGAGCCAAATACCTGCAGTGACTTCTGGCATCAGACACCGACGAAAAAAGTCCTTTCACGTCGGCATGATATGCGGCTGCAAGTTATTGTGTGGTGCGTCAGGGGGAAACACGGTGGGACCGCAACGTAAGTTATGGGGGCAAAAGTCCAAGTAGGGCAGGAGGGGTGGTGGACGGCTCCAACAACCACTGTCTTTCACCTGGAAGGCCAGTGTTTTCTTCTCATGTGATTGTAAAGCCAACCTTGTTCTTTTTTTTCTCCCTATTGGCTAAATGTAACCATATGCCTTTGCTATGAAGGGCAAAAAAACCCTTCAATTTGTGGTGTTGCACTGAAACAGTGCGTTTATTTTGAAAGAGATCTATCTATCTATCTATCTATCTATTGATATGTAAGGATGATAGTGGGGATAGTGAAGATTATTTTGGCAATTATTGGCAATTCAGAAATTCATAGTTGCAGGTTATTTACATTCAACACAACACCTGGACTTTTGTGTTTTGAGTGGCTTCACCACACAGTGACCCATGCTCTTTTCTTTTTGCAGTCCCACTATGTGATTTGGAACTTTACAAAAACAAACCAAAGTAAAAATGTTCCTGGAGCAGCTCTGTTACTGGGCGGCTTAGGCTCTCCTCTTCAGTTTCTGTTCCCTACATAACACATTGTGCTGTGGTCTGGCAAACATAAGTGCCAATTCCACCATTGCCCCCTATAGTATGTATTCCCCTCCCTCCTGTTTGCTTCCTTGAAGTTACATCACAGGCATTACCTCACTGCGCAGCACAGCCTAGTCTAAACACGCTCACTGTGATGTTGCCATAACAATGTGTTCCACTGGCTCTCGGCTCAGCCTGGCTCGTCCAGCAACGAGGCAGTCCATCATTCATAAAGCTGTAATGCCTCTCACCCGAGAAGCTGCAGGTCTCCACGCTGCCCACCCCTCCATCACTGCAATGACGACCGATTGTTTTTCATGAGTAAAGCCAGAAAGAAGAATGGATTCACCAGATGTGCTGTATTAAATAGCAAATGGAGCATGGGAAAGCTCTTTATAAAAATAATAATAAGCAATTTGACTTGCTCTGAATGACTTCAGGGCTCAAGGCTAAGAAAGCATTAGCTTTTAGCTTATTGCAAGTCTTGCTCAGTCTGTAGATTCCTGATGAGGAGGGCTAAATTTCATTTTAGGAAAAAGACAAATATTGCACAGATGGCAGGGGTACTCGAAATGTTAAAGAAAGAACTTCAAATACATATGGTGGCATGCAAAACTTTGGGCACCCCTGGTCAAAATGTTGTTTACTGTAAATAGATAAGTAAGAAGAAAATGACTTGAAGATGAAGATGAACTTAAAGATGACACATTTCTTTAATGTTTTAAACAAGATTACTTTTAAAATTTCAGTCTTTAAAAGTTTCAAAATAACAAAAAAGGAAAAGGGCCTGAAGCAAAAGTCTGAGCACCCTGCATGGTCGCTACTCAGTAGAGTGTCTGCCTTAGCAAGTATTACAGCTTCTAATGCTTTTTGTAACCAGCAAAGAATTCTTGTTTGGGGGACTTTAACCCATTTTTCATTACAAAGTGCTTCTAATACTGTGAGAGTCTTGGGCTGTCTTGCATGCACTGCTCTTTTGAGGTCTATCCACAGATTTTTAATGATGTTTAGGTCGGGGGACTGTGAGGACCATGGCAAAACCTTCAGCTCGTGCCAGGGGCTGTGCAGGCAGCTTGGCAGACAGAGGAAAATTAGGCTTACACTCACACAACAAAGGTGGAAAGAGCGGCAACTGTAACATGATGACTCTTCCATGAAGGTCATATTTGTACAGGTGCCACTGCACAGTAGAACAGTGCATCACCACTCCAGAGTCTGCAGAACCTTTCTGCAGGTCTTTTGCAGTCAGACAAGGGTTTTGATTTGCCTTCCTAGCATCCTACAAGCAGCTCTCTCGGATGTGTTTTTGGTCTTCCAGACCTCAGCTTGACCTCCCTGTTAACTGTCATTTCTTAATTACATTACAAACTGAGAGAACAGATAGCCTTCTCCTGCTTTGTGGGCATCAGTTATTTTAATTTTCAAAGTGCTTAACAGCTGTTTAGAGGAGCCCATGGCTCCTAATTGTTGGGATAAGGTTTCAGGAGTCAGAATATTTATACAGCCTTGAAATTTGCATCACCTGATAAACCAGAGCCTTAACAAGCTAATTAAGGTCAGAGAGCCTGTTAAAAGTTGTTTGAGAGCTCAAATGTCTCGGGGTGCCCAAACTTTTGCATGGCGCTCCTTTCTTTTTTCACTCTAAAATTGTATTTTACATAAATAGAAATAGAAATAGAAAGAACTTTATTCATCCCTGAAGGGAAATTCAGCATAATAATACACGAATCGTGCTTAAAATGTTAAAAAGCATGTTTCATCTTTAACTAGCCTTTTAGAGATCAATTCATCTTCAACTTACTTAACAATTAACAGTAAAAAAAGAAAAAAAAAAAGACTTGCCCAAACTTTTGCACGCCACTGTATAAATGAAGTCCTCAAAATATAATGTAGTTTCAGGGACCCATATTGAAAGATACTGTTGGTGATTCACTTTTGAGCTGTATAATCCATCCCTCCATCCATCCATCCATTCATCCATTCATTCATTCATTCATCCATCCATCCATCCATCCAAATTCTTCCACTTATCTGGGGCTGGTTCACAGTTGCAACAGGGCTAAGCAAGGTATTTCCAGATGCCCCTCTCCGAAGCAATCTGACCCCTGCATTTTGAGGTAGTCCCAGGCCAGATAAGATATATAATCCCTTTAGCCTGCTCTGGGTCTACCCTAGGGTCTCCCACCAAAGGAGGCCCCAGTTTGCCTCATCCTGGAAAGGTCCTGCAGCTCCTCTTTTGACATTTTGCTGTTTTTGTTGGGGCTGCCTTACACTTTCTGAAAAACCTGTGTGCGATCGGAATCCAGTTGGGGTCCAATAATGCCTGGTTCACACTACACAACAGTTTTGTCTGTTCCAACAGACCATGTCAGATTCCATGATTGTGGAGTCATAAATTTGTGCCGTGACTTGGCCAACAGACATGACAAACTACACGATGGTCCACTCCAATCATCCACGTTCATCTTTTAAAACATGCGTGATGTCATTGGGTTATTCTTGTCCTATTTTTATTACTATTACTATTACTTAAGTCACTGTGTCTGTTCATGTGCCAGCCAAAGTGTTGTTGTAGTAACATAAAATGCACCAGCAGGTGACAGGAGCTACATTTGAAGTAAGAAATGTAAACATACAAGTCACTGAATCTTCCACAAGAAGTTCCTGCAAATGTTTCACAATAAAAGCCTGTTTGGAAAATGAAGGGTTTCTCTCAGCCAAATTTATATGGGGCTTTTAATTTTATACAGATACGGGAGGTGTTGAATTTGAAATGATGGCATGATGCATTACCTTTATCAAGGCAAACGGAGTGCTTATAGTACGCCCGAGTATGTGCGGGCCTTAAAGGTTTGAGCCTCACACACTAAATACAGTGCTTCGATAATGCATTTCCCTGTAACATTAATGTAAACAGGCAAAAAGTTGTGTTAAAATGTTCATTGTAATGGACTTCCTTTCTAATGCAACTTTGTAATCTCTAAAGTACTTTACTCAAATGAACTGAACATAGATGCCTGAAAGTTTGTAAATTAAACCAAAATTTGATGTGGTTTGGAAAATAGTTGGGAATAAAGTATACCCTCCGAGAACCGTCACCTTATCATGGTGGAGGAGTTTGAGTGCCCTAATGACGTCTAATGAAGGGTTTGGTGCAGTGTGGATTGGGCAGCAGACCAAGGCAGGGGCCTTGGCGGTCCAATCCTCGGCTACAGAAGTTGGCTCCTGGGACATGGAATGTCACCTCTCTGGCGGGGAAGGAGCTGGAAGAGGTGGAAGAGGTTGAGCGCTACCGGCTAGATATAGTCGGCCTCGACACATAGTTCCGGCTCTGGAACCCAAGTCCTTGAGAGGGGGTGGACCTTCTCCTTCGCTGGAGTTGCACCGGGTGAGAGGTGGAGGGCCAGGGTGGGCTTTCTGATAGCCCCAGACTGTCTGCCTGTATGTTGGGGTTTACCCCAGTAGACGAAAGGGTTGCTTCCCTGCGCCTTCGGGTCGGGGAATGGCGCTTATGCGCCGAACAACAGCTCAGAGTACCCGCCCTTTTTGGAGTCTCTGGGATGGGTGCTGGACAGTGCCCCAACCAGGGACTCCATTGTTCTGCTAGGGGACTTCAACGCTCACGTGGGCAATGACAGCGGGACCTGGAGGGGCGTGATTGGGAGGAACGGCCTGCTCGATCTGAACCCGAGTGGTGTTCAGTTATTGGACTTCTGTGCGGTTCACAGTTTGGCCATAACTAACACCATGTTCAAACATAAGGATGTCCATCGGTGCACATGGCACCAGGACAGCCTAGGTCGCAGGTCAATGATTGACTTTGTAGTCGTATCATTTGACCTGCGGCCATATGTTCTGGACACTTGGGTGTAGAGAGGAGCAGCGCTGTCAACTGAACACCACCTGATGGTGATTTGGATCAGATGGTGGGGGAAGACGCCGCGCAGACCTGGCAGGTGGTGAGGGTCTGCTGGGAACGCCTGGCGGAAGAACCTGTCCAGATTGTCTTCAATTCCCACCTTCGGGAGATACTTCGACCGCGTCCCGAGGGCAGAGGGGGACATTGAGTCCGAATGGGCCTTGTTCCGCTCTGCCATTGTCGAGGCAGCAGCTGCAAGCTGTGGCCGCAAGGCTGCTGGTGCCAGTCGCGGCGGCAATCCCAGGACCCGCTGGTGGACACCAGAGGTGAGTGGAGCCGTCAGGCTGAAGAGGGAGGCCTACAGGGCATGTTTGGCCTGTGGCTCTCCGGAAGCAGCTGACGGGTACCGGCGGGCCAAGCGGAGCGCAGCGGCAGTGGTCGCGGAGGCAAAAACTCGGGCGTGGGAGGAGTTCGGTGAGGCCATGGAGGAAGACTATCGATCGGCTCCAAAGAGGTTCTGGCAAACCGTCCAGTGCCTCAGGGGGGGAAGGCGGCAACTTGCTCAAACTGTTTACAGTGGGGGTGGGGAGCTGCTGACGTCAACTGGGGACATTGTCGGGCGGTGGAAGGAATACTTTGAGGAGCTCCTCAATCCCACCAGCACGTATTCCAGTGAGGAAACAGAGACGGGGGTATCAGGGGCGGGTCGTCCAATTTCTGGGGCAGAAGTTGCCGAGGTAGTGAAACAACTCCGAGGCAGCGGAGCCCCGGGGGTGGATGAGATTTGTCCTGGATATCTCAAGGCTCTGGATGTTGTAGGGCTGTCCTGGTTGACACGCTTCTGCAACACTGCGTGGACATCGGGGGCAGTGCCTCTGGAGTGGCAGACCGGGGTGGTGGTCCCCATCTTCAAGAAGGGGGACTAGAGGGTGTGTTCCAACTACAGGCAGATCACACTCCTCAGCCTACCTGGTAAGGTCTACTCCAGGGTGCTGGAGAAGAGGGTCCAGTCGATAGTTGAACCTCAGATTGAGGAGGAGCAATGTGGTTTTCGTCCCGGACACGGATCCGTGGACCAGCTCTTTACCCTCGCCAGGGTGCTGGAGGGGGCATTGGAGTTTGCCCAACCGGTCCACATGTGTTTTGTGGATTAGGAGAAGGCTTATGACCATGTCCCCAGGGGTATCCTGTGGGGGGTGCTCCGGGAGTATGGGGTTGGTGGCCCCTTGCTAAGGGCCATCCAGTCCCTGTACCGAAGGAGCACGAGTCTGGTTCGTGTGGCCGGCAATAAGTCGGACCTGTTCCCAGTGAGGGTTGGACTCCGCCAGGGCTGCCCTTTGTCACTGGTTCTGTTCATAACTTTTATGGACAGAATTTCTAGGCGCAGCCGAGTGGTGGAGGGTGTCAGGTTCGGTGACGGGAGGGTCTCGTCCTTGCTTTTTGCGGATGACGTGGTCCTCCTAGCTCCATCGAACAGTGACCTCCAGCTCTTGCTGGGATGGTTCGCAGCCGAGTGTGATGTGGTTGGGATGAGAATCAGCACCTCCAAGTCTGAGGCCATGGTCCTCAGCCGGAAAAGGGTGGATTGCCCACTCCAGGTCGGGGGGGAGGTCCTTCCTCAGGTGGGGGGTTTAAGTATCTCGGGATCTTGTTCACGAGTGAGGGTAGGATGGAGCGGGAGATTGACAGGCAGATTAGGGCGGCGTCAGCAGTGATGCGGCCGCTTAACCGGTCCGTTGTGGTGAAGAGGGAGCTTAGCCAAAAAGCGAAGCTCTCGATCTACTGGTCGATCTACGTTCCAATCCTCACCTATGGTCACGAGCTCTGGGTAGTGACCGAAAAAATGAGATCGCGAGTACAAGCGGCCGAAATGAGTTTCCTCCGCAGGGTGGCTGGGCTCAGCCTTAGAGATAGGGTGAGGAGCTCGGACATCCAGGAGGGACTCGGAGTAGAGCTGCTGCTCCTCCACATCGAGAGGAGCCAGTTGAGGTGGTTGGGGCATCTAGTAAGGATGCCACCTGGACGCCTCCCTTGGGAGGTGTTTCGGGTGTGTCAAACCGCGAGGAGACCTCGGGGCCACCCCAAGACACGCTGGAGGGATTACATCACCCGGCTGGCCTGGGAACACCTCAGGGTTCCCGCAGAAGAGCTGACGGAAGTGGCTGGGGAGAGGGCTGTCTGGGCTTCTTTGCTGAGGCTGCTGCCCCCGCGACCCTGACCCGGATAAGCGGAGGACGACGACGACAACATAAAGTATACCCAAGTTGAAATCGGTGGCCTGAAAATGCAAAACCACCATTACAGTCTCTCTAAAGGGTTTAGTATGTATGAAAAAAAAGGTTTTGCGTATGAACGCCTCCTTTATATGTATGCATGTGAATTTTTGCTTTTATAAATGTATGATAGATTTTTGTTCAACTACTGATGGGAGGTACTGTAGCTACTTTTTTTCTACACTGCATCACTGCATATGCAAACACTAACAGTAATGCATTTAGCTATTATTCTGTTTGTTTTAATGTGAGACATCTCATGGCTCCTACAAGTCACATCTGTTTTGCAGAAGTTGACTTCCTCCCAGGGCTCCCAGAGACTTGATAGCTATGTCAGAGTTAAATACACAGCTTGCATACACACACACACACACACACACACACACACACACACACACACACAGATGCACACACAAACGCACACAGAGACGCACACACATGAACAGTGCACTGCAGCCTATGATGAGTCAAATTGAGGGTTGCTAATTATAGCCTGGGGAAAGTTTTGCCTTTTTGCTTGCCATCAGCTCTCTTTGGGAAGAGCAGAGAAAGAGGCGTTGTTGGGGGGGGCTGATGGAAAGGTGGGCGGTGGCTTCTTTTTCTAGGCATCCGGCTCATCCTTTTCCTCAGCTGAACATGCTCATCCATGTATTTGGACCTTTCCAAGAACTTCCATTGCTTATATTGTCTTTTTCATAGCATGAGGATGTGTTACGCAGATATGTTTTTTTTTTCCTGACTTGTCCTCCCGTCTTCTGAATTGTCTTTCTTTAATATGTGGAAGCAGGGCTGCTCCTCAGACAAGGAGGACAAGTGTTATGTATGTCAACCAACAAAATCAAGGAGAACAATTTGTCTCCCTTAAAGGAAAAGTTTGATGTTATTATGTTATTTGTTTTTTTATTGGTCAACAAATCCTACAAAAAGACCAAAACCAACAATGTGTGAGTCCATTTCTCATTACTTTCAGACTTCCCTATTCTGACTGTAGCTCTCAGACCCACCTCATCTGACTTCTAAAACAACAGACAAATATTTCGTTTTAATTTTTTAGGTTCAGTAATTTTCTAAAGCCTCTTACTGACTGTGAGATTTTAGTAATCTTATAAGTTTGTTGCAAGCTGCACTGCTACACATGGCTCTAATAAACTTGGGTACAACATCAAGTTTGATGTATGCAGACTCTACAATGACAGCGTTAAATCGCAGGCTACAACGTATGTACATCAATGTGAGTATGCAAGAACAAAACCTCATCAGTGTGTGTCCTCCATCTGCGTTGTGGTAGTAGTGATAAGAGAAAAATGAAAACAAACATGAATCAAATTCTTGCCAAGTGGTATTTAAGTAATAAAAAGGTGTGATGAGGAGGAGGAGATTGTGGATGCGGTTGCGGTTGGGGAAAAGAGGCCATCTCGACATATAAATTTTGTAATAAAGTGTATTTATTAGCATCTACTAGCATTTAGCATTGTCTCACTGATCAGCCGTCATTTCATGTTGCATTTCTATTGATTGGTCAGAATACATAGGTCATAACAGCAGAGTCACACAATGAGATGGTCATCCTACATTTCTGACACTGTCAGAATTTTATCCTTGGCTTTATTTGATTGCAAGACCATGACAACAGGTATCCTGGAACCTCTTTCACTGTGAGATGTAGGACTGCTGTTTTACAACCATGACCAAAGATATTGCCAAATTTCTTTTCATTGGTCGTCTTTCAAACGACAACCGAAAATCACACAGTGTATACCGGGCTAAAAACAACTGGTCACTGAATAGTTTTTTGACAAACTTTGCTCAAACAGAAAGAAGTAGTTTATTTGTTGGGGATTATTTCAGTGGTGTTTGTGGTAATGAAGGACCAAGTTACACAGTGTAGCAGTGTGGCTCATTTAAGTATTTTCCAGTTTCCCTTGTTGGTGTGTCTAATTCATTTTGCACAGATAAGGTCTAATTTGTAATTACCAAGAAGAAAGAAATAAAAAAAATTTGTCAAGTGGTATTGGCCACTATATTGTTTCTATATAGGGAGCGTTGTATTACAGGCAGTGATTCCTGGTACTGACTGATAGTTCAATGCTGTAATGTGATATGTGCATTATTTGCAAGGGTGGGGACTAAAAATAGTTTGTCACCTGAAACAAAAAATAACCATACGAATGGCTGAATTTTCAGGGCAACAATGGCCATTTGTCATCACCACATATGGACCCACGTACAGGATACAACTAAACCTTGCTGGACTCCCTCTTTCTATAACATGGGATGAGCACATCACAAAAGTGTGCAGTAGGCTTGGGCAGCTTCATGGTATTACAGTATACCAGGGTTTATACAAATTCCAGTGGTATGATTTTCAATACATCAAAAATACAGCTGCTCCCCTTTCTATTGAACTCATTGTATTTAGTGCACAGTGTGCACCACCGAAAGTCAGTCTCCAGTGTCTACTGGTGGAACAGGCAGCTGAGCAGACAGAGATGATGACCCCAAGTGGTAGGGACAATGTTACAGGATTGTGAATAGCAAGCCAGCAACTGCAGAGAGAGAGACCGCGAGGGAGAGCAGCATATTTTTACATCTAACATCTATTATATCACATTGTCACTGGCAGCATTTCAAACTGATGCTGTCCAGCGGTGTATCATACCATCGCAACAGGTGCCATTATGAACTGATGTCACCCGTCTGCATATTATGCTGCAGCAAGAGGTGCCAACCAGCCGACCAGTGGCGCATCATACAAAAGGTGGCTTTTAGCATTGGTGTCTGATGACACCAATGGTGTTGGATGACTTTAAATGGGAACAGGCTTGATGGGTAGCACTTGTGGTGGCAGTATGATACGCAGACGGATGGCATCAGTCAAAAACGCAGCTGATGACACCTGTTGTGGCAGTATGATACACAGCATAGGACAGCATCAGTGTGAAACGCTGTCAGCAACAATGTGATATAAGGTGGATGGGGGGGAGGTGGATAGGTCCAACACACCCCAGACTTTCACCCAAGAGCCTGCTGTTCACTTCCCATATGAATGTTGGGCCACTAAAATTAAACTTGATATCCACCTAGATTTGCTAGAAAACTAGATTGTATTTTACATTTTCACCTGCAGGACGCAGCTATCTTTCCACAAGCTAGCTGGTGATGTCACTGGGTTGGTTCATCTCTGTTGTCCACTTGTTCATCAGGCAGAGTTGTTGAGCTAGGCTTGGTGAACTTGGTACTGTAAAGCATGTTTTGTCCATTGATAGCTGCTCTGTTATATGATCATATTTTTTTACTGCCAGTGTATGAGATTTTTTGAGCAGAGTAGTGCACAGAAGTACAGGAAATCACGTAGACAAGTGGGATACATGTTGCATCGCCATGGTCCCCACAGTGGTGGTGCAGGCACAGGGTGCAGGTCCACCTTATTTTTCAGAACTGGAATTTGGGATTACTTATATGGATATACAAAACCCAGAGAGGAGTCATTATGAAAGGGGTGAGAACTAAACTGAGCAAAACTTTTGCTTTATGATCCAGGTCGAAGCTAACATCATCAACCAGTCAGAGGTTACAAGCCAATCTGTCCCTGAGGACAAAAACTTTTAAAACTAGTCTATTATGTACACTGAGAAGAGGATGGGCTTAAATCAAACTGGCACCACCAGCTCTCTAATGATCCACACAGCTACACACAGACAGAGGGATGTTGTGTGCTGTAAAGCCCTGTGAGGCAAATTGTGATTTGAGATATTTGTGATTTGAAAAAAAACTGATTGACTGATTGACTGTTTTTTTGCTTTGTTATGGTTTTGTTATGCTTTGTGATGCAGAAAATTCAGACAGTTGACTTTGCTTCTATAGGTAGCAATGATGTTGATCATGACACGATAAAAGTAGCTTTTAGGCATGACTGCGGGGTAAGGCTAATGTTAGCTATGTTAATTGCAACATAATAACATCAGTGTAACATATAAACATCTCTCATCAGTGGTGTGGTCCGACAACTTGATGGAGAGACTGGAAGAGCACATATCTAGAAGTGCAATGTGTGGTTTGTCAACCTCACACTGAATAAGTCAAGTTCAGGCAGCTCTTCCCTGTCACTTCCGCTGCTGTTGTCCAACTCCATGGGAACAGGCCTTATGATTATATTTGGTCTTACTGGTGCAAAAAGCATAGGCAGGTTAACTTTATATGTGTTTCTTTGTATCTCATCAAAACCCTTAAATTCTATGGTGTCAAAGCTTATTAAGTTAAAAACAGTAAAGTTAAAGTAATCTGAAGCACAGTGTTGTACTCGGTGCTCATAGTAAACAATCATCTCAGTGACGTCACCAACTAGCTTGTTGAAAGATGGCTGCTCCCTGCTGGGAAAACAGTAAAATGTAGTTCAGTTTCCTGGCAAAACCTATGTGGATATTAAGTTTGTTTGCAGTTTCATATCTTGCCTAAGACAAAAATCTAATGAAACCCAGTCATATTGTTCAGTATTTCATCTCCACTTTAAAACATGAAGACTGCAAATGTTTTATGAGGGTGAAACTGCAATAAAATTCAAGGTCTTAAGGACACACTTTTGGTAAGTAGAGGCTTCCTTTAAGGGATTATACACAAACTTTTGTCAACCTCTCATATTCAATCTCACGGGATAATATCAAAACTGCTTCGGAGCTTAAAAAGGAATTTACTTTTCTTCCAACAAGTAGATAACATGGCCCATTATAATAATTAATAAGACAGCATTAATTTATTTACGTTTATCTCCTCTTACATTTTCCATGTAGCTCTTCTCAGATTACAACTCTTTTTTTAAATCAAATAAATGATGGTTTTTGAAGCCTGTAGATACTTAGCAGTAAAGAAAAAAATGGGAGACAGGGTGGACATAAAGCAAGATGCCTCTTTTCTGTGTTTGCATGTTCTCAGGACCCCTGTGTGATGTCAGGGGCATGGTGGTTGAAGAAGAAACTTGGGAAATAGGGGTGTCAGATGGATCCAGGCCTGAAGCTGCTGGTCCAAAGGATCCTCCAGAAGCAGGATGCAGCCCTGCTTCCCGTGTGAATGGAAACCCAGATTCAGGCTATATCCTGGGGATCCCCCTTCTCTCTCTCTCTCTCTCTCTCTCACACACACACACACACACACACACACACACACACACACACACAACCACCACCACATCCCTAAACCCCACCAGGCGCTGGCACTGCACATCCAGCTCCCCCAGCCCTCCGCTGTCCTCCCCCTCGTCTCTGCTTTCCCCCCTGGCCCCTAATTGCTTTTATGCCTTTATTCTCACAGTGTGAGAAATTTGACAATGTACATAAACGAAATTCCAGAATAGCAGCGGGATATGGAAAAAGCACATGTGGAAGCAGTTTGCCGCCCCTCTGGAAAAGACTGGGCTTCTGCAGTTTTATAGATTTGTTCTGAGCAGAACAGGATGCCGCTGTTAAACTCAGGGCCCACTTGTTTGTGTGTTACAAGGACTAAATCCTGAGACCTCAACACAATGCAAATTAAGAACACAAATAGACAGAACAAATCGCCAATTTGACAACAAAAACGCAGCATTCAGAAAAATAGCTGCAAACAGAGAAAACATACCCAATGTCCAGCAGTTTTTTCTAAATGCTAAGCATGTCAAATTAGTAAAGATTTTTTTCTTCATTTGCTTTAGTTTTGTCAATTTGCAAGTGTTTCCTTATTTTGCAGTGTATTGAGCCCTCAGGGCCACCATAAATTCCTTGCTATTCAGGCCTTGTTGCACTACAAGTTATGTATAACCCTGTATGAGGCTTATATGTTCTGAACTACCAATTGTTGGTTACTGATGTACTGTATGCACGTCCTTGTATAACTACTCTGCTTCATGCCAATTCATCGTGGTGACACAAGCTCTGATTGTTCTATATTCAAGCAGTTATTTCCTCCTGACATAGTATAACTGTTCAAAAAGTATGGACTATAATTATGAACAGCCTAACTGCAACACAAAATAATACTTCTTCAAAACAACTGGGGCAGATATAAAATAACCACAAGCATTTAAACGTTTCTTCAAAAACGTGACCATTTAAAAATAATTGTTTGACAGAACTGTAAGTAGCAATGAGAATGAGCAAACATTTATGTGTAATTCTGTGTAGGGTATGAAATAACATTTAAAACAGTGAAACCTAAGTGGGGTTTCTACTCTGCATTTAGAAATCTAACCACATATTGCGATGACACAGACCTCCTGTTTTTTTTTTTTTGTTTGTTTGTTTTTATTTAAAACCATTTCCCTCGATGGAAGTGAGGTTGTTTTTTTCTCTTTTATTTCACAAAGGCCCTAAAAATAGTATTGGAATTTGAGCAGATAAAAAGTTCACCAGCTGCCAGGCGAATTCATGCAATGGGAAATGCCATAGGCTTATGCTAAAAATGTTAGCATATTGTATAGGTAAGTTACAATAGAGCCAAATTTTATAGTGTCACCTTTGTTAAATGCTGCTGTTGTTCCCGCCTACATATGAGTAGAGGTGAGTAAAATGTCATAGGCTTATGCTAACAATGTTAGCATGTTGTATACATGGGGAAAATGTGTCTAGCACAAGACAGTTGTTTTGTCGGTTAAGCTTGTGAGTCATAATCAAGCCAAATATTTAGAATGTTATCTTTGTTAAATGTTGCTGTTGTTCTCGCCTACTTGTGAAAAAAAAGAGAAAACCAACCACTAGGCTAATTTATTCAATGTAAAATGTCAGGCTTATGCTAACAATGTTTGCATGTTGTATGTGCAGGGACAATGTGTCTTTCATGTGCATTGTTTTATCAATGAATCTTGTTAGTTATAATGGAGCTACGTTTTGTTAAATGTGGCTGTTTTTATAAACTTCATGTGAATTGAGAAAAGGTCTGCTAGTTGCTAGACTAATTTATGCAATGTAAAATTTAGGCCTATGCTAGTGATTTTTATGCTAGTAACATTTGTGCGCTAATTTGTGGGAAATCATGTCAAGCAAAAGACAATTGTTTTGAACCTTGTAAGTTATAAAGGAACTCAAATTTTGTGGGCTACTTTTGTTTAACATTGTCACTTGCTTTATGTGTTTAAGGTGTGTTAGTTGAATCAATCAAACATTACCGCACTTTACAGAAACTCAACACAGTGACACAGAAACCCCACCACCAACTTACATTTCATAGGTGCCGCCTAATTGCAGAGCAGTGAAGAAACAGCACCACGAGTATACAGTAAATGCTTACAATAGCATTGGCCACTTGCGTAGGCTACCACATAGGCTCTGTGTAGAGCCTACGTAAAACTTAAAATCAATTTGTGAAGGATATTTCTTTTTTTCTCTAAAAAGTGTGGGCACCAGCTGAGAGCAAAACAAAGTAATGCAATGCAGAAAGACTCAAAAGTAATATTTCACCGAAATGTGTCTAATAACTAGTTAAAAGTAATATTTCATAAAAAAATATGGAATAAAATTGAAATCTGCCACTGATTTTGGCTAATACCAACACCTAAAGGTAATTTTTCCCTGGAACAACCTAGAGAACTGACTAAAAGTGACAAAAGTAAACAAAAAAAAAAACAAAAAAAACAAAAAAACAATAATGCGCAAAACTGCACAGTAGAGGGGGGAAATTAGAATTCTGAAAAAGGACTTTGAAAGGTATTACATGTGTGTGGTGGGAGTTTCTAAGGGATTTGTTACAGTGGTATTATTTAATTATTGGTTGTTGTTTTTTTATCTCCATGTGTTATTTGCCAGAAACAGCTTCCTGATCCACCTATTGCTACTGTATAAATGCAGTGGCAGCTGAAGGATTTCATCATACTAAATACCACTGAGGAACCTCAGTGACTATTCAATAGCAGGTGATAAAACCAGCTCCAAACAGCAGAATTATGGGTGTATGTGTAGGAGACAGATTAATATCCCCATTAAATCCTTCTACCAGTAGATTAACCTTGTTTAAAATAGCTACATGAATGCAGAGGAAATGCATTCACTGAGGATTTACATAATGCAGCATTTTGAGTAGCAGTGTGGGCAGTCTACTGTCAGCCTTTCTAGAATAGTCCTGTTGACCTGTTAATCACTTTGGCATTTGGAATCAAAACAGATTCTGTCTTCTATACTTCTGCAGGTCTAGCCCTGCCTTTACCCTCACTTCCACCAAATCCAGGCTTGCTGAAAGTGTTGACCTGCTGCTGTTTAGCAAGAGGGGAATTCAGCTCTTGATTTTAAGGAGTCGGGGGGGCTCTGCAGATGTGGGTCTGCAACTACATCCTCCCCAGACTGTAAAATATAAATCTGATGACTGAGGCCATAAAAAAGGTTGTCTCACTGTCTTCAGTGGCATCCCACAACCTCTGGGGTCACTGAGATTATTGCTCTGTCTTTCACCAGAGAATAGTTGGCGTTGCAACCTTCTAGTAAAAACATTTCGTAATTCAGGAATTTTTAAAGTTTGCATTGTCTGTATATATTGTCACCCTGTCCCATTTGATTTGTAAAACATATTTATTGACTCCTTGGAAGCACAAATGTACTACATGTTTTCTACATTCAGATTTTCATGCACTGTTCGTATGTTTTCCTATGAAAAAGTAATGCACCAAAACTTGAACATACCTTACATAATCATGAGCCAGTAATTTATGCATAACCCATATATTTGGGAAGGTTGCGATCACATGACCAATGTGCTGATGATGAGTAAAGAAGAAGCAGTCCTGAAAAAGAGGCAGATTGGGGTGGTGGATAGGTCACAAAAGGACTTTTCTCCAGGACTTTCCCCTGGAAAGCAGTGTTCTTAACTGTGTGAATTTTGAGTCATTTTAAGGTAAGTACAAATCAGACATTAAAAGGGGTTTTCCTATAAAAAATATGTTTTAAGCAATGATTTAAAAATCGGGAATATGCTACCAAGTCTATAATCTCTTTTGGCAGAGAATCCTGGAGCCTGGGCAATAGGCATCGTCCCTGGTTGCGAACAGGTCAGCCACTGCTCTGCCAAAGCAGTGTCAGATCTCCCCAACCTCTGGGTGCAGCCGCTAGACCCCCAGACTTGGGCATCCCCTGGAGAGTGGGTCCGCCCCTATGCCGTCCGAGGGCAAGGGAAGGCTGGGGGTGATGTCGCATCCAGTGTGGGCTTGGGTGGCCTCTGGCCTCTGGCCACTGCCACGTCCTCTGCCCCATTTAGACTTACCATGCCATGCTGCATCCAGCTGGCCCCACAGATCTTCCTGCCCCAGCAGGCTGAGGTTTCTTGAGCTGCTGTGGCTAACTCCCAATTTCCACCAGATGCGTATTGGTTGCGTCTGCACTCCGGCACGGCAGCGGAGCCGATTAGATTCAATTATAGTCAATGTGTGTGTGTTTCCACCGGCTCCGGCAGTGCTGCGTTCCGGCTCCGTCTCAGCTCCGGCAGTCCGGAGGCCTCCGCAACAGATACGCAGCACTTCTATTTTTGCCGGACGCCGGAGCACAATGCAGCAATTCAGCACAGAGCAGGTCGTGCGGGGCAGGAAGTCGTGCAGAGAAACACAATAAAACATCCGGTTAATTTTCAAAATAAGATACATACATGCACCATGTTTCTTTTCCTAAACCTAGCCACAACGACATTACCTGCCTGAACCTAACCTCTGTAACTTTACCATAATTATGTTACATCTTTCATGGGGTGCTAATTTTTTAGGGTATTATTCAAATCGTTGTGTGTACAGTTTCGTAAGATATTGTATGAACTTGTATGAGGTAACATTGCAGCATTAATAATAATAGTAATGACAACTTTATTTGTATAGTACTTATTTAAAGAAGCTTACAAAGTGCATGACAATAAGACAACAATATGATTACAATAAGTGAAAAAAAAGCCACCAAGGCAGCCAAAGCCTGATCGATGGGGGGCAATGGCCCTCAGCCTATCCTTCCCCGATTTTCAACCTCAGCGATATGATGATAGAGCTCCGCCCAGTGTGCTCTTGCTGTCAGTGTTGTAAACCAGGTGTTGACCACCTCCGCGAAACCAGAAAGGAGAGGCACAAGGAACCGTGTGGGTCGCCCCCCTGTTTCATCATCAAAACAGGAAGGGGCAGGACCCTGACCAGCTGGCAGATCAAGCTCCAGAGCCAAAGCAGCCCAGCCAATAATTTACTGAAGAAGAGGTGACTGCTGGTCATTCTCCTTCAAAGGCACCTGCTGCCCCTCTGAGGCCAACTCATAATTCTCTAAGGGCCCAATGCCAAGAATGTCTATCTCCTCCTCCAACCCAGGGGAGGAGGGGCTCCTATGCAACCCAGCAGAGGGCCCAAGAGCAGGGATGTTCCTATGTGACACACATCGATCACTCCCTACTGAAACATGTAATAATGGAGGCGGAAGACCCTCTGATGGGCCCCCGTCCACCACTACCAGACCTGCCAACCTAGAGGGCTTAGCTGGCTGCGGGCCCTGACAAGGGGCTGGTGGATGTCTGCCAAATGAATGGCAATGGACTTCCCTTTGCCTAGCAGACATGCAGAAGCATTTCATGCAGGAAGCTGGATTATCATGAGCAGCACTGCATGTTCAATTCCCAAACATAACACACAGTAGTCATGTTTCTGTTTTTCCTTTTAACATTACAACCCACACAAGAAGGGCCTTGCTGGCTTGCCATTGTCTCCCTCTCTCCTTTTTTCTTTTTTTTTGAAGAGTGATGTAACTGTAGCATGACCAGAAAGTGTGTTGACAGATAGTGTTGCTAACTGTCTTTAACTAGTTTTCCTGAGCCAACAGATGTTAAGTGTGTGATGTTAGTAAACTCCTCTTTCTTTTCTCTCTGCTCTCATGTCAACTCTGACAGGTGGAAATCAATGAATCACTGGGTGCATGTGCAAGGTGGGGCTTTTATAGCCTGGTGCATGCTGGCCTCGTAAAGGGGTGTGTCTTAAAGATTATTAATTTTCCACGTTGATTACCCCAGATGGGGATAATTCTCATAGTTATGATATAACTACTGGATGGGGAGATAATCTTGATACAATAAAGAACTGGGCCTTCAGAGGTGTTCAGACAGAAAACAACCCTGTGTTAAAACAACTCAAGGTTGGCGTGGATGTGTATGAATGCATTGTTTCAGGTAATGGTGAGTAGAGGTGTAGCATATCACCTCATTCATGATAATACCAGCATCATTTTTAAAATGATGTGATATTTCGACTTGATGACATATTGACGTCATGATGTTACTCACCACAACAAGAAGCATGGCTGAAATTGAAATTATTACAAACTCCACAGTGGTTCCAAAAGGATGAGCAGCTTCAGTAGTTTGGAATTAACTGTGGCGTCCTGAATGTCTTATGAACAGCCCCGGACTTTTTAGACTCTTTTAGCGACTTACTGCTCAGAGGGAACTCATTCAGCGGCTCCTCTGGCAGCTGCACAGCATCTCTCCCCCTCCTCTCTCACCGTGTGCACACGGGAGTCAGTGTCTTCAAGTGATTGTGTCATAAACCTTTGGTAATGCAAACCTACATGATGCCCATAGCTCAACAAAAAACTACATTTATGTGAATGTGCAATAGTTATGATATCATGACTGCATGTCACAGGTTACAGTCTGATAAGTAGAGAAGAAATGGCAGAGCATTAAGGTCCAGGTGGAAAAAAATAATTCTTGCTTGCTAAAAGAGAATCTGAATCTCACCGTCATTTTTGTAAATTTTTTACTGAATTTTTGAAAGCAAACTATTAGGCAGACATGTAAAACTATATCACTTACTTTGTTGCAATTATATCTTCTTAAGTTAAAGATAATATAAAAAAGATTATTTGTCATTTTGTCAGAATATTATTATTGCAAAAATACCCTGAAATATTGTGATATTATTTTAGGGCCATATCATCCAACCCTATGCTGGTGAGACAATGACATAACATCCAGGAAGTCTGCTTTGAGGTTAAGGGGGTTTATTAGATGCGAAAACATTGCACAGCATTTAAGTATGAAACTGAATTTTATTACCCTGGAAAGTTATCACAGCAGCAATCACTTTATCGTTTGTTCTTAGGATTGCCAAGTTAATGGCAGAAATACATCACTGACATGCCAAGGTAATTTACCAGGAATGTGTGTTTGTGAGTGGCAGTAGCTCAGTCCACAGCCTTGGCTAACACAGTTAACTGTAGGTAATATACAATATTTGTCCCATCCACTCCAGTAAACTGTTACAGATGCCTTTAGGGGAGCAGTTTATACTCAGGCAGAGCAAGATTATATACAATTAACCCATGAATCGATAACTTCCTCCATTGAAAATGAAATTTCTGAATCTCCCTACCCTCACAGATCAGCACCATCAAGACAGTTAGTGAGTGTGAAACAGGGTAAATTCACAATGACATAGTTCACTAAGGGCAGTGGTTAGCACTGTCGCCTCACAGCAACAGGGTTCTGGATTCGAATCCACCTGCCAGCCAGGTCCCTTCTGTGAGGAGTTTGCATGTTCTCTGTGTCACTGTGGGTTTTTCTCTGAGTTCTGCAGCTACCTCCCACAATCCAAAGAGATGCAGTTTAACTGGTGACTCTAAATTGTGAATTTGAGCATGGGAGGTTGTCTGTCTCTTGTTGTTACCCCTGTGACAGTCTGGCAGTCTGTCCAGGGTGTACCCTGCCTCTCGCCCAATATCAGCTGGGATAGACTCCAACACACCCATGGTCCTGTATCAGGATAAGATGCTATAGAGATCAATGAATGAATAGTTCACTAACGTTAAACTTTATGCAACAGGTCTGGACAGATGTATTGCTTGTTTCAATTTTGTAGAAATGAATTGTACAAAAATTCCATGTTATAAAATCTTTGAACAGGGTTTCACAATGGGAAGTAATTCAAGGTCCATCAGTCCGTCCAATGCTTTTATCCAGAGTAAAAATCTCAACAACTATGGATCTCATCACCATAAAAAACTACCTTGAAAAATACTTTCCCAAGAGGATGAGGCCTAATGTTTGGCTGTGCAGATTGCAGTGGAATTTACTAAGCATATTCATACTCCCTAGAGGATGAACCCTTTTTCATTTATGACACTGAAAAAGCTTTCCTTTAGCACCACCCTCTGTCTCTCCATACCCCCTTCAATTGGTAAGTCCGTGATGCCAAAAATGTGTTTCCAATCTGATTTGTACTCATATGGGACATTAACATGGGGAACAGTTTCTGTTCAGAACCTATGAGGGCTGTTAGAGGAAACATTCACTGACAGCCAGCTCAGAAACTATGAGACAAACTTCGCTTTATAATCCAACTTCACCTGAAAATAGCCCTTCTAAAATTACAAAACAAACAGCAACAGAAAATATTTCATATTACAAGAGCATTCTTCCTCCCGAGTGATTTGTTGACTGTGAAAATAAACACATGGATATGATTTTTGTGACATCACTCAGAAGAGTCTGGGGTAAAACTTTAAAGCATTTCTGTGGTTTTGTCATTTACTGCAACCAGAAAATCCACATTTGGTTAGAGGACAGAAAGTGGCAACCACCGAAGCTAAGAAAAATTAAAAATTAAAAAAAAACACCTGTCGATCAGGTCTGAAAAAGTAATCAAAATGACAGACCCTCAAGGAAAACATTTGGCTGTCCTGTAAGTCAGTGTCACCCATGCATCAGAACACTAAGTATATTTCATGATCGGTACACTATCAAACATTTGCTCATAGTCTTCTCTTAAATAGAAACAAACAAAGAATGATTGACTAAACAGACTGTTGTGGGACTTAGTGTGAATTTGATGCATTCATTTGATGTGTCCCCATACTTTTTTTAGGTCCTTGATAAAAATTACCTAATTTTCATAATCATCTTGAGCTAAAAGAAAAAAGACTGAACAACACTTTTGACTTGATTATCAAAACAGAGTTTGGCACCAAAAATCACACCTAGATTCCTAGCAGCCTGCTTAATATTCTTTGACAGCTCTCCCAGACAGTGTTGTTTTTGGCAGGCATTTTAGATTTAGTCTTAGTTTTAGTCTTTTGGACTAAAATGCTTATTAGTTTTAGTCAAATTTTAGTCATTTCTATATGTGATCGTTTTAGTCCAGTTTTAGTCGACGAAAACTCAAAAAGGTTTTAGTGTAGTTTTAGTCAGTTTTAGTAAAAAAAAGAAAAAAGAAAAAAAAACATATTTCAACTGTTTTTTTCATGAATTGATGCCCTAGGCCTACTTTATCATACAAGAGTGTCACACATAAGTTGTGAAAATAGCAGATCTATAAGTTCAACACATTGTGACGGGTCGGGCCGGATTTAGTCAAAAATGTAGCTATAAATTGTATTCGGGCTGGGGTCGGATTCGGTCAGCTTTCAGTGAAAATGTAGTTTAAAAATAAATAAAATCCTATTGTCTGTCCTGTTTATTGCTTGGGCACTGTTATTTACGTGACAGCACCTGAACATAACACACACAGACACACACTGGCTGTTTGTTTCTACCTCTCCCCTCGCTGGAAGAGGAGACCTCAAGACCTCCCGCCGCCCGTCTCCGCCTTGATTAAACGCTGAAAATAAAATAAAAGAGGGAGACAAGTTTTTTCTATTCTATCTTATTTTGTTTAATTTCTCCCTCTCCTCTAGCTGGAAGCGTCGGACCTTCCGCTCCCGTCTCAAACACGGAGGTCTCACTCTCAGCTGAGCACGTCCAGCCTGTTAAATACCCTGTAACCGTAACAACTGTGTGACACAAACTCAGTGCTTTGGTCATTAAATAATGTCGGGCTCGGTTCGGGTTCGGACAAAAATATGCGGCCCATGGTGCACTCACACACACACACATACACGGCAAACCGGACATTAGATTACACGTACCAGAAGCAGAAATATCATGTATTTTAAACATCTGACAGACCACCTACTAACATTTACGTCCATTTTCGTCTCGTCAACGAAAACTCACACACGTCTCGTCATGTTTTAGTCATCAAAGAGCCATGTTTATCTCGTCACCGTCTCGTTATCGTCATGAAAAAAAGGGGCGTCAACGAAATAATTTCGTCATCGTCATCGTCATTGTTGACGAAAACAACACTGCTCCCAGATAAGCACCAGCGGAATTAATGAAATTTGGGGGACTGAACAGAATGACTTCCGATTTCTCATCGTTGAATTTGAGGAAGTTTTGAAACATCCAGGATTTAATGTCAGAGAGGCAAGATGAGAGACTAGATAGTCCACAAGAATCTGTGGTTTTTAACGGCATGTACAATTGAGTGTCATCTGCATAGAAATAGTAAAGCACATCATGAGTCTGGATAACCTGGTCAAGAGGTAGCATGTATATGGAAAACAGAAAAGGACCAAGGACAGAGCCTTGAGGGACCCCACACCTCAACTGGGCTCTGTGGTAGCCATGGTAACGTCTACCCCTCGCTGGCAAGTCAGCATCTGACATCCCTCGCTCCGAAGGGCTAGTTTCATGATTACTACCCCTAGTTATGCCCCCTACCCCTACATGCAATAAGGAATTGGGACACCCCTACCCCTTGTGGGAAAGCGCAAATGTAGGTGTAGGGCCAAGGGGATGGGCTAAGGGGGGGGTTGGGGCAGGCCCATGGACAATAGCAGACACCCTCTCCACAGTCTCTTGGAGCAACAGAGGAGCATCAGCAGTAGTCGGCTCATCTCACTGTGTTTCAGAAGATCCTTTGTCCCCACGGCAATAACACTGTTTAATATGTCCTGAATCCAGTCACACACACACTAACAAATTTTCACAACTGGACTGGACTATGTAATGGACAATTTTATTTTAATTTATTATCTATTTATGCACTTATTTTAATGTTTTTTATTTTGTTTTTTGTCTTTTATGAGCTGCTGGACAGTTGGATTTCCTTTTGGAATAAATAAAGTTCTTTCTATTCTATTCTAAAAACTCACATGGTCTTTAGATGTTTGAGGGTGTTAGACTTTAGTCTTTGAAGTCCCCTAAAGTGTATGGTAGGTATTACAAAATACCTACTGTATTTGCATAAATTATCATAGAAATAATTAAGTTCACCAACTATTATGACATCTTTCATGTCAACTGAAAATGGCCAGAGGTGGGTATAACACGTTACAAAGTAACACGTTAGAGTACTTTGGTTACTTTTTGCAGTAACAAGTAAGCTAACGTGTTACTTTGCTGTTTGAGTAATCAAATACTCAAGTACATTTTCAAACAAGACATCAGTTACTTCTGTTATTTTTAGAACGCTGGTCCTTCAGCTGCGAAACAGCAACGACTGTCATTTGGTTCTAATAACGGAGATAGCGTTAAACCTATCAGTCTGAAAGAAGCCACGGAGTGTTTCAGAATAAAAATCTATTTAGAAAATGGAGGGATTCTCTAGCCGAGGTTATAAGGGGCTTTTAATTTGAAACAAGTGTTGGCTTTGAAATGACGGTGCGATATGTTAACTGTTAAAAAGTAAATATATAAACACACAGAGGGATTAATAAATAACGGAGCGTCTATAATGTAGTTTGTTTCAAATGAAGCTGGGAGCCTCTGCAGTTGTGGTGAGTAAAAGCCCCGCCGCTATTTGTTAATGTTATTACTTTATGTCCGACCGTGAGGATGTAGCATTGTTTGCTAGCTTGATGCTAATGACAGTATAGTTAACTCAGCGGGTTGACAAAGTGCCTCTGCTGTTTCACACCATCATTTCCCCCTTTTACTCTGTGTGGTAACATCCCTAGAGGAAATATTAAAAACGCTGGGGTGTTGTTGTCATACAGTGTCTACGGCAGCAGATCGTTGTGTGTTTCTACTGGTCAAAGTGACGGCTGTGATGGGAGAATTGGATCTCAGTGAAGGACAAGTGGTCCATAACTTTAATTTTGGAGACAATAAATGTCGGCTTAGCGCCCTGTGGTCCATTGGCCAATGGGAAATGTAGAATACTCAAAAGTACTTTAAAAGTGCTTGAGTTACTTTTTTTTTTTTTTTGTAAAGATTATTTTTTGGGCTTTTGCCTTTAATGTACAGGACAGAGTGAAGTGGGATGAGAGAGAGAGTGGGGGGTGACATGCAGCAAATGGTTGCAAGCCGGAGTCGAATCTGCGACCACTGCGGCGAGGCACTGCCTCTGTACAAGGGGCGCCAGCATAATCCACCACGCTACCGACGCCCCAGTGAGTTGCTTTTCTCAGGGAGTAACATTGGAGTTACTTTTAACGCAGTAACATACTTTGATTATTTTTAAAGTAACCCTTAGCCAACACTAAAAATGACCATGGCAGCATAAGCACATCAGCGGCTAGTGATTGGTTGGGGCAAAACAAAGCAACTATAAGGTACCAAAGCCTAAAATTATAGTGACACAATCAGATTGACTCTATGACTCATTTAAATAATCCAAACACAGTTAATCACAGTCGTCTTCCAACAAATTCAGTATCTGCAGACAAGCTCATCAACAGCTTATTGCCTGGTAGCAAAACCAGTTAAGTAGTAGCCTGTGTTTGCACATATACAAGACTTTGACTCCGGGTTTTGCATTGCTCTCAATGAAAATAAAGGTAGACATAACAGCTAAGAACAAGGACTACAAAGCTGGACAAACGTAGAGGAATAGTCAGGGGTGCCAAAGGATCTTTAAGTAAACCTCTCTATCTCGCCTTCCTCTTTTTTTATGAGCAAGACCAGTTAGATTGTGTTAGCAGGCTTCCCAGTTTAAGCTGGCCCGTTGTTTTCACTATCTGTAAATACAGCAGCAATTAATTAACGTTTACAGCGTGAACAACTTGACAACATTCCAAAGCTTCTGTCAAAAAACATCACACTGTAACATCACCCTACAACCACAAGTGATACAGTAGATTGTCTTGACAGATAAGGTTAAGCTGGGTATTGTCACTGCAGCTCCACTTACTTCTTTAGGCCATGAAGAAGGTCACAGCTCTTTTGTTTGGAGCATTGTGAAAGATATTCGCATGCTCACAATTCATGACAGAACTCTCCGTTACCATTAAGTTAGCATTATTCCTCTGAGGGGGGGATTTTCCCTTTGAGACACAGATGGAGAGTAGGACCACAAAACCTCCCACAGAAAGTTAAATTGAATTTGGCTCGAGCAGAACATCAAACTGCTATGAGTCAGTGTTGTGAGGCTGCTGTCCTGATCACGTGATTATTTTCAGTGTTCCTGCTCATAGTGCTAAAGTCAGTTAGTCAATTTGGTGACATCATATTAACCTCCCTGTGCCTCAGAGGAAACCTTTGGTTTTCTGTCGTGCTGAATCATAAATCTGATCCTCAAAAAAGTGAGGTTGCTTCCTCTGTTTAAACACTATGCAAATCCAACTACTTAAGCTCTGAGTCACTCTGCCATAGGAAGAACATTGGACATTAGATAGCAAAACAGTTCATCATCTAAATCATGATGAATTGTTTTCATCACCTTCATCATCTAAATCATTTGGTGCATATCCAGGTTGCACCACACCCAATCAATCCTCAATGAAAACTGGTTGAATCTCATTAATTCACCATTTCCATTTCCCTTTTTACTGAATTCAAACTCAAAGCATTTTCTCTTTGTGCTGACACAAGAAAATAATTGCAGGTTAAAAAGAAGGTTAAAATCAGGCTACATTCAGTTGCAAGTTTTTAAACAATCAACAGTGAATGCAGTGAAAAAGAATTTCATTTGATTTTAACATATAGTTATGCTCTGCTTAACAGTGAAATAAAGTCATTTAAATCCTCTTGGAAAATGTACTTTATGTACAGTCACATAGACATTGAAAATACTTTTACTTTACAACCAAGGGTGGTTATAACCAGGACATCTAGACGTTGTTTAACTTGCATATTACTAAATCAGTGCTTGCTGAAAGTAATTGTGCACAGCAGCCATTACTTCTAAAATAAATGGGAAAAAAACGTGTATTGCACCTAAGTATAATTTTATAAATCAGTTTATCTTGGTTTTAGTGATTATTTGCCCTGCTTTTAAAAAGTTCATCCCTCAGATAGAAAGGCAAGTTGCTCCAACTGTAGCCGAGTGTTGGGTCGACCGTGTTTGCAGAACCAGAGAACCAAAAGTGGGCTGGCACTGGTCCGTGTATGGCTGACAGAATTGGCAAAGTGCTTCATGGGTCAATTGGAGCTGTTACTCAGTTCCTCAGTTGGCATCACTCTAACTATAAGCCAGTGGGGGTTAGGGCTGATCTTTGACACAAGATCAGTGTTGACTTAGGCACAAGAGTTGAGCCATTTTGGATACCTCTTACACTCTCTGCACAGTTTGGTGTCTTTTCCTTCAGTTTTCTACCATTTACCATTTGTTAAGCAAATTCTGTCTCATGAGTGTCCATTAATGGATACAAATATATTTTTCAACAGACAGTTTATGTTCTCACGGGGTAAATCAAATCAAATAAAATCAAGTTTATTTATATAGCACATTTTAAAACAACCGCTGCTGACCAAAGTGCTGTACAAGATAAAAGAATGACAAACAAATTTATAGCAATACAAAATGAACACAAGGCTATTCCAGAGCTTTGGAGCATCGACTACAAAGGCACGATCCCATTTTACCCACCAGCTTTGATCATGACAGTTAAATGACAATGTTCGGAGGATCTATGAGGTCAGGAGTTGGAGTAAGAGGAGTTCAGAGATATACTGGGGTGCCAGCCCATGTACGGCTTTAAAAACAAATTATAGCTGCTGCGCAGCAATGGACAGGTCGCCAGACTATCGCAGGGCTGACACATAGAGACAAACAACCACACTCACATTCACACCTGCGGACAATTAAGAGTCATCAATAATCTCATGGGGGTACCTCATTTTGATCACGTTTTACATTGTAAAGTAAATATTACCCTTAAAATTTACTTGTTTGATTGTGCAGTTGTTTAATCCCCAAAATAATGCTGTTTTCACACACATAAATATCTTCTCATCTGTATCATGTTCTGTTAAATAATTAAGCCTATTTAAACTAACACAGACTTCTACTCAGCCAACAGAAAGAAGGCAGATGCCTGTAAAACGAGCACACTTTTCTGACCGTCCTGCCTACAGTTGCCTTACTCAAGCGCTCAGCATCTCCAACATTATACAAAAAAACTTCCATTTGAAAAGAAACGCAGCGCAACACACACTATCTGCTGGGATGTGAGAGCATGACTACAATTGGTAATGTTGCAAATATAAGCACGGGGTGTGTATGTAGATAATGGACTGTGACGTGAAACGGTACAGCTCAAAAAGATAACTGTGTGGAAATGCTAGAACATTTATGCACAGTCTGATAACCATCTCCCGACGAATATTTAATTCTCTGCGCGCAGTAATGCCGCACCTTCATCCACGGGATCATTATCAAAAGGACATGCCATGTTAGTGAAAAAAGTCGCCATCAACTGGGCCTAATGGACTTCTAATATAAACCGACTCTGATTTTTTTAAATGACAGACGGCAGAACTAGGCTACGCCAAAACTCGCCTGCTGACTGAATGAATGAGGAAATCAAATGGAGTGTGTGGCTCTGAAAGAGGGCGGAGACAGAGAGAAACTCGAGGTTCATTGAAAAAACCTGGTCCCGACCAGGTTAGGTTCATAGAGTCTGTTACTGTAGTAACTGACCAAGAGCTTAAGTTAGTTACCCCTCTTTCTCTGGTTTGAGTTACCTCCCTTTTTGAAACGGAAAACTCAGAGTTTCCCTCATTTCAGGGTTAACAGACTCTGAATTTTCACTAAACCTGCTTTGTGAAACGGACCCCTGGTCCTTTAAAGAAAACACAAAAAACATAAGTTGCCAGCCCAGCGTTTAATGTATTACACATATTTAAAAAAGATACTAAAAGATAATAAAATATAAGCCTACTTTGCAAAGGTACACAAACTCCCGTGATATAATAATGCAGGAGCAGAGGGAGGAATCCAGTGCATCAACTATTAAAAAGAAAACATTATAAATACTTCACATCTAAAAGTACATTAAAATACAGATAAGCACATGTATATTGTTTACCGGTATCTTTGGGTCTCTAGCCTGGCAGCTCGTCAGCGGACATGGCAATCCTGGACCAAAACACAAGTAAATGTACTATAACATTCAGGGAACGTTCAGGCTACTCAATGCTGAGCATTACCGTCAGTATCGCTCTGTGCGATGAAGAGACGGACAGGACGCTCACATCTGGCCATCACCCTAGCAGAATTAAAATCACAATTTCAACCTTATGCTGCGCTCGTTAAGACATTACCAGAGTAAACACCACAGCAATGAGTCTGCATACCTGTGTGAGGGGGAGAGGTGCTGCTGCCAAGTCAAAGGGCTCTCTACTGAGACAGGCAGCAATTTATCACTTCCTGATTGACACCTGGTCACATGACTGCAGGCAATGAGTTAGGGGAAGCGTTACATGTTCCACATTCCCACATTCTCTTATTTAAGACGCTGCCGAACATACGTCGTCGACACTCACCACAATGAACAAGGCTGCTGACACTGCTACACCACCTGTGGGGTGTGTCGACCACAGTGGATGGTCCCCAGCCGCCTGCCTGTAGGCTTGGGAGGTGTACTCACAAAGCCACCTCACAAGGCATTTCTTGGATAGGGCCTTATTGGCCACACCATCACCAAAGAACACAAACAGCTGCTCAGTGCATCTGATAGGGGCAGTGCATTTCACAAAACAATGCAATGTGCAATTCGTCCTCACTAAGGAGAGAAAGGATGTCTGATGCAGAGGGTCCGCCTCCCTATATACTGTTGGGTCTGCATGTATTCGGGTAGGCTTGTCCTGATTGGCCAGCTTCAGTTACCTATTGATGATATGATTAGTGTTGTAAAGAAACATAAGCTGAAGTATATTGACTTGTTATGTGAGCACCTGCACAGCAGGTGTAGCTGTTTATCATAAGGCCACAGGGCTCAGCAGCCACTTGACCTCCTTAGCTTAAGAAATAATACCTGAGGCTAGTTCTGAACTGAATTTGATTTATTTTGATAAGACTTTCCACATAATATGCATTATGCTATAGTTTGGCTGGAGAGTAAGAATTTCCCATGATACTCTAAATGCTGTTTTGTAGACATTTGCCATCATACAGTTGGGTTAGGTTAAAAGAGAGGCGGCCTACATCCTGAGGGTGGAGCTTGTAGTGCACAGGCACAGGTAAAATTCCAGAATTCCAGTGAGTCACCAAAAAATGCCGTGCCTCACTCTCTCACCTCCCCACATCTGGACATTATTAACATTCCTCACTGCTCCCGCACACACACACACACACACACACACACACACACACACACGGATGAAAGCACAATTGTTGCTGTTAAAAGGACATTCACACCCCTCGAACAAAACACACACACACACACACACACACACACACAAAGTTTCAACCTATGTGTGTGTAAGACAGTGTGCATGGTTGTATTTGGACTGAAGCATGTTATGTCAGGGAAATTCACACTGTCTGATTCAAAATAAAGCAGCTGTGCCATTTCCCTTCATACTCCCCCAAAACACACACACACACACACACACACACACACAATAAATACACATGCACATCCCTCTATTTGTGAGTATCAGTCCTGAAAATGAGATCAGCATTTATTTCTATTTTCAAAGATATAAGTGATTTTAAACTGTATTCTGGCCTGACTGTAGACATAAATTCTCTCCTGAGTTGCTGTAACTTCTGCTGAGGGAAGCATAATCATATAGTTTCCACCACATAAAATGAAACTTTGATCACTGCATTGAATATTTAGTATGTTACTAAATATTTAATATATAACATGAGAGTTAGTTTAGAGCAATGGCTTCAATGTTCAAGGTGCTATCTAGTTATTAAAACTGTTAGAAATCCAATTGCCCGCCTGCGGGTCCTCCCACAGAGTTTTTGGTAATTATGATATGTAAAACAACAGCTGAATTTGTTATTTAAGTGGTTTAGTCATCCTTGATCTATCGCTGGAAAGCTACGCTCCTTGCGGTTCCATTATTGCTGACCATTTTTAGCTACAACCACCACAGCAGGCTCAATTACTGCTCTGTTGGAATAACCCCCCCCCACAAAAAAAACAAGTAAAACACACCTATGAAATGTTATCCCGATTCATAGTTCACATTCTCCAGTCCAAATCAAAGTTTACAGTGCTTCCATATAATTTCTTACACATTCCCAAAGGTTCAGTTGATCTAAGTCCAGCAAAATAGTCCAAATACATAATTAAATCCATAGATATCCACAAACTGTTGTTGTATCATTTAAAACCTTCCTGTTTCTCCAGATACTAAATACATTTTCTCCCATTTTGCACACAAACAAGCCAACTGTGGGCTGCCATGATGGAGGCGACCTCCTGGTCTTTCTCTCTTATTGAGTTAGGTTTTTTAGAAGTGTTTTTATGTACAGTAAGCTCCTAAATAGATATTCCTGTCTGTGCTGACTTATTTTTCACTCATATTAACACATTCAGCACATTGTTTTACCCCTTTTGTCAAAAGTGCCAGGACAAATCCTTGGACAAATTGTATAAAATGCTTATCTTCTGTGATACTGTAGTCTACTATCTCGAGAAATTGGACTAGGTGATGCCTTCCTCTGCTCACCTCCTCACCTGCATCAACCATCCTGCTTCCCATTCTCTCTGATCAGATCCAGCTATACAATTACCAGGCCATGTTTCTTGCCACTTCATCATCATTGCAATGAGGTTTCCTTTTGCCTGTCTGCTACCTGTTACCTGCTGGACCTGCTGTACTTTGTAGTGAATATGGTGTTGATTATAGCTGTAACTCCCAGAAAATCTTGATCACTTTAACACAAGAAATGCCTGGAGAGATCAAACAGGGACACAGATTGACTGGTCAATGACAAAAAGCCAATTTGTGACAAAATGGGTCTCAAGCTGACCTGAATGGTTGTAAAACCACAGATGCATTCTGGGCCCACTGAGAATTCTGCTAAAGCCTGTACCATCTATAAAACCACCAAGAGCCCAAGAATCACCTTCTTGAACTGTTGTTCTCATGTTCTGCTCCAGTGCCTCTGATCCTGTCTCTGCTGCGAGCAGACCCAGCTGATGTCTAGAATGTTGGACCAAATCACTGAACCAAAGTATCACTATTTGACAACTTAGGAATGAGACTGAGAATGAGAATCAACTATCTTTGTCCAGAGTTACATACAGCACTTTTAAACTGGGATCTCCCCCTAAAATGATCTTTATTATTGAATTTCTTCACACTCTTGCCTGGTGCATCTTAAATACGAAACATCTAGACCAGACATGGGCAACTGGCGGCCCGCGGGTCGCATGCGGCCCCCGTCCTCATTCACTGCGGCCCTTGAGTCAATTTCCTAATATCAAAACATTGTTGGTTTCACAGACGTCAACAGTAAGCAGACTGTTTGACTACATCTGAACCAGAAGCCAATTGTCATGACACTCCCCACCAAGAGAGGGCGCTCCCGCCAAATTTCCCAACGGCCTCCTAAATTACAGCAGGCGAGGAGGACAAGAGAAATGAGCGGCCAAAAAAGAAAATTGGAGCAGGAGAACCGTGCCTTTCAGACACGATGGGAAACAGATTATCTTTTCACAGAATTCAAAGGCAAACCTATGTGTTTAGTGTGCCTGGAAACAAAATCAGCCTTGAAGGATTTCAACTTGAGTCGCCACTACAACACCATGCACAAAGACAAGTATGACAAGTACACCGCAGCTGCCAGACCCGCTGTTGTAGCTGACCTGAAAGGAAAAATTCACCGACAACAGAACTTTTTTACCAGAGCCACAACCACACAGGAGTCCTCTCTCAAGGCGTCCTATGCTGTTTCACTCGAGCTTGCTAAAGCAAAGAAACCCGTGTCAGATGGAGAAATGGTGAAGCGATGTGCCATGGAGATGGCTAAAGCTTTTGGAGACGATAACATGGCTAAAAACTTTGAAACTGTTTCTCTGTCCCGTCGCACAGTGGCGCGGAGAATTTTTGACATTCAAAATCATGTAGATGGGAAGCTAAAACAAGTTATGCACGACTGCAAGTACTTCTCCTTAGCATTGGATGAGAGTACAGATGTGATGGATGTAAGCCAGCTCCTCATTTTTACCAGAGCTATTGACAATTCATTTGAAGTGCACGAGGAGTTATTAAAATTGGTGTCTTTGCATGACACTACCAAGGGCAGGGATATTTTCAACTCTGTTAACAGTGTTGCCAGTGAGTACGGTGGCTTCGACAAACTGTCAGCTGTTGTTACCGATGGCGCACCAGCGATGCAGGGGAGACGCACTGGATTCGCCGGACTCCTCCAACAGAGTGGCGTGGACTGTCCAATACTGCACTGCATCATACATCAGGTGCGTAACATTATCGCCAGCTAACTATTGATATAATTATGAATGTGGGTATTCTTTGTGAGGTTTTTTATGGGCTAAATAGGATAAGATAGACAGAATTTAGCCGCTTAATCCTATTTCATTTTGATTTTACAGGAGGCCCTATGTGCCAAGACACTGAACTTCAGCCATGTTATGGAAGTAGTGACAAAAGTTACCAATTTGATTCGAGGAGGGAACAGGTCCCTAAATCACAGGAGATTTGTAGCCTTTTTGGATGAAGTGAGCGCTGCTTATGGGGACTTACAGATGTCAGATGGATGAGCCGCGGAAAGTGTCTTGAGAGGTTTTTTGTGCTGCACACTGAAATCCCAGTGTTTTTGGAGGACAGCATTCGATGTGATACAAGATAGTGCTTACTGCAGAAAACTCAGGGATACAGATTTTCTCTGCGACATGGCCTTCCTTACTGACATCACCTCACATCTTAATCACCTGAACGTGCAGTTGCAGGGGAGAGGCCAAACTGTGTCGGATCTTTATGCGCACATGAATGCATTTCAACGTAAACTAGACCTGTTCAAAGAAGGCTTTTCATCTGGTCGTCCAAATTTGACACATTTTCATGCCTGTGAAGAGATGCGCAAAGATATCCTCGAATGTGAGAAAACATTTCTCAAGTACAGAGCCGACATCGAAACACTGCAGCAGCAGTTTAAGGACCGCTTCCAAGATTTCCACGCCATGCAGCCACGAATAGCGTTGTTCACGGACCCCCTCTCTGCTGCTGTCAGCGAGCAACCCCCAGAGTTGCAGCTCGAACTGTGCGAACTTCAGTCAGACCCCTTTTTTCAAGCAAAGCGCAATGAGAGGGGAATTTCATTTTGGACCAGAGTCCCGCTTTCCACTCCTCAGAGATTTTGCACTTTTAATGGCCAGCATGTTTGGGAGCACTTACATTTGCGAGAGCAGCTTCTCCACAATGAAGCACATCAAGTCAAAAGAGAGAAGCAGGCTGACAGATGAAACTCTGTTCCAGCTCATGCAGATTGGAGACACAAACATTGACACTGACATTCAGTTCATTGTGCAACAGCAGGAGAGGCCACAAGTATCTCATTAAGACAGAACTTTATACTGATTCACCTGTGGGTGAGGTATATAAAAAAAAATATAAAGTGCATGCTTGTTTGAAACATGCCATGAAGTGGGAGTAGAAATGCACTGCAAACATGAATGTTAGTTGTTGCACTTTATTTTGATTTTGTTGTTGCACTTTATTTTGATTTTGAGAACCCATTGTACGGGAAAAAAAGTGTTTTTTATAAAATTATATATATATATATATATATATATATATATATATATATATATATATATATATAGTTCTTTTCATTAAATTTGTAGGTATAATTTTCCTATATCCTGCTGTTGGAAGTGCCCGGTCAAAATGTGGCCCTTTGATAGTGAGGATAAAATATTTGCAGCCCTCTCTGTCATCAAAGTTGCCCATCGCTGCCGTAGACTTAAGCTTCTCCAAAACTAGAATTACTGCCCCGCAGTTGTATGCCTCCGAGCATCAATCAGTTCCTCTCACAGTTTACATCCATGTCTGTGAAAACATGGATGCTTCACACCCATTGCCTCCCTCGGACAGCACAGAAGATATATATAATCAGCACAGTTTCAAAATAGGCACCCACCAATTAAATATCTGACCAAATGTCTCCCCTTCTGTCCCTGAGATAAGATATTGGATAATGGCAAGAAAAGTGTTTTATGCAGAACATTATAATGTCACAATGAAGCTGACCTTTGACCTTTTAGTTAAAAAATATCACCACTAAAGCATTTTATCCTAATAAACATTTGTGTGAAGTTTACTCATAATTAGCATGTGAATTCTTGAGTCATGGCCAAAAACATATTTTGTGAGGGTACACTGACCTTGACCTTGACTTTCGACCAGAAAATTCTAATCAGTTTATTCTTCAGTCCAAGTGGACATTTATGACAGATTTGAAGAAATCCCCTTAAGGTGTTCTTGAGATATACAGTAGTGTTCAAGAGAATGAGAGAGATGCAAGGTCACAATGATCTTGAACTTTGACAACAAAAATCCAATAATTTCATAGTTGAGTTCAAGTCTAAGTCCAACATTTGTGCCAAATTTGAAGAAATTGAAAAAAAAAACCCCACTGAATTCATCCTGCTGCCTCCTCATCTGTCTGCATTTCTGTCCAATCCCTGTCCTGCATAATACATCATGACAAGTTTATTTTGATGCCAATACTTTTGCACTTTTACTTGACTAAACAGTCTTTTTTTACACTATGGTAAGGTTTTGAAGGGTGTCAGCTGCAAAGCCTTTGAACTGACTTCTTAAATGTAAGAAAATGTCTCTTCCATCTCTCCTTGTCTTTATTTGCTGTGACTAAATATTTGCAGACCACCTCCCAACATACACACTGCCACTCCATGTATACATGTGTATTAACTCCCAACATGAATTGCAACCAGTAGAATTTAAAATATATCCATACTGAGAGGCCCACAAATATACAAGCATTATGTATACACTGTTGCCCTAAGAAGGGTCTGTGGTGACCTGTGGGCTGTATGTAAGCCAAAGAGGGGCTGTGCTGGCACTTGTGCTGTCTTGAACAGGTCTTGGTCAGTGGCGGACTTCTTGGACCAGAGCGTTAGAATCGCTTCAGGGACCAAGGTGCTGTTAAGATGTACACCTCTGATGATATGGGGGCTGTGCAATGATGAGCTCACATTTTTCAGTTAGCAAAGGAAAGACCTGTGTTCTTGAAAAGAGGTTTGACTGTCAGTCTGCAGCGGCTGTGGGCATGCTGGCGGTGTGGAGGGGCCAGCACTAGAGCTGGTTTCCACAGGATGCATAAGCATCGGCAGGGGTGCTCTGGACTCAATGACAGCTGCATTGCTGTCGGAAACTGGTGCACTAATGGTTTAGGTGTGTCAACCTGAGCCCAAATGTGAACACGGCGGCAGTCAATGAGTGGGGCCAGTCTGTCCAATAGGTCATGTCCGATGAGCAAAGGCTCTGTGTCTAGGACACAGATGTATATGGGATGAACGAGTGTCATCTCTTGAAAGGTTTTGTCAACCCAGGAACGTCTTGTGATGGGTGAACTATCCTGCATGTAGCTGGTGATGCTAACATTGCAGGCCTCAATTTGGAGAGGTTTGCCGAGGGAGAGCATTGCTCTAGCAATCTCTTTAAACATGTCAGAACTCATTAAGCTTATCTCAGACCCGGAATCAAGCAGGGTGAGGGTTCTGATGTACCCCCTATCACCACAGAGGTATATATGCGTCGGGCATTGCCCTTGCCGACAAGGTCGCCCAAGAAAGCCAAGAAAGGGGAGTCGGTGGAACAGATCAGTTCCTTAACCCTATGGGCCCTAGGCCTTTCTGGGGTATTTTTACTGCCTTTACTTTTAAGCTCATATCACAGTCATTATAAAGGCTACATACACATGCTGTATCTTTTTTTTTCTTTTTTCGGGCCAATCTGGGCTAACCAGATTTGCCATCATTACATGTCCGTCTATGTGCTTGTATTTTATATTAATTTTTATATCAATGAAAAAAATAAATCTGTATGACTAAATTCTTACATTTTGACATAGCAAGTTGAAAAATGACATACAGTATTCTGCCATATCTGAAGAGGGGAGACTCTCTGGAATCTGGCAATATAAGAACCATGATGGTGGGACATTCTGTCACTTCACAGTTGTCCAAAACATGTGGTATGTGCCAGGCGGACATGATTCTTGCATTTTTCATTATTGCAAGAAATTCCATTGACTCATTCACAAGTCAAAAATGTGTTTATCTGAAAGAAACATACAATATTTACATCTAAGATAATAGAAAAATAGTCAACCAAGTGCAATGATGTCCTCCAAAATAATGTTTGTTTTTCAGTTTCAGTTATATATTGGGGCATTTTGGGCATTGGTGGGGGGGGCACATGGGCTCGGGTCCCCGATGGGAGTGACTAGATGAACACATGGACACTTCTGGTCATGGTTTTCCAGATAAGTTTGAGTTTCTCACGTGATGAGGGATGAGGCAGGTCAAGGAGACATCGCTCGACCTCATGAAGATAGTTATCAACATTTGTGTCTCTGTTGCTTGGGTCGAATCGTTCTTTGTCAATAGCGAGGGATTCCATTTGACGGGTTCGCAGGCCATGCCCCCGTGGTGGGCGTGGGCTATCTGAGGAAATGTCTCCGGTGTTTCTGTGGCGATGAGGGCGTGACACATGGGGGTTGAAGGTCCCCTGTGAACGCGTGCCCATAGCTACTTGCACCACGTGGGGCTTGAGGAGAAATCTCATCACCCCAGAATGGAGTCACTGTGTCATCAATGCGCAATGTGGTGCAGTTAAGGATGGACTGAGGTGCACTCCTTACAACTGGGACCCTTGGGTTCAGTAAGCGAGAGGCATGGAGTGCAGAATAGCTATCCAATGTGATGAAATCAGCTGCTGTACTTCTAGGGGCTGTTCTGCTCCTAAACATGGCTGCCGGCTGGTCGGCTGTGGCATGCTCAACTGACTGGGCAGCTTCGAGTCTGTATTGATCCCTGACCATGATCACTGAGGGGCTTGGTAAGGGTCCTTACCATAGATCTAAAATGGCGTACAGGAAACACATCACACCAGGTACTGATAAGAGTAAGGCGCGAAATTTAAGAGAAGATGGTGGACATGTAACATGTCATCAAGTACTGAGGCGGGATACTAGAGCAAGACAATGGGTCACAAAACTGCTGGCCTCATGTGCTCCTTTAAAGTACGCACAAGATGGCATCCAGCGGGATCAAACACACTGTATGCTCTAACAAAGTAGCTGTGCCAATACGTGTAGGTGTGTAGACTGTGGTAATGGCAAACTGCTCTTAAGGAGTTGCTCACAGGGCAATGTGTGACTTTACCACAGGTATAAGGTGTACGTGTGTGTGCATGCGAGTGTGGAGGAACACAATGGTCACTTTCCTATCCCTCGGAGAGACGAACTGGGGTCAGCCTACTGTCCGCTGGTCTTTGTTCCAGATAGGAATGCGGCGTATTGCGAGTGCATGGCTGGCACAAACTAAGGGCGAGTTATCCATCAAATGGCACAATCAATTTGTTCTGGAAAGCACAACAACAAACAGCAATCAATGATCAGATTATCAAAAAAGGAGACTGTAGTCCTCAAAGTTCACAGTCACAGTTAAAAAGTCCCAAAATCACATGTTAAATATAGTCTCTGCTCAGACTGTAGTTCTCTTACTTGAGTCGCACGGCGTGACAGCGTGTGTCCCTTCTGTTGCTCCAGGATGAGTGCGCAGGGCCGCAGTAGCATCCTACAGCAGCATGAAAGATGCTGTCCTTGGTGTGGAAGAAAGGTTATCAGCAGGACTAAGTCATTTGTAGAAGATGGGCCTTGGTGTTTCTGTCTTCTTCTGAAAAGGGGTTTTCTCCAAACTCTGCTGATGTTCAGGAATGGCGGGGTTGTGCGGCGTTCCTCCGGTTCTCCATGGAGTGTTAAAAACAAAAAGAAAAAGGTGTCTTTCCAGGGACAAGAGTGAAACTATATTGTGCCCTCTATGTTCCGGAAGGGGAATGCTGGAGCATATCCTCAGTAGCTGCCTTAAAAGCCCTGGAAGAAGGCCAATATTGCTTGCCATGACCAGGTGGAAAGGGCAGTGACACAGTACATTACCAAAGTCATGACCAGCACCAAGCACCTCCCGGACCACAGCATGCAAGGCAACATAACATCAACATCACTGAAGCCAGATGTGGTCCTTACGTTATGTCTTATGATTGCAATCGAGGTATCAAAAACTTTGTGTTCTGTGATAGTCCCTGATCAATCGTGTTGTATAAAGATCAGGATTTGTTGTGATTAAGAATTCACTACTTTGTTTTATTAAAGAGTAACTAAACCCTAAAACCATTTTTTCAGCTGATAATCATTGTTTCTGGTAGTGAAGTAGTGTTACTGACTGATCCTGCTCAAAATCTTGACAGTTTAGTGCAAACTGTTGAAAATCTACATTTTATTTTAAAAATGTGGAGTGGAGTGCCCTCTACAGCCTGAAACCTGGTTATTACATTTGAATTTACATTACATTACATTGGAGGCGAATGACTCTTTTTTGAGGCGAATGACGTCACTAACTGTCCACGCTAAAGCCTGCCCTCCTCCCTTTACTCCTCCCCTTACTATAAAACCGTTCTGTCCGCAGTAATCAAACTGATAGCGAGTAGGTTGGATCAGAGCAGAGGGAGTAGTAGAGCAGAGAGAATAGCTAGCAATTTGTCGAATTGTATTGTTAGCATAGTGTATTTTAGTGTGGGTTTACAGTTAGTAGTGTGTTTATAGTATTTAGGTTAGTTGGTCAAGGAGAGGCGCTGAGGCTTGGGAGTATATTGTAGTGTCCGCCAGGACGTGTAGAATGATGACGCGGTTATTCGGCAACCCACCGTTTATTGCTTCACAGTACAGGTTACTGTTGGCCGTAACCACGCCAAAAAAACAACGAGACAAGAAGTTAGCCGTAACGTTAGCTCACAAAACATGTACTCCTGCTCTCTCCTCCAGCTCGCACACACACACAATCACGCGCAGTGAATGTACAACAGAACATTCACTGCAGGGTCGCTACACTATGTGCGGGGCGGCGAGGGAGGATGTGGAGGGCCGCTGCGTCATGACAGAGAGCCGAGCGTCTGGGGTATATGTGCGGGGCCACGAGGGAGGGAGGGGTGGATGTATGCGGTGGGCTGCTGCATGGTGAGCCCAGGCTCCCAGAGAGGGTTAAATTAAGTCAGTGTGGAGAAGGGGACCGGCTGAGCCCCGGCTGCCTTCCCTTCTGCCCGTGTGACACAGTTGGGGGGGGTGGGGGTTTCCAAGCCACCATCGACACAATGAAAAGCCCTCTCTCCTCTCCCCGCAGCGAGGGACAATCTTCACTCTTCACCCCCATCCCTCCCTCAGCTCCGCCTATCTTTTCTAAATTTTTTTAAATCAAGCTGCAGGCAGAGTAATGCCCAGGGAGGGGGTTTAGTTCCCCTTTAGGCCTGCAATTTACAGTGTAATTTTACTATAGAAATCAGGTACCATTAGAAAGCTCATTGGTTCCTACTGGCACTTATGTGTAAGTGCTTTAAAAAAACTATGCCATTAAGGTACAAGGAATCAACAGCATTTTGGAAGAAATAAATTATATTCCAAGTTGAGTTACTTATGGGATACAGTACTGGAAAACAAAACTGAAGATTTGGAAAATTGTATCAACAACACTGATGCTGCAGAACCTATAAAGAAATAATCTTATCAGTGTCTTCTGTGAGTATGTAGTTGCTGCATTTAATGCCTCAAATATAGATTCGTTTTCTCACATTTTCTTCTGTAGCACTTAGTAGATCAGCACTGATCACCATTATTCTCACACTTTTGGGTTGTACCCACATGGTTGAATGTGTGTACTATAAGTTTATTGGTTTGGATAGAAGTGTCAGCTAAATAAATGTGATGTAATGTCTTTCTAAAAGTGACTGGTTGTCAAAATGTCTATGCATAATATGATCTATGAATGAGCGTTAGTTTGCCCTGTGGCCATCTCTGACAAAATGTCGTGCTGAATGCATTTTATTTGTTGTATGCACCACATCTCTGCATTGCCTCTATTTTCCAGCCTTCAACAAGGCCCTTACCCTCCTCTCTGTTTCAAATTAGTTTTCATAAATGTGTCTTGTGGCTTTTATGCAGCTCTTTTTTTATTTTCTTTTTTTTATATTAAACAAAACACTCCTTTGTTTTGTTGCTCTCATTGTACATACACTGAAATAGACATACAGATATGAAAAAAGGAAATAAAGATAAGCAAAGGTAAAACATTCAAGTACTATGTACAGAACAGCACTGATGGTATATAACAGTCAATAAAACAGCTCACAAATGAGCACAGAAAAAATAAGGCTTATTGGTCCAGTAGTTTGTGAGCTTGACTGCAGACAGACAGATACACATGCTTACACACACAATCACATGCATGACCTTGCAGTTATAAAAAATAGATGGTAACTGATATTATGTTGATTAATTAATTATTCCAGGACTCGTTTGAGCTCTTCTTATGACCACAGTGAAACTTTTAAAATGCGAGAGAAAAATCATAGACTGTCAACCACTGATTAAAGATAATACGGATGGGAATCTTCTCTATAAGGAGTTATATCCTATATCCTAAATATATATAAATATAAATAATATGACATATGTCTTTGGTTTGTTGAAATAAATATTAGAAGAATTGCATGGTAAGCATGAGCAGTAAGTGCCCCCATAGTTGAAAAGTGAAAAGTAAAAATTTTGCCACTCACTGAAAATCAAACTTAATCTGATGTTATAGTGCTGCCAGCAAAGTTTGATTGACAAATGCTCTCTGGGGAGCAGAGTTCAGAAACAGCACAGCAACGAGCACTTCGCACCAAAGATAGAGTCTAAATCAAGAAAAACATAGATATCCCAAATTACCACTTGTAAACCGCAGACAGAGAATCTTAAAAAAATACTTGGGAGCAGCCTCAGCTACTGTCTGCGAGCGAACATGCAATTCATGGTGTGGCAAGCCCATGTCTGGCCTGGGCAGCAAGGAGTTAAGCTGGCGGCGGCTGGTGTGTTCACAGCAGGAAGGCAGTGGCCTGGTCTGGGCCAGCCTCCAAACAGATGTTGGTTTGTTTCAGGGCTGTGGTTAAATAGTTGGATGGCGGTCCAGCACACAGGGGAGAGAGGAGGGGATTTGAGCTGTGAGGATTGCAGCTGCACAGACAGAAGGGAGCAGGAGGTGGGAGAGAGGCACACAGATAAAAAGGAAGAGACTGGAAACCAATGATGCAGCATTGAATTAAAAGGATGGTAAGCTGCAGCATGACCTCTAGTCCTTGATCATAATGCAAACCACCAGAAGACACAGAAATTAATCATACTCTCAGATGATGGGAAATTTATGTCAAGTTAAGTCAAGTGAAATTTATTTCTATAGCACATTAAAACAACATGAGCTGACCAAAGTGCTTTATAAACATTGGCAGAATTAAAACTGGTCAACAGAGCAGACAACAAAATCATCCATATACCCAAGCAGAGAATTAAAATCCTTAAGTAATGCAGAAAATAGGAACAAACCAATAGAAAAGGACATTTGGTAATTTAAGTACATTCAAAAGCCAAAGAAAAGAGGTGGGCCTTAAGCTGTGCTTTGAATGTTTGGGGCCCCAACACACCAAGCCGAATGGTCAGCTTCTGGTCAACGTTGGGCCATCAGTGAGCGTCTGTTGCCGTAGGTTGGTTGGTGTGTCCCACACCATTGGCACTAGTTGAACCCTGTTGGTCTCTGTTGGCCTTTTATTGGTCAATTCAGCACGTTGAATCAGTGTCAAAGATGGCAGAGCCTCATGGTGCTGCAATCACTCTGTTTGGCAGCTCAGCTCCATGCACTAGAATAAAAATGGAAATATGAAAAACAAACATGGCCAGAGTCATTGAGCTCTTTGTAATTTTTTGTGTTATTGTTAGGTAGTGCACAATTAAAATCCTTTTTTCTTTCAGCACTGGGTTGTGTTGTTAACGTGCTAACTGGAGGAGATATTGTTCCTTAAAATGCGGGGACCCAGTGGGTGTATATATAGAGAAAATAGAAGAGGCACAAGAACAGAACCCTGAGGGACCCCACAGGTAAAGCTTGAAGCATTCCCACTATTTTCCAGATATGACTTGAAGCATGTAAGGGCTTTTCCCTGGATCCCAACCCATTGTTCATGTCTGGTAATAAGCAGTTCATGATCAACTGTTTCAAATGCCATGTTAAGGTCTAAAAGTAAAAGAAAAGTACAGTCCCCTTTGTCTGCTGCTACTAACAAATCATTGTTAACTTTTAAAAGAGCCAATTAAGTGTTAAGTTACTCCCTAAAGTCAGACTGAAAAGCTTTGAATATTTCATTATTGTTTAAAAAGGGATGCTGTTGCTGGTCAACATTGTTTTCTATTATTTTGCATAGTAAAAAAATCACCAGCATTAATAACTTTATAGCATTTCAGAAAATCAAAAAATTTAGGTAAGAAATCTGCATTTGGGTAAGGGGAGACGTAAACAACTACAAATATGATTGGCTCTGCACAGCAGATTTTGGACAGAAGAATCTCAAATGATTTTTCCTCTTTGCTGGAATACCACACATTTCTTTTAGCGCATTTTGCCTCCATGGCAAGCTGCTATCCATCTGTTTGTTTTGGTGTAGCGCCAGTGCATTATTTCATTCTTCATTTCTATTAGTTGGTCAGTAGACGTAGGTCCTAACAGAAGTCACACAGTGAGATGGTCATCTCAAAGTCTTTGTGCCTTATATTATATGGTTTGCATCATCAGTAGTTCCATTTTGGAGTTCACCTTTTTTTTAACAATGTGCCAATTTTAGTAGGAATTTAAAGTATTCTTCAAAAGCAAATGTGGGTAAAACTTTACCTAGGAAAAGTTATCTAGGAAAAGGAAGAAGGGATTAGAAGAAAACCAAGAAAGAATCCTGAAGGAGCAAAATACAGATTTAGAGTGCAGAAAACAAGTGTGTACCAGAGGACAGTCATTCAGAGCTGAGATGAGAAGGAGACCATGCTTTTATATTGCTTTTTTTCTAACAAAGAGAAATTGTAGATAAGTTCCAAAAAAGAACATGTGCCTCCAGGGAGGAAAGAGTGAAGACAGGAAAACTCCACCAGTTTTTGCATAAATAGCACTTTGAAGTCAGGGATGGGAAGATGGGGCAGTAGGAGGAGAGGAAGGTGGAGAAGAAGGAGAGGGAAAAAAGAGAGAAAAGAGTGGCTGTGGATATGAAAGAAGTACAGTGTCAAAACTTTTTCAAGTGCAGCTGTAGTTGAATATGCCTCCTCAACCCTCGGGGGCTGTACTTGCATGCTTAGTGTTTCACCTCTTTCCTTTCCTCCTCACCTTCTCTCTGCAGCCCACCCGCCACTGCAGATACTGGCTTAGCCCTTAGCTTTAGCTCACACGTTGGCCTTGATCTTTTTAGACAGCGAGTGTGAGAGCTGCATTTTGAAATGGATTAGTCTCTATAGTATCTCTCAAACTCTTTTTAAGTCCAGAGTGTCCACGATTAAAGCCAAGTAGCTTACAGATCTGGCTTTTATACGGTCTTAGGGTTATTGGGAGATGGCATCTGAGATTCTGTGGATGGATATACTTAAGTACGGGTGAGAAGAGCGTTAACGTATCTTACTGAAACTGAAACTATTTTTGTTCAGCTGAACAAAATTGCGTGAGCTCTCATCACACTCATGTCAGCATTGTCAACGTAGCCTACATAATGCCGTGATGTCTGTGTTGGTACACCAGGCAGCGCACATGATGCAGAGGTATTCAACATGTCCAGTCTATTCAGGTAAGTTGTGAAATACACTCACCTGGCACTAATGAGTAATTATCTCTCTCTAAGTTCACACAGGTGTGTGTGTGAAGTAGAAGTAGGATCCGGTAGCCTACGTCATCGTTTATTCGCTATATCTGTTTCCATTTCGAAAAGTCGTATTTTCCTAATATCGATATGCTGATTTTTCCACCCCCTCCAAGCGTAAAAACCTTTTTTCGATACCATTCAAGTTTTTTTTTTTTTTGGAATTGGTGAAAATGCAAATAAAAATAGGTAGATGGAAACCCAGCTACAATTAGTAAGGTGGAGGCTGGGGTGGAGGAGGCAAAGCTTTGCCAGCAGCAGTAGAGGCAGTGTGTGGCAGCATTGGTGCAACAGGGATCGTAAAGTAGGAGGCCATATTTGAATGGACTGCCTTGTAGTGAGAGTGGGCTGTGATTGGTGTGTGACTAATTAGAAGCAATGATCCAATCAGTTGGCTGACAGCTGGGGTGTATGACTTCTGTGTCCTACATGAGCTAACACAAAGCTTCATATAGTTTCAATTGCTCCAGCTTGACGCGCTGCAATATCAAATTGGAACTTACACTGATGCATCAGGTATCTAATAATGTATTCATGGGGCGTTGGTGGCATGGTGGATGGTGCCAGCGCCCCACGTGCAGGGGCGGCGCCTCGCTGCAGCGGTCGCAGGTTCGACTTGCAACCATTTCTGCATGAATTGCATGAAAAGTTCATGAATTCTGAATAAAGTGATCAGTGAATGTATTCTGTACTCATTTTATCATATGATCATTTAATACTAATCAGTGACATGTAGGTAAAGTGGAACAAATGGGAGTCCATTTTGTCAACCGTAGCGTCAGTGTGAGAACATTCCTTTGGCATAGGGGTGTGTGTACATGTAACTATTTGCCTGTCTGGCAGCTGGCAGACATGATGATGATGGTATGAGTGGGTAAGCTGTTTGATGAAGGGATGGGGGTTTTTGAGAGTGGTTTGGAAAATGTGTGTGTGTGTGTGTGTGTGTGTGTGTGTGTGTGTGTTGGGTGGGAGGGAGGGTGGGAGGGAGGGTGAAGCGTGAACCCCCATCCAGCTGCACAGTCTGGGATACACCTGGGCCTGCTGTCTAAACAGCCCTGTGCTGTTTTGCATGACTGCCTCTGCAAACAAGCATTGGTAAGTGCTGATTTGTGTATGTGTGTGTGTGTGTGTGTGTGTGTGTGTGTGTGTGTGTGTGTGTGTGTGTGTGTGCGCGCATGTGTGTGCTTGTGCATGTGTGTGCAATATTTGTACATCAGACAATATAATGCTTTGATTTCCTGTTGTTTTTGCATGGCATTTCTGTCTGTGAAGCTAGAAGTCTTCACAGGTCCTAAATTGTGTGTAAAAAACAAACAAGAAAAAAAAAACCTACGAATACACCAAGATTAAAAGAAAACACCCCCTTATCACCTTTGACAGTTTCAACCAGTGAAAACAAAGGAGGTTGCTCTATATTGACAATGTAAACAGATGGGCCCTCATTTATCAATCCAACGTAGAACCAGTGCAGATAGGGTACACGTGTGATTATGCTATGTTCTCATCTCGCCAGTCACAATGTAGGAATGATAGGGCATTGATAAATGTGGTTGCTGAGAGTAATCGTCATTTAAATATCCTGCCCCAATACATTCTGGGTTTAGAGGCCTCACCACAAGAGTTGATGACATGGAGAGGCGTAATATGGCTAAAGAAGAGACACTTCTCTTAGCTAGAAATGGAAACACTGATGTCCCAGGTCCAATTCAACCAACTGGTTCAATCTGAAAAGTGGCATCATAGAAAGCTGGAAAAACGTAGTATGGAAATAAATCACTGCTGCAGTCAACAGCATCAAAATATGTACTCAGTGCTTTTATGTTCATATGGCATAGAATTAAATGTTCAAACATCAAGAAAGTTATGTTAAACTGCCTTAAAATTCCTGTCAGGCAAAGATCATGTGGCATATTATTTTATCTCTGGTGTACTCAAAACTTGTGCTAACCTAAAAGGTTTGAGCACAAGCGATTTTCAAGAAAAAAAAAATTAATTCAGCAAATTAAGATTTACAGTGCAATCTCAGGTACAAAAAAACAGACAGCACCAAAGAGATGTTCAGAACAGGTGTCTGTCTGTTCTGTTCTTGGCCAGCTTGCCCAGGTGCAGTGAAAGAAACAGCCCAACTGCCTCACCTCTGGACTAAAGACTGCTCCCCATGTATTTTACACATACTTTAATAATAGATGTGGAACCAAATGTGTGTATAGTGGCTGTTCTTGTAAATCTGAAAACTGAATTATACCTCAGTGGAAACTGTAGTGAAAATCAGTCAGTATCTGGTGTGACCACAGTGCAACACATCTCCTTCACATAGAGTTGATCAGGTTGTTGATTGTGGCCTGTGGAATGTTGGTCCACTCCTCTTCAATGGCTGTGCAAAGTTGCTGGATATTGGCAGGACCTGGAACACGCTGTCGTATACGCAGATCCAGAGCATCCCAAACATCCTCAATGGGTGACATGTCCGGTGAGTATGCTGGCCATGCAAGAACTGGGATGTTTTCATCTTCCAGGAATTGTGTACAGATCCTTGCAACAATGGGCCTCAGGATCTCGTCACGGTATCTCTGTGCATTCAAAATGCCATCAATAAAATGCACCTGTGTTCATTGTCCATAACATACGCCTGCCCATACCATAATCCCACCGCCACCATGGGCCACTCGATCCGCAACGTTGACATCAGCAAACCGCTCACCCACACGACGCCACACACGCTGTCTATCTGCCCTGAACAGTGAAAACCAGGATTCATCCGTGAACAGAACACCTCTCCAATGTGCCAGACACCATTGAATGTGAGCATTTGCTCACTCAAGTTGGTTACGATGACGAACTGCAGTCAGGTCAAGACCCCGATGAGGACGACGAGCATGCAGATGAGCTTCCCTGAGACGGTTTCTGACAGTTTGTGCAGAAATTCTTTGGTTATGCAAACCGATTGTTGCAGCAGCTGTCCGGGTGGCTGGTCTCAGGCGATCTTGGAGGTGAACATGCTGGACGTGCAGGTCCCGGGCTGGTGTGGTTACACGTGATCTGCGGTTGTGAGGCCGGTTAGATGAACTGCCAAATTGTCTGAAAGGCCTTTGGAGACGGCTTATGGTAGAGAAATGAACATTCAATTCATGGGCAACAGCTCTGGCGGACATTCCTGCAGTCAGCATGCCAATTGCACGCTCCCTCAAAACTTGCGGCATCTGTGGCATTGTGCTGTGTGATAAAACTGAACATTTCAGAGTGGCCTTTTATTGTGGCCAGGCCAGGAGAAATGCTCACTAACACAGATTTAGACAGATTTGTGAACAATATTTGTGGGAAATGGTCTTTTGTGTATATAGAAAATGTTTTAGATCTTTGAGTTCAGCTCATGAAAAATGGGAGCAAAAACAAAAGTGTTGCGTTTATATTTTTGTTCAGTGTATATAGTCATGAGCATGTTCATGTGTCAGAGGTATAATTACCTGTGAGATCATCAGAACCACAAATTAAGTACTTCATATGATATGAGATGAAATGGTTATACTAATTACCAGCAGCAATGTTCCGTTTTAGGGACAGCAAAAAGTCCTATTCATCAGAGTGAAATATATAGGACAGTCTGTAATCTTCCAACACAATAAAAAGATGTAGAAACACTGAAAATAATTTCCAAATATTAAAAGTAGGCCAAGGTCTATTTTAGGTGGTGGCAACATTAGGTTTTATATATGAAAAAAGTACAGGGTACAGTATTTTTTGCTATTTATTTGCACTGAAAAACTGAAAAAAAAATGCTCACTCAACTTAATTTTTTTTCTGGAAACAGCTTGCACTCAAACTTTTAGTCTAATACAATACAGTAACAAAAGTTTTGAGTACACCAGACACAAAATAAATGCGTCACATGACCCTTGTCTGACAGAAATTTCATGTCAATTTAGCATAACTTTTTTAGTCTGCCCATGGATAGATGCATTTCCAATGGCTTCACCTACAGTATTTCAGGATGTGTAGATACTGATGATAGAAAGTGAAGTACTCATCTACTCATTTTTGTTTACTTTCCCTTTATTGCACTCTGGTCTTGCTGAAACTTTGTGTTGCATATATTTAATAAACAATATTTGCCTATATTTAAAATACAATGCTTTGCAAGGTTATTGTTGTCTTTTGTATGTTCAGATTTTATCATACATTCCTTAGTCCAATAACCATTAGTGTTTTCAGCTGGAAGTGCTCTATTTCCCAAGAGGGATCATTTAGATGTCTAAGATAACTTATATGTGTGCATTTGTAAGCTGATGTGTCTTAAGATGTGTGCGCACAATATTGTATCTAAAACACTGTGTCCAAAAAATGTGAGCCTGACTCCCAGCCCGACATTACAGTTTCATGGAAAGCATATGGGCCTTCTAGGAAGCCTGAGGGCGTACCACCTTTCAGGAGTTGGGTCAGATACTGCTGTCTGCATTCCAGCACACATTGCTCACATGGTTGGACATGTCTGCAAAACCAAGATGGCTTCAACCCAGACACCCCCTGATCCCCACACCCCAACTGCCATAGTCAGAATCAGGATATCATAGTGGCATGACGCGGATGTGCTTTCTCGATGCCTCCTCTGATTTCATAAGGATGTGGTTTCTGAGGTACAGAGCCAAAAGCTATAACGCTCATATAATCACCTGCAGCCCAGACACTGAGTCAGCCTTCAAAACAATAGTGTTTATTTGCCAACTGTTTCCTCACCATGTTGCGAAAGTAGTGGAGTTGGGTCCCTTGTGTAAACACTACCTTGCAGGCCGGGGTGAGATAACCTTACTTTGAGATAATCTTTTCCTTGATTTAACGTGCTTGAAGTAGCACCTGGGTGGGATTCACCACATCCGGACACTGTCAGGTAATTACTCATCAATCACTCAACACTGTACCGCACTGAGCTTCCTGTGATTGCCTGTTGTTTCTGGTACTTGTTGTCCCTTGTGGCAAACTGTGCTTGTGTCACAGCCCAGGCTCAATTAGCTAGACAAAGAGGAAGACTACAACAGGTAATTTAAATTACTTACTAACTAACTACTTACTATTTTATTGACAGAAAGTCAGTGATTGTTGCCATGCTGAATGCAAAAAACTACACATACATTCAGTTTTGGTAGTGTACTACACAGCCAACTAGAGTTAAAGTTGTTTAGATTAAAGGGACACATTAGTTTTTGATGATAATTACTCTTGAGCAACAAATTCAAGCCAGATTATAGTATATAGCATCTGGGTACAGTTTACAGGTATGCCAAACAGTAAGCAAAGCTTAGCTTACCCTTCTAAGACTCAATAACGATCTTTGTTCATAGTTTTGGCCATTATGAATATTAAGTTTGTACTCACCCAGGCCATCACTGACATCTGGCAACAGGATACAGTCATGCAAAACAAGCCTGCCAGGTCAACAAACAGTCAGATGATCAAACAGGTGGTGACCAAACCTACAGATTAGTCAGACTTCATTGGAAGAGAAAATGAAGCTAGATGCTGTAGTTGTGCATGGATATGGTTTTGCTGTGTACTAAAGGAATATGAAATGTGCTCACTTTTGGATTTATTCCCAAATAAAGTAATTTAAATAATCAGGTTTTTGGCTTGTTGACAATCGGTCTGCATATTTGACTGCATGTGGTTCTTGACCTGACAGTCATCAGTGTAGCAATGCTGCTATGTTCCCAGACCTCAGCAATTACTTCTGGCAGTATGTTATGTAGCTGATAGAGCAACTCGGTTTCACTCAGAGGTCGTTGAAAACCAGTGCTTGGTCAGTGACTTCTGGCATCAGACACCGATAAAAAGAGTTGAGGTGGCAGAAGAAGTCTGGGTGGGGCAGGCATGGTGGATGGGTCCAACAACTGCCAACTTTCTCCCGGGAGGCTGGTGTTTGCTTTCCTTCCTTTTTCCTAAACCCAACCACGTGCATGTGTGGCAAAACGTAACCATGTGCGTATGTTGTTGAAGGAAAATTTACACTGTTGTACCAATATAGTGCATTTATTTTGAAAGAAACTGTATGCAAACTGTACATTTCAAGTGAAAACCAAAGTGTATTTTGGAAACAGAAAATGCATGTAACAGGCAGAAGTTGACATGGCGTCCCAGAATGTCAAAAACCAACGCACCAAGGGTACCTTGCATGTCATATCTCGATGTGGAAAGTCCATGACCCAACATCGATATGTGATGAGGTCGGAGTGAGAAGGTATTGGATAGAAATAATGGCCAAAACTTTTTCATTTTTAAAAGACACAGATTGTAATAAATCCTTTAAAGGTTGTTTTTAACTGTTTTTAAACAAAAGTAAAATCCAACCCCAGATTCACTCACATTTTGCATTTCGCCTCACTATATTCACTTTTTTTCAGGACTGTGTCTCTTGGATACCTGCACAACCTCACCTGAGCGCTGTGAGAGTACACATAAGAAAACCCAGGCAGAGGGCAGAGTCTCTGCAGAGAGTTGGTCATAACTGATAAATTGACCCTTCGCTAAGTCCCGCCCCCGGACGCAGACTGGCCAATCATAACGTAGCATTGGGCCGGTTCAGGCCAGAGTCTGACAACAACACAGCTGTGCTCCATTGACTCTAATGCGATCGTGTCAGATTTCCTTCATTTTCAGGCTGGTTTTGTAGATTTGGAGCTAAATGTTGTGCCCGGGGCACATTGTGTATTAATGATGCTCGTTACCTGGAGAGGTAGGAAGGAGATTTACATTTCTTCCCTGTTTCAAAACCAAAATCAAACCCTGAAAAGTGTAGGGTTAGCTAGCTAGCTACTGAAGATATAGCCTACTGAATGTATACACATGCTGCTTTTGCTTTTTAATGATTATAAACAGGGGGGAAAAAAACTGACCCTGTTGTACAGGAACCAGTGAAGGGAAGCAGGGAAACTGCTGATATTCAACCAGCTGCGTGCCATCGCATTGTGCGCAGATGAATGTTGATTGACTTCCCCCGGAGATCCCTGCCCCTCCGGCGGCCGAGGTTTGGGTGCTGGCAGCGGCATGGGGGTGAAGCCAAACACTGTTCATCTGTTCACACTGTGATGCCACACAGCTGGTTCAATATCAGCAAAGTTTCCCGTTATAGCAATCAGCAGTGATGTGGGGGTTCACTTTTCTGTATCTGGATCTGTAGGCTTTAGCTTCAATCTTTATTTTGTTACCTTGATTTTGTTGCTGTGTCAATCTGACATCCTGCATATATCCTTCAAATGCATATTGTAGACCCTTCTGTCTGAAATCACTTTTTTGTTTTTGGGCCTTAGCTAAGGGTGAATTGAGAGGGATTACCTATGTATGAGTCAGTGCATTGCTTTTTAGGAAAGTCCTGCATGGTATATCTTGAAAGCACAACCAAGCTGGCGCAAGATGTCAAAATGATGTCCGAAAAATGTTGGACTCTTACATCAGACAGACGTTGGGGGCAGCATTAGTTCAGTCCATAGTGACTTGGTTTCGGAACTGGAGGGTTGCCAGCTCAAGTCCCTGTATGGACCAAGTATAGAGCGGGCACTGGTAGCTGGAGAGGTGCCAGTTTGTCTCCTGGCTGCTGTCGAGGTGCCCTTGAGCAAGGCACTGAACCCCCAGCTGCTCGGGGCGCCTGTCCAGGGAATCCCCCTTGCTCTGACATCTCTTCATTTAAGGTCCTGTTTGTGCATGTGTGTGTATTTCAAGCCTGTGTGTGTGTATGACAACAGAGTGAAAAAAATGTAATCTCCACTCAGGGATTAATAAAGTATTGTGAGGGAAATTCTCCTCTCTGAAGAAGTTATGGACTCAGTATGAGGAACCAAGTTTCTTTAATACATGCAGCATGGAGAGAAGAGCAGAGTTCTCTGCCAGCCTTCAGTCTCTTCAGAACTTTATACCAAACCAGAGCTCTGAACACAGATTGCACCCACCAGCTGCACTCGTAAAGGAGATTGCCCCCCCTAACAAAAGTTTTAGCAAAACAGAAAACTTCCCCCTAAGAACTGTAAGGTCATGACCTCAGGATGCCCCCCAATACAGATCCCTGAATAATTTCCACAGTATATGTTAATTTTCTTCTTCATCTTAAATTTTGGTTGGAGTGAAAATTGGGTTGACAGTATTTTAAATGTCTAACAATGCTAGAATTTACCCTTGTGTGGACATTAATATTATGACATTTTGCAAACATTTGGCTTTGTTCTTCATACCTTTCAACTGAAGGTTGTAAGAAAAACGTCAAGATGATTTGTGCAGGAGATGTTTGAAAAATGTTGAATTTTGTTTTTTTTTTAATAACACAACTTCAAATCAACAGAATATCAATGTCATTTGTTAAAGCTGGCATTATACTGTTGTTTACTGCTAGGCAAGTAGGGTAAAGTGGCTTCATCAGAGCTTCTTCACCAAAAACAGCTGTCTGCTGCTGCCTGTAATTTGCAGGTGAGAAAACCAAATGGACAAGCTAAAAGAAATTAAAAGGCTCCTTAGAGCTGTAGAGTTGGATTGTTTGTTGGGTCTCTTTGGATTTATCTTTATGAGCAACACTGTTCATTTTTCAGTCATTAGACCTATTGTTAATATTGTAGCAATTTTGATTAGCGCAGCTTTAAGGGTATTCTTTTTCACCTTATACTTCCCTTACTGTCCTTACAGCAAGAAGTGTTGTGTACAAGGTAAATGCACAGAGAGAGGAGGCTGGGCTTGCATTGCAGTGAGGGGGAATGTCAGAACAGGGCGAGTTTCCTCTGAGCCAAGGTCGGGCAAGTTGAAAGGGAATGCTGCCTGCCGGCGTGTTTGTGTTTCAGCTGCTCTTTGTTATACTGACTCCCTTGTTTCGCAACAGAAGACTGCTGGAGGAACAAAAAGCAGAGAGCAAAACGAGAAAGAGCAGGAGACCTCAGAAACAACAAATAGAGGCAAGCACAGACTAGACTCAACCTGAGTTCATTCTGCTGTTTAGTCCTTGCAGGTTATATAGAAATCCATGCCATGAAACCTTGTTTTCACTGCCAATAACAAAACTTTTCTCTCACCTAACTTTGAGAATCATGTTTTTCTACAAAACCATTTTCTAATTTGCCTGAGTGAATCTCTAAAATTAGCAATAATTTAAATTATTAATAATAATTATTAATTTAGAATTATCTGATCAAGAAATAAGCAAACAAATCTGACAAGACGTTCATTGTCAGAATTTAACAGCTGTCAACATTCAGCGCCATGGGGACATTGTGGCCACTACCAACTAAACTAGAGTATAGAGGAGTTACTTCTGGTGTCCAGGGTCCCAGAGGTAACAGTACCTTTTAGTCCACTGATTCTTTGATGGAAATTAAAAAGTGCAAGCCTGTGGACATGAACCCATAAGTAGAGATGTTCATTCAACCTCCAGGGCTGAAAAAAGAGTGAAAAGTGCCAAAAACCGCAGTTCCTCGCATAGCCACTTAAGGCTGGCTCCAGAAGCAAGTCAATCCCCGTCAACCTCCATGATGAAAATGCCCAACTTTACATGATTACAACCTGGTACAAAAAACGATTTTGGTCTCTAGAGCTAATTTCCCCGTTCATGACAAATGTACAGGCAACCCGTTCTCACTCAGAAGTTGTTGAATACCAGCAATTGGTCAATGACTTCTGGCGTCAGACACCAAAGAAGAAACCCATTCTTTCACATCGGCATGGCACTGTTGTTGTTTAACGGCGCCTGGCAGTGTCAGGAGGAAACGCAGCCAGACAGCAATGTAAGTTAAGGGGGTAAAAGTCTGAAAAAGAGTAACTAAACCCTAAAACCATTTTTTTTTTCAGCTAATAATCATTGTTTCTGGTAGTGAAGTGTTACTGACTGATCCTGCTCAAAATCTTGACAGTTTAGTGCAAACTGTTGATAATCTACATTTTATTTTAAAAATGTGGTGTGGAGTGCTCTCTTCAGCCTGAAACCTGGTTACTACATTTGAATTTACATTACATTACATTGGAGGCAATGATTCTTTTTTGAGGCGAATGACGTCACGCTAAAGCCTGCCCTCCTCTCTTTACTCCTCCGCTTACTATAAAACCATTCTGTCCGCAGTTATCAAACTGATAGCGAGTAGGTTGGATCAGAGCAGAGAGTAGTAGTGCAGCTAGTAATCTGTTGAATTGTATTGTTAGCATAGTGTATTTTAGTGTAGGTTTACAGTTAGTAGTGTGTTTATAGTATTTAGGTTAGTTGGTCAAGGAGAGGTGCAGAGGCTCGGGAGTGTATGTGCGCGGCAGCGAGGGAGGGATGTGGAGGGCTGCTGCGCCGTGAGAGACAGCTGAGCCTCGGGGGTATATGTGTGGGGCCGTGAGGGAGGGAGGTGTGGATGGATGCAGTGGGCTGCTGCCCGGTGAGCCCAGGCTCCCAGAGAGGGGGAAATAGAACCAAGTAGGATAAAATAAGTTAAAGTGTGGAGAAGGGGACCAGCTGAGCTCCAGCCGCCTTCCCTTCTGCCCGTGTGTCACAGTTAGGGGCGGTTTTCCAAGCCACCATCGGCACAATGAAAATAAGTGTGGAGGAGAGGAACCGGATAAAGAGGCTGACCTCCGGGGAAGCCCTCTCCTCTCTCTCTCTCTCTCCCCTTTAAAGACACTATGCAAGCTGTACATTTTCTGTGAAAACAGAAGTGTATTTTGAAAACAGACAAAGTATGCAACAAGCTGAAGTTGATACGGCGTCCCAGAATGTTAACAACCAATGCACCTTGGGTACCTTGCACATCATATCTAAACATGGAAAATCCACACCCAAACATCGATATGTCAGAGTGATAATGTATTGGTAGGGGGGTGAACTTTTCTTTAACTCACCTATTTACATTTTATTCAGCCTTTACATTACACATATTTAAGAGCAGGTTGCTTTGAGTGACAGACTGTCTACCAATCTTGTCCTCAGCTTCTCAGTCATATCCACCTCTCGCTCCACAGCTCCACCCCCTTGCCTAAATATGGTCACTTCCAGCTCAAATAAAACAAAAAACAAAAACAAGATAGCTACAACAAAAAAGTTAAGGCTTAAAAAAAGAAATTAGTATAATATGCACCTGAAAGGCATACACTGCTGGAATTGTCGGTTACTGTTTGTGAACAGAAAAGTATAAAGGAAAGCAAACCCCAGATTCACAGCGCTTGGCATAACTCGCCTTATTTTTGTGATTTTTCAGTGGTGTGTCCACAGTTTTTGTAGCTTCCTCTTGGATGCGTGCTGCTTATTGTCTAACTCCTGGTCACCTGCAGTGTTAGGCAGTAACATGTTACAGTAACAATATTACTTTTTCCAGTAACAAGTAACTAATTACTAATAAAATGTCTGTAATCATTTTACAGTTACCCCAAAACCAAACGACTCGTTACAATGCTACTTTTGGTGTCACGTCACTACTGACTTGAAATACAACATAACATCAGTAGACTGAAAGCACAACCGACAGCACAACAACGCGAAGCTCCAGGAAATACACCAAACCAAAGCTTGTGGCTGAATATGTGGCAGATGAAATGTTGCTCCACGAGTGACTCTCCAGCTTTCAGGCAGAACTTTGGGAAAATACTGGTCACAGAACTCCAGGTAAAAAAAAAACAACAAAATATAATAAGTGCGCCAATACTGTAAGTGCTTTAGCACTTAGGTTTAGGTTACCCTGACATTAACACAGAGGTCAAACATCTGAACTGAAACTTAATATAATGAGTAGTATAACAAATTACTGTTGACAGGGTGTAATAAGTAAAGTACTTTCAAAAAAAGTAAAGAGTAATGGGTAATAATTTTTTTGGGTTACAAGGCCAACACTGATAACCTGGAAAAATACACTGCTACACACTTACAGTGTTTTATTATAGATGATGGAAAGGGATCACTTCTGAGTCTGTAAATGTTTTTTTGTTTGTTTGTTTTGTTTTGTTTTATTTTTAGGAACTGTTTTTTAGAGTTGAAATGAATTGGCAAGCGCTTAGAAGTCTTTTTTTGACAGCTCTGACTTGCACCTGAAACTGCCTTCTTCTCAAGAGCACTGGCAGCTAAGGTTCATGGAAACTGCAGTATTTAGAGCCATCCGCCATTGCAAATGGATCAAAAAACCTTGTCTTGTGGAAACAAAGCTGAAATAAGGCTTTAACAGAAGCCTATATAATTCTCATTACAAGGAAGACTTCTGAGTTCCTGTGTTGGGTAACATTGAGAAAGAACAAACTGACACTGGGGAAAAATACTTCCACAGCAGCAGATCCTCCCACTTCACAACACTATTGAGGTCCGATACCCAGGCTTACTCATAATGAAGCAGCCAGCTCACTTGTACCACTACTCTTGCCATTCTCAGGAAAGGGTGTGGTCTCTCGTGCTGCACATATTGTTCTCACCACATCTCCCTCAACTTTCAGTATCACATGATGGTCGTGATGACAGATATAATTCTTCCACTTTTGATTCATCTGGGAGGAATTTATGGCAGCATCCCGCCCTCTTCCATGCTCTAACACTTATACATTACAGTCAAACACACACACACACACACACACACACACACACACACCTCGTGTCTTGTTAAACAAACTTCCAGTTGTAAAGCAGGAGCGGGGCCTCTTCTGCTGCTGGCTTTAAATGACCCAGGTTATGTCTGGCAGCACATATTTGCCAAGTGGGCATCAGATTTATCTAAATGTGGCACAGTGGGGGAGAAGTGGATACACAGTATAGGAAAATATGGGATTCATTTCTCCCCTCTGTATGTGCTGGGTTGTGTTTCAGCTGCTGGCAGCACACTCTGCAGAGGTGAAGTCACTGGGCAGCGCTGAGTGAAGAAACACAGAGCAGACCAAACACACTTGCAGAGGAAGGTGTGTTACAACAACTTTAACGCCAGTGTAAATGTTGGTATTGTACATTTCTGCATACCACTGATACTTCACATTTGTTACTTATTGTATATAGACATCTGTCCCAAATATAGGCCTGTTGATTTCAGTAATTTAAGCAAATAATAGCCTGCGCTATTAACTGACATTTAACAGTATCCTATTTATTTTACATTTTATCCCTAATTTTAACTTGTATTATTTTTTATCCTTATATCTTTATATCTACATTCTCTGTTTTTTTGTGTTTTTATCATTAATATAACAATTTTTATTATTATTATTATTATTATTATTATTATTATTTACATACTAGGGTTGCAATGGACATTTGCTTATCTTCCTGAGTTTTTTTATTTATTTATTTTTCCCTGAATTGTTTCTTCTGTGTTGTTGTCTCTCCTTGTTGTTATTTATTACTTTGTTTACTATTGTATAGTGACCTTGAGTGTTTTGAAGGGCACTTTTCAAATAAAATGTATTAGTATGTTATTATTATTATTTATTATTATTATTATTATTATCATTATTATTATTATTGTTGTTATGATTTTCTATGATATTGGGAAAAACATGCAACCGGGCAGATTAGAATCTCAATTTTTAGTCATTTTCAAAGGGGAGGCTTTAAACACACATTTATTGTATCAGGAAAAAATCTTACTGCTGCAACCCTATTGTATACATATTTAAACTGCATTGTTTGTAGGAGTCTGTGAGCCAAGGGTTCTGTTGATGGCAACGACTGGTCTTGCAATTTTTAATTTGACTATAAATAACTTTTAACATTGATTTATTATTTGTCTATGTTCTGAGGAGAGGAAGGCTAAATACTATTTTTCTTCTCCCTGCTCTTTTTTTTTGTCATGGGAAGTGTAATTAGAGTTATGTTTTAATTACAATTTTTTTTTTTTCTGTAGTTGTGCATTACTACTGTATGAGCAAAACAAATAAAAACTGAAATAAAAGCTGCTGCTGTTCTCCTTTTACATGAGATATATGGTGAATCATTGTCTGAGACTGTGGTTCAAGGAAATTGCCATAGCAGATTACACAATAGAAACCAAAACCCAGTGCATTGTAAATCAGCATTACTGAGTGACTCACTGTCAAAAGATGGAGGTCAAAGCTGTTTGAGGAAGGTTGGGCTTGTTAAATGATGAAACCTGATGGTGTTTTCATCCACCACCTTCACACTGTGGTTTTCACCTATTCACAGATTGTGCTGTAATTCTGTTGCACAGTTTTCAAAGATTACAGTATACAGTGTCAACAATTAACTCTCATGAGCATGGCCATGCCCCCGTCTCTCTCCTGTGCTCCCCACTCCTCCACCACAATCAGCTCATCAACCCACATTATATCAACCCCAGCTTTCCTCCCACTCTGCACCAGATCATTGTTGCAGTCTCAGCTGTAGCCACGCTCAGGCTAAGCTCTGTATTTCCGAGAATAGTCCTTGCATTGTTGTTACCAGTATTAAAGCTAATTCCCTGTACTCCAGTATTTCTTTGTATGCATTTTGTTCTGTGTTCTGTGGTTTCACTCAAAAACCAACCTGACATTGACTAAATAAAAAAACAAAAAACAGATAAAACAATAATAAGAGACTGAATATGTCAAAATGTCCAATAAAATTGTTATTACTTGGATGTCCAAGTATTGGATAGTCTGACAGTCGGCAAGAGCTGATTCTCAGACCTCTGTTATTTGATCTTTGGATACTCCCTTTACATTAACTGAAATAATTCAGAATTTTAAGGTTTTTTTATCACATGTGGATGGCACGCAAATACCCATCCATGCATCCATCCATCCATCCATCTTCATCCACTTATCTGGGGCCAGATTGCAGGGGCAGCAGGTTAATCAAAGTCCCTCTGTCTGGCAACGCTTTGCAGCTCCTCCTAGGGGACTCCAAGGTGTTCCTAGGCCAGGTGAGATATGTAATCCACCAGTGTAATCTGGGTCTACCCCAGGGCCTCCCACCAGTTGGACGTGTCCGGAACACCTCTAACAGGAGGTGTCCAGGAGGCATCCTGATCAGATCCCTGAACTGACGTGAAGGAGCAGCGGCTCTACTCGAGCTCTCTCTGGATGTCTGAGCTCCTCATCCGATGTCCAAGGCTGAGTCCAGCCATCCTTCAGGGGAAACTTATTTCAGCCACTTTGGTGATGTCATTCTTTCAGTCATTACCCAAAGCTCATGACCATAGGTGAGGGTTGGGTTGTAGATGGACCAGTAAATAAGAACCTTTGCCTTCTGGCTCACCTCCCTCTTTACTACAGTCTGGCGCAGTGCCTGCATCACTGCGGACACTGCAGTTACAAGCACTCGGGAATGCTTTCTTGTCTTCTCCCATCAGCACATTGGTCAAATGATTGCAGCCTTTGAAATTTTGTGCTAAATGTAAAGATTTGGTTTCTTTTGTATGAAAAATTTGTTTAGAACAGCCTGAGGAGATAGCATTACCCAGACTGGAAATAATGTCGCCAGTGAACACAAGGCAGGCAGTGATTATATTTCTTACAAAATGTATTTTGCAAAACTATTTAGCACTAAATAATTTAGGAGACAGGCCCGAATGATGTCAGTGAGCATTGTAACTGAGGCCAGATACAAAAACATTTTTGAATCTTTTGGTTCTGCATTTCATAGTTGTGAATGTCCTGTAAGCAGCTGCAGTTAAGTGGGTGGGAGATTCCCTGGACAACAGACTTGGCCTGACTTAGTGACTGAGATGAGTAAAATTTAGGTAGAGACTAAGCTGAAGCTTCCCATTTAAGATTCCTGACCAATTCCACTGAGGGCTTTGACTAAGAGCATTCCTTTTTCTAATAAAAACATATCCAAATTTTAACCATTTCAATAAAAACAGGATTAAAAAAAGAGAACCATCCCAGTTGTATCAACATTAAAAAGAGCTGATGATATCAGATGTGCTTGCCCCTTTGAACATATTGTGGTTCTCCAGCAGTTTTGTAGCCTGAGCCTGAATGGTTACAGTCTCATGAGGTAAAACACAAGACCAGAGGTTGATAATCATATCCTTTGTATTTGAAATATTTACTTGCAGAAAAGATTCATCACACCACGAGACAAACTCATCAATTAAAGACCATGACTCATTTCCTCAAAACAATGTTTGGGACTTTTATCACTATGCAACAGAGAAGTTAAAAGAAAAGTATCAGAGCTGAGTCAGAAATCACATATTAGACATAGCTCTGTTTTCTTTCACCCTCTGAATCATCAAGAAATCTACCTGCCAAAATGTATTGCTTTATCATCAATTATAAATTGATGATAAAGTGGTGGGAGACCCTGGGTTAGACCCACAACACACTTCCATGGATAAACAGATGAAAATTAATGGATGGATGGATCAATGAATTCCAGTTTCTGCTAATTTTGCAAACTTTTAAACTTTTTATAACTACCTCAATAAAGTCATAGCAACATCAAAATACTACTTTAGATCCCCCAAAACTTGGCTATGAGTATCTACCCAATAGAGGTGTGAAATATAAGAAATAATAGGAGTGACAAAATCTATTAAAACTGTTGTATACTTTGAAATTAGAATTACTGCATTGTGGTTAAATGCATCCACAAACCCATCAGGTTGACGTTACAGTTTGCATCCATGTCCATGAAAACATGGATGCTTCACACACATCTTGCCCCCGGCAGCATAGATCTATGCAATCAGCACAGTTTCAAGATGGGCACCCAAGATTAGGGTCACCAGTTTACTATCTAACTAAATATCTCCCTTTCTGCTCTTGAGATATGACATTGAGTAATGCCCAAAACAGAACTTTTGCAGAATGTTATGATGTCACAGTGAAGTTGATGTTTGACCTTTTGGATATAATGTGCCATCACCTGAGAATTTTATCCTATTAGACATTTATGTAACATGTTGTCTGAATTTTTCAGAATTATGGCCAAAAACATGTTTTGTAAGGTCACAGTGATTTTAATAATAACAGTTATAATAATAATGATAATGCATTTTATTTATAGGTGTCATGGTGGTATCAGGCATCCTTCCTGTGTTCCCCTGTTTTTGTCCCTCTAATTGTTGTTTTTTCCTGTGAGTGTGTGTGTATGGCTGGGGTGCGGCTTCCCCGGCAGGCAGCTCCAGGTGTTCAGCATCATCATCATCATCATCCCCTGGCAGTATAAGAACCCCGGCTGTCCATCCAATCCTCGCCAGAGTGTTCAGTCTCCCTACGCAGTACCACTCCTGTCTCGGCCACTCTCGTGTGTTTTTGCTCTTATGACCTGCTAGCTTGTAGGCTAACGTTTTTGTGTTTTTGCCTCTTCCAGATCCTCGTGTTTTCCCCTGGTGCATGCCTGCCTGTCTGCCTCCCGGCCTTTCCGGGATCAAGATTTTCCCCCCAGCACGCAGAATGGTTTCCTCGCCTTTTGTTCTGTCATGCCAATAAAACTCCTTTGTTAATTCTTGGGAACCTCAGTGTCGGTGTCTGCTTCTGGGTCCAGCCCTGTATTGTTGTGGAATTTAACAGAATACTCTGGCCAGCATGGACTCAGTGCACACAGACCCGAAGCCTCAGATGGACGCTCTTCGCCATGCGGTTTCCAGTCAGGGGATCCTGCTTTGACAACATGCCAGCGCGCTTCATGGGATAATGGGAACCCTGCAGGAGCTCACCGCCATTTTCACTTGCTTGGAGGAGCAGCTTCAACCCGCTCCGCCTGTGACTCTTCCTCTCGCCCCTGCTCCCCTGCTTCCACACCACCAACCCAGAGAACCTTTTGTGCCCACTCCTGAACGGTATGAGGGAAAGCTGGGGGAAAGTTGGGGAGTGTGGGTCATTTCTATTGCAGTGCTCGTTAGTATTTGAGCAACAGCCAGCTACATATGCTATCAACAGAGCAAGGATAGCCTATGTGCTCAGTTTGCTAACGGGAAGGGCTAGAGCTTGGGGAGCTGCTTTTTTGGAATAACTCTGATAATGCTAATGCCACCTACCACCAGCTTGCTACTGAACTTAAAACAGTGTTTGACTATCCTGTAAGCAATAGTGACGTTAGTAATTGTCTGTTCAGCCTCAGTCAGGGTCCGCTCAGTGTGGCAGAATATTCAGTGGATTTTAGGACCCTGGCTATGGAGCTAGGTTGGGATGACAAGGCACTTCAGGGCATTTTCTTTAAAGGACTTAATGAAGTGGTAAAGGATAATTTGGTGAGAAGAGCTGAGGTGGGATCACTCCAGGAGCTTATATCTCTAGCCATTAAGGTAAATAACAGGCTCAGGGATAGGCGCAAGGAGAGACCTCGGCTCCAACCACTAAGACCCATTCACCAGCAGAACTCCTGAGGCCTTCAGGTACCGGGCCCTCCTCAAGTCACCGCTTCACCTGACAGAGTGGAACCCATGCAGCTGGACAGACAGCGGCTTTCCCCAGCAGAAAGGAACAGACGTTTTCGAGAGCATCTATGCATCTACTGCGGAGAGGCTGGACATCAACTCTCCAACTGTTAGCTGCAGTTAAACACCGAGACTCATCAGTCGCAGACAGCATTCTGGTGCGTCAAGCTATGGTGCCTGCTGTGCCCCGAAAACGTGTTAATATAGAAGCTAGTATCCTCATTAATGGTAAGCCCTTTTCCTTGTTGGCCTTAGTTGACTCTGGTTCTGGCTCGAACATCCTAGACCTTGAACTAGTCAACTAAGCTAAATTATCTGTTTCTCAGTTAGCTACCCCCTGGCCGTAACCGCTTTGAACGGTGACGTATTAGCCCACATTAACAGTCAGACTGAGGTCTTACCATTATTGGTGGCAGGTAACCACCGTGAACAGGTCTCATTTCACGTTATGTCCTCTGCTAATGCTCCCCTTGTGCTGGGCTGTCCGTGCTTACAGAAACATAACCCTGTGATTGATTGGGCAGCTGGAAAGATTACTAGCTGGAGTTCCTTTTGTCACTCTGTGTGTTTAACCTCCGCTCATCTGTGCAGTAGCAGTGTTCCTAGCTCGGCTCCACCAGAACCTCCTGATCTCACCTCAGTGCCTCCAGAGTACCATGACCTAGCTGAGGTATTCAGTAAAGAGAAGGCTCTCTCCCTTCCCCCACACCGTCCATACGACTGCGCCATTGACCTGCTGCCAGGTGCTCCCATTACCATCCAGTCGCCTGTACAACCTTTCTGCTCCAGAGAAGGAATCCATGGAGAAGTACATCAATGAGTCTCTCAAAACAGGTATTATCCACCCATCGTCATCTCCCCCAGGGGCTGATTTTTTCTTTGTGGGTAAAAAGGATAAGACACTCAGACCGTGCATTGACTTTCGTGGGTTAAACAACATTACAATCAAGAACAAGTACCCTTTGTCTCTCATTGACTCTGCTTTTGAACCATTACACGGAGCCACCATCTTCACGAAGTTAGACCTGAGAAGTGCATACCACCTAGTCCGGATAAGGGAGGGAGATGAGTGGAAAACCGCATTCAACACACCACTGGGACACTTTGAGTATCTTGTTATGCCTTTCGGACTCACCAACGCACCTGCCATATTCCAAGCACTGGTGAACGACATCCTCCGTGACATGCTCAACAGGTCAGTCTTTGTTTACCTTGATGACATTTTGATTTTTTCCCGGAACATTGACGAGCGTGTCACTCATGTGCGCCAACTTTTGCAGAGACTTTATGACAATAAGTTGTATGTGAAAGCAGAGAAATGTGAGTTACACTCTTCCTCAGTGGCATTTCTTGGTTACATTCTGGAGAGCGGACAGGTGAAGACTGATACAGCAAAGGTGCAGGCCGTGGTCGATTGTGAGACACCGACCACAAGGAAGCAACTACAACGCTTCCTCGGCTTTGCTAATTTCTACAGCCAGTTTGTTCGCAACTATAGCCAAGTTGCCTCTCCTTTACCTCGTCTCACCTCTCTCTCTGTGCCTTTTGTATGGAGGTTCCTCCTAACCGTCTGTTTGCTCCCGACCCAGTCCGTTCTCAGGTGCTCCTGTGGGGGCACACGTCCCGGTTTGTCTGCCACCCGAGGATTACTTGGACGACTGAACTGATTCAGCGCCACTTCTGGTGGCCCACCATGACCAAAGACATCAAGGATTTTGTGTTGGCCTGCAATAAGTCTACCCATCGTCCATCCGCTGGCCTTCTCCGTCCGCTCCCTGTGCCCGGCAGACCATGGTCCCACATAGCCCTGGACTTCGTGACTGGTCTGCCCACTTCTCAATGTAACACCACCATACTCACCATTGTGGACAGATTTTCCAAGTCTGTTCATTTTGTTCCCCTGCCTAAACTGCCTTCAGCCTCTGAAACAGCGGACATTCTCGTCACCAATGTGTTCCGGATTTGCAGTATCCCTCTCGACATTCTTTCGGACTGAGGACCCCAGTTCACCTCGCAGGTATGGAGGGCGTTTTGTCGGGCACTGGGGGCAACTGTTAGCTTGTCTTCTGGTTATCATCCTCAGTCCAATGGACAGACGGAGAGGGCCAACCAGGACCTAGAGACAGTGTTGAGGGCCGTCTGTGCTCGGGATCCTACTGCTTGGAGCACTAATCTTGCCTGGATTGAGTACGCCCACAATTCTTTGACCAGCTCTGCTACAGGTAGGTCACCATCCCAGTGCTGTTTGGGCTACTCACCCCCTCTATTCCCTAGCCAGGAGGTGGAGTTGGCTGTCCCCTCTGTCCAGGCCAATCTTTGGAGGATCAGGAGGGTTTGCAGGGAGGCCAGAGCTTCCCTTCTGTGTTCACGGGTATGTAATCGGTGGATCGCCGACCACTGGAGGATTCCTGCGTCTGATTATGCCCCGGGGGCAGAGGGTCTGGCTCTGTTCTAAGGACATTCCATTCAACATTCCCTCCAAGAAGCTGGCCCCCCGATTCATTGGTCCATATGAGATCGACACCATCGTTAACCCCTCTGCAGTCCGTTTGAAACTCCCTCCGGCACTCAGGATTCATCCCACGTTCCACGTATCCCAGTTAAAACCGGTATCCAGTAGTGACTTGTGCCCTCACCCCTCCGCCCCCCCCCAGCTCATTGATGACCATCCAGCCTACACGGTCTGGAGGATTCTGGATGTGCGGCGCAGGGGCCAGGGGTTCCAGTTCCTCATGGACTGGGAAGGCTACGGTCCCGAGGAGAGGAGCTGGGTCTCCCGGTCTCTGATCCTGGACCATGGTCTCCTCCAGGATTTCTACAGAGACCACCCGGGCAAACCAGGTCGACCGCCTGGAGTCGGTCCTTGAGGGGGAGGTACTGTCATGGTAGCCCTGTATTCTTGTGGAACTTAACAATAGGCACCTTTCATGACACTCAAGGACACCTTACAAGACAAAAAAAAAAACACAAAAACAAGTCACAATGTATCCATAGATCATATAATCAAACAATTCGGTAATATGCAATAAAAGTTAATAAAAATGACTAGACAAAAATCACAATTATAAACACTAGGTATAAAATCATTATACTGTAATAAAATCATGATCAATATGTATGTCACCATTAAATCAGACTGAGTATGCCAGCTTAAAAAGGTATGTTTTCAGACGGGATTCGAAGGTGGAAAGTGAGTCAGTATTGCAAATGTTGTGGGGGAGAGTGTTCCAGAGGTGGGGGGCAGAACGGCTGAAGGCTCTAGAACTCATGGTAGTTAAGAGGGCAGAGCGTGATGTGAGCTGGAGTGCAGAAGAGGATCTAAGAGTACAGGAGGGTGTGTAGATATGAAGGACTTCAGACAGGTAAGAAGGGGCTTGATTATTAAGGGCCTTGAAGGTGAGAAGCAGAATCTTGTCGCTGCGATATTTAACACGAAGCCAGTGAAGCTGCTGGAAACAGGAGTGATATGATCTATGGAGGGGGTTCTGGTAATGATATGGGTGGCTGAATTCTGAACCAACTGGAATTTATGAAGACTTGAGAGGAAGACCAAGGAGGACAGAGTTGCAATAATCAATATGGGATGTAACCAAAGAATGAACGAGGATGGCTGCGCTCTGAGGTGTAAGTGGCGGGTGAAGACGGTTAATGTTTCATAGATGAAAGTATGCAGACCGAGTAACATTGCTGTTGTGGGCCTCAAAGGACAGTGAACTGTCCATGATGACATCCAGACTTTTAAACTGAGGGGACGGATGGACTTTGGAGTTATCAATGGTAAGTGTGAAACTTTTGACGTTTGACCTTCAACCATAGTTCTAAATTAACTTGAATTCATTTAGAATTGAGTTCTTATTGAATTCTTGAGTCCAAGTGAATGTTTGTGTCAAATGTAAGGAAATTCCCTCAAGGCCTTCTTGAGATATAATGTTCACAAAATAATACAGACACATGCTCACAGTGACCTTTGATGACCCAAGGCTAATCAGCTCAGGGATGTTGCGCTCACGAGAATGGAATGGACAAAGTCACAGTGACCTTGACCTTTTATGTTTGACCACCAAGTTCTAATCAGTTCATCCTTGACTCAAAATGGATGTTTGTGCCAACTTCAAAGAAATTCTCTCAAGGTGTTCTTGAGGTATTATGTTAACAAGGATGAGGCCGATGCAAGGTCATGGTGACCTTGACTTTTGACCTTTGACCACAAAAAGATTCAATGAGTTCATCCATGAGTCAAGCTGAACATTTATGCCAAATAAAAAAACAAATTCCTCAAGGCATTCTTGAGATACTGATTTCATGAGAATGAGACAGATGAGGTCACAACGGCCTTGACTTCTGACCCATGACCCCCCCATATCTAATTCATCCTTGAGTCCAAGTGGATGTCTGTGCCTAAATTTAAGAAATTCCCTCCAGGTGTATTTGAGATATTGCATTCATGAGAATGTAATGGACAAGGTCACAGTGACCTTGATCTTTGACCACCAAATTCTAATCAGTTCATCCTTTACTCAAAATTAATGTTCATGCCAAATCTGAAGAAATTCTCTCACAATGTTCCTTTGATATCATGTTTACGAAAATAGGATGGGTGGACAGATGGTCAGACGGACATACAACCCAAGAAACATAATGCCTCCTGCAACAGCTATTGGTTGCATGGAGGCATACAAATATATGCACAGTACTTGTAGTGTCTTTAAAGTTTATTTTTCCTTTCATAAAAATCAAGGAGTATAAAAATTAAAAAAAGGCTCCTGCACACTGTCTCACTCTCTTATTTTAATTTTATTTAAGCAACGTTTTGGCATCACAATATATATACATATATATATATGTATGTAGACATATATATGTGTGTATGTATATATATATATATATATATAGATAGATAGATAGATAGATAGATAGATAGATATATGTATATGTGTGGCTGTTTATTAGTGACTGCTGTGGTAAAGGTCACACTGACCGTGCTTAAATAAAATGAAAATAAGAGAGTGACACAGTGTATGGGAGCCTTTTTTGATTTTTATATATTTGGGGTTGCAGCTTCTCTCCTATGCACCTGGGGTCCGTTTCACAAAGCAGGTTTAGTGAAAACTCAGAGTCTGTTAACCCTGAAATGAGGGAAACTCTGAGTTTTCCGTTTCAAAAAGGGAGGTAACTCAAACCAGAGAAAGAGGGGTAACTCTAGCTTGTTTCAGAGAGAGAGGTAACTTAAGCTCTCGGTCAGTTACCGCAGTAACAGACTCTATGAACCTAACCTGGTCGGGACCAGGTTTTTCTCAATGAACCTCGAGTTTCTCTCTGTCTCCGCCCTCTTTCAGAGCCACACTCATTCGGTCAGCAGGCGAGTTTTGGCGGAGCCTAGTTCTGCCGTCTGTCATTTAAAAAAATCATTGAAAAAAATCAGAGTCAGTTTATATTAGAAGTCCATTAGGCCCAGTAGGTGGCGACTTTTTTCACTAACATGGCATGTCCTTTTGATAACGATCCCGTGGATGAAGGTGCAGCGTTACTGCGCAGAGAATTAAATATTTGTCGGGAGATGGTTATCAGACCGCGCATAGATGTTCTAGCATTTCCACACAGTTATCTTTTTGAGCACGTCACAGTCCATCATCTACATACACAACCTAATCCGTGCTTACATTTGCAACATTACCAATTGTATTCATGCTCTCTCATCCCAGCAGATAGTGTGTGTTGCGCTGCGTTTCTTTGCAAATGGAAGTTTTTTGTATAATGCTGGAGATGCTGAGCACTTGAGTAAGGCAACTGTAGGCAGGACGGTCAGAAAAGTGTGCTCGTTTTACAGGCATCTGCCTTCTTTCTGTTGGCTGAGTAGAAGTCTGTGTTAGTTTAAATAGGCTTAATTATTTAACAGAACATGATACAGATGAGAAGATATTTATGTGTGTGAAAACAGCCTTATGTTGGGGATAAAACAACTGCACAGTCCACTTAATATTTACTTTACAATGTAAAACGTGATCAAAATGAGGTACCCCCATGAGATTATGCCGAGGTCTTACCTGTTTGAACAATGTTTCTATATTTCATCTTAAACTGCTGCCAAGTGCGCTGCTCCCCCGCGGGATTGCACGAATCGGGGCTCCATTGATGCTGGCTTTTTATAGTTGTGGTGCACGCGCTTAACTCCAGGTGAAACTACTCCAAGTTGATTAAACTGATTCAAATCAGCTGTTCTGGAACTGGAAACTCAGAGTTTCCTATCTCAGAGTAGATCAACTCAGACTTCAGGATTAGACTCAGAGTTCGTTGAACCTGCTTTGTGAAACAGACCCCTGTTGTTTTTGGGCTTACACTCCCAACTGAGTTATTACAGCTCCAATACCCATACTACACAAAAAATGGACTGCAGCATTTCATGATATTCAGGCTATTCTATTTCAAAGTTAGATCATTGAATAAATATGGGTATCTGTAGGGTTATTTTTGTGAGACCCATTCAGTATTTGGAGCATCTGAGCTGCCATATAAAACCATAAGAGAAGAGACAAATGTAAGTAAATAAGTTGTAAAATGTCAAACTGCTGGAGATATATTGAACTCCAATAATAAACCCAGTAAGATCAGACTGTGATGACTCTCAGCAGAGAATCACATAACATACAAGATGACTCACTGTCATATAATTGATACAGTATCAAAACTATCAGATCTAAGAAAAGCATGTCAAGAGGCAACACAAACCTGTAGTGGTAATTCAAACTTACATATCAAGTATGTATCAAAAGAGAGTGAAATTAGGCAGAATTCTTAAGTGATGACTCCAGAATTTACACCCACAACCCCCAGAAGAGAGCTATTGAAACAAGGAAGGACTACAGCTAGAGTACTTGGCATGCTTCAGCAAGAGACTCCTCTCCTTCATCATCAGTCATCATCCACAACACTTGATGGATACCAGCAGCATTGGTTTTGCGTCTCAGGTCGATTTGAATTAACGTGGTGAAGTGGTTAGGAGTGGTGGAGAGGGATCTGTCAAAGACTTTCAGGACTTGCCCTCCTGTCTGCTCCCTTTTTCTCCCCCCTCTGATCACTTTCTTACTGCGATGCCTTAAAGTGAGTGAACGCTGCTAGCACTAATTAAGCTGGCGAAGATGGTGCAGGCCTCGACACCGGCAGAAAGCCAGGGATGAAAGCTTCATTAATGAATCACAATGCCGTGACAACACTGATAATTACCTCCATGGGCAAGGAGATAAAAGATGAGCTCTAAGACAAAAAATATGGGAGCTTTACTTAGCTGAAGAATACCCAAGTGAGTTTTGGGCTCAATGAGCCTCCTTGCCCTAAAACAAATGGACTTGGAAGTGTTCTGTGTGTGTGTGTGTGTGTGTGTGTGTGTGTGTGTGTGTGTGTGTGTGTGTGTGTGTGTGTGTGTTTTCTCAATAACGGGTCAAATGAGCAATATCAGTGTGTAATATCAAATGAGTCACTCATGACTACATTCCATTAAATGAAAAAATTTAATATTTAAGAAAATCTGCCTTTTATATCATTTCATCTTTGTTCTTCCGCATTGAGGAGGGCTCATGGTGTGTTTTGCCTAGCCCCAGTTTGTGCCTCTCATGTATATGATTAAAATCACAGAACTCAGCATCTGTTTTTTTAGCAGCACAGTCGCTAGAAGAAAACATTGTAATGTCTGCAAACCACAAATATGTTACTTTTGCACATTTCATACATTACCATATCAGCAATTCTAAAGTGATGTAGAATATGAGCTGACCTTGTCATTGAAAGGTGGATGAGGTGGTGCATCTATTTTAGATTTAGTCTTAGTCTTGAGACGAAAATGCTCAGTAGTTTTAGTCACATTTTAGTCATTTTTATCCTCCTTTTGGTCTAGTTTTAGTCGATGAAAATTCAAAACAATTTACAGTAGTCAACTTTTAGTCATTATGTTTCTATGAGTGTATCTTTAAACTAATCCAGTGGAGCTAATTTATGTATCAGGAATGAGAATCAAGGCGACAGGTTGTATAAACATTTCAATTTCAATTTTCAACTTTTTTTTACAACTATAAATAATTTATGCAGTGTCAAGTGTGTCATTTCTCCAGTTTTTGACAGGCTTAATCCTCGAGGCACCTTAAGGGACAAAAGTGGTCATTCTGCTGATTTTATGTTTTGATTCTCAATATATCTGTCAGTTTAAAGGCTAATTGTATGCAACTTGGCCAGGATTTTAAAATTTTATGATCCCCTCTTTTCCAAGGTGTATAGATTAGGCGATATGCAATTTGCATCCACTTTTTAACCTAAGGACCTTTTTGGGCCCATTGACTCCCATTATAACCACATATTTTGGGAGGGTTTTGTGTGTGTGTGTGTGTGTGTGTGTGTGTGTGCGTATTCAGGGAGGGTTTTGTGTGTGTGTGTGTGTGTGTGTGTGTGCATATTCAGGGAAGGTTTTGTGTGTGTGTGTCTGTGTGTCTGTGTGCTTGTGTGTGAAATTCAAGTCATCAAAGGCCAAAAAAGCTCTCTTTAAGTTTTTCTTGATGAAAAGAGCGCCCCCTCTCTCCTACTGGATGGTTGCATGTTTAAGCAGGTGCATGTTCGAAGTCTAGTTGAAGAAGCTGCAGAGCTGAAGAATAGATTGCAGCCTTGTCTGGCTGGTCATCTCTTCAGTAGACAGAGCCATTTGCCCAGAGGACCGTCTGCAGCCAGCCTGGTCCCACAAGCCCGGGGCCAGGTCCGTGGTCAGGAGGAGAAAAAGGAGGAGGAGGAGCCACAGCCAGGGCCCTCCAGAAAGTGGAAGCAGTCTGTCTTCTGCCCACAGCGCAGATGAGTGTGGAACCAATGCGCCAAATGTGGAGCGCATGCAAGCAAAATGCACCATACAGTGATCTGTGGTGTATGCCTTCAATTGTAAATACCCGGACAAGACAAAACACATTACATCTTATGTCAAAAAGGGCATAAAACCATAAAAATATATTAAAAAATAATACAAAACTTAATATCAATGGATAGGTCTGAAGTTGTTGAAAAGATTTTATGCCGTGAAAGTGAAAAACATTATTCATATATTGCATTTTTATTACACTTTTATGAGAGGGACATTTTGGGTCAACAGGTGTATAGTCATTTTTAAGGTGCCTCAAGGGTTTTAAAGGGTGATTTAGGAGCACACACTTACTGATAATCATTTTGTAAAGCTCAACATTTCTCTGTTTATGTTCTGAAAAACTTTGACACCATGAATTCCTTATTTGAGACAACTAGGATTTGTAGCCAGGTTCATTGTAAACATTGCCATACTGATCTCACTGTTAAGAAGCAGAAAAATAACCTGAATTCTCTCTCTAATCTGCAACACGTTAGTCTGGAGGTTTAAACTCGTGTCCTCTCACAGAGTCAGTGAAAAAACTAAACTTTCAGCTGTCAGAGGAAACTGATCAGAGTTTAGACAGTTTATGTACAGCACAGCTACACTCACAGATAACTGAATCTCCAACCTACCTGCCAAACAGCAACCGATGGAGCTAACTGCTAACAGACACCGCTGCTGCAACAACAAACTCAACAAATCCATTCAGCAATTCCACCATCCGTAGTCAGACACACACAACTGATTATTAACTGCTGAATTACAGCGCACAACTGCACAACTCTTTTATACAGCACAGAACTGCTCTGGTGTGAGTGGTTTTTGCAGGCTCGTGAAACATCCTGGCGCTGACTATGAAGGTATTATTGGTGAAAAAGGTTTGAGTGCCTGTAACAGTAGAATTTGTAGTTGTGCACAGTGATTTGTATGTGTGTCAGTATGAGTTGTGTACTTGTACAATGATTTGTATGTCAGTATGAATTGTGTACTGTGTTTTTTTTTTTTCTCTCCACAAATACAACACAACACTTAAACATTCACAAATTCTTCATTACAGGTGCACAAATCCTATTTTACAAGTCACAGACAAAACTGGCACACTCACATTTTTGCTCCTGTTGTTGCAGTATATTTGGTCGTGCACCTGTATCAAACAATGTGAAGTTGTGGACAAAATTTGAATATGTGCAAACCTGAATGTGAACTTGTGCAAAAAATGCTCAACGTATGTAAAATACTTTCTCAGGAAATTATTTGCGTTCCTTTAAAACACACATACAAATCGATAATTACAACTGCTCGAATCTTCCCACAAGTCACAGATTCTGTTTCCCTCAACAACAAATCACAAATCGTGCCTCCACTGAGATATTTGGTGAAAAACTATCTGTGCATTCAGTCTACGGAGAAAAAGGCGGATGCTGATCTGAGATCGACCGATTCCACAACCAATCAAAGCAGAGTGACTTTTGTCTGCATGGTGGAGTGAGAAGGAGAGAAGGCCTACTGGTGGTGGATTGTTTTCAAACTAACAGCAGCAGAGATAGCGATTTTGGCAACATTCAAGGTATGTTATATTTTTAACCACATTAATAAATAAACTGCGACGCGAAGCTGAGAAATTTAGCGTCCTGTCACTTTTCTTCTGTTTTGCTAACCCTCATCCTTGCCATGTGCATTTGTTTTCAATGAAGTCGTTGAGAAATCAATCCGTGGAGCGGCTGATTATTATACACATGTTACAATGTGTGTATTTGTTGTAGTCTTATCTGTCATAAACTGTAACAAGAGATCATGGGGCGCATGTGTGGCGCGGTCGTGGTGATTTATATTTCACCTCATTTTCTTTACCCATATGCCTCACTAAGAGCATTCTTAGTTTGTCACTTAATGTTCTTGAAAATTTTGACTCTGTTTATATATATACACACGTATATATATATATATATATATATATATATATATATATATACATATGTAGCGCAAGATAAATTTCACTGTTTTGTACATTTTAACTTAATTTCATTCCCACATTTGTGAAAGAAAAGCACAATACTTTTTGGGAAAGTGATTAAACCATCAATTATGATAAAGGGTATTTAAATGCTGAGCCACATCAAAAGAGGAATCATAAAAGAAACATGTCACAACCCTAATTTCGAGGGGAAGACAACTCATTTTGATACAGCAGCTCCTCAACACACACACAAACAGTATGTATGTTTCTGGAGTAAACCTGCCCCCTATAGTGAGTACCAAAAATACCAAAAATGGACCTTGGGCTTATTTTTTGGACTTTTGTTTGAAATGAAATGCACAACATGTAATATTAACAGTAATTGACTTTTTTAATGTTTGTCTCTGCCTTTTTCCTCCTTGTCTGTATTATATAATACAAATACATAAATAAAAATACACGTCAAAAAACAAAAGTGCTTAAAATCTACAAAATAATAATAATAAATACACACAATAGGAGTTATAACATTAATGGGCATCCAGTCAGTTGGCTAGTCAGTAGCACCTTGGCTTTAATGAAGGGCGTAGGTTTGATTTTCACATTGGCAGGGACATAAACGTGCTCCATGGCGGTGACCTGTACGTTGATGATATTTTAATGCAATTTCACGTCATGTGAAACTGATCACTGCTTTATAATGCATATTTAGATATCTACACTAAATACAACAATGTCTTGGTTAATGTATTCTCTAATGTTATCAGTTACATGAATATACACTGGTAACTTCACCACATCTGTCCGTATGTGCTTCCCAGGGTAAACTATAATAATAATAATAACAGTATACTCCGAAGGGGCTTAACTTCAGTACCAGCCTGCAGTCTGCAGTTGGGTTGGTAACAGTGATCCAAATTGATATTGATATCAGGTAAAAACATATACTATGCATGAATCAATATTTTTACTTACCCTTAGTCACAATGCTGAATCTCACTATCAACATATATCCTTCATGATTCAATCTCACCTGTGAGGCTCCTGTCTCTCCTCTATCTCCCCCTGTCTCTCTTCCATTTCCTTCTGTCTCTCTTCCTGCCTCTCTTCCATCTCCAGTCTCTCTCCTACTTGTCATCTGACAAAAAATATACTGATGCAAGATGTGAACAGTGAGACAATCAGAGATGCAACAGTCATAGGTTTTGTTTGTTGTAGCCTGAGGAAAACAAACTATATGTTTTACAATTGTGTAATTCCTTAACCAACATCTGAATGTATAAAGACTAAAAAACAGCCATAATGTCAACACAAGTTAGTCAGCTTCATCATGTTAAACATGAATAAAATAAATCAACAAAAATGTAAATGCTCCAAAACCATTATAATACAATTGTGTGCAAAATGTTGCACTTACACCTATGGCTGGGTGATAAATCGATTTTATCGATTAATTCGAATTTGTAGTTTAGGCAGATTTGTTTTAGTGAAAATCAAGTTTCTGTTTAAAATCCGCCACCGCCGCTCCACGCTGGGCTCCCGTAGTTCAGAGTGGGCTCCCCCCTCCCCCCGCGCGCTTGGCAACATGGCAGCGAGTGCTGAAGAACTCGTTCTCAAGAAAGGGAACGAGTTCTTCAGCGCTTCTGTGTGCACACCTGTGTGTCTGTGTCTGTGTGTGTGAGCATCAGGGCCGAACTCCGCCATGCGCGACACAGAGAGCAGAGGAGGATTTTAGACGCGCACCGTGTAGGGACATAAATGACATGCCGTTGTGTAAATAAGTGTTACCAACGCCAAGCTGACAAAGCCCCGAACCGTAGTAAACCATAGTAAAGGGACCTCTGAAGACCATTAGCTCCTTTAGCTTGTGTTAGCTCGCTGTGGCAACAACACATAAACAACGGGACTTCGTCTGCGTTAAAGAACTTTATTTTCAGCACTGCAGGGCACAGCCCAGTCAGACTGACATAGAGGGAAATAACGCAAACACAGCATGCAGAACTGCGTAGGCTTCTTCACTGTGGCTGCTCAATGTAAACAACATAGCACATGCCTCACTTTCTTCCTGGGGCGCATCCGTTTGACGTCACACACCACACCCGGCACACTAACGTCTCATACCTCCTACATCAACTACACCACATACACACACACACACACACACACACACACACACACACACACACACACACACACACACACACACACACACACACACACACACACACACACACACACACATCAGGCTCAGCCTGTAACATAAGGCTATTTAGTTTGTTTAATAAAAGGACAAGCTATAGACCTGTTCTATAGGAAAGGTAACCTTAAATGACTTCTGTTGTGATCCAATATGATGGTAGGGGAAACACTGCCCTACGATAAGACAGGGGTCCGGTGGAAAGCGATCACAGATGCAGTCGCCAGGTATATTGCTAGAGATATGGTGCCCATATATAGGCTACCGTGGAAAAGCTGGGGTTTATTCACATGCTGAAAGTTTTGGACCTCAGGTATGTGCTACCAGGTGGCAAATATATATATATATATATATATATATATATATATATATATATATATATATATATTTTAAGTAGGAGGGGGAAAAAATCAATTTAAATCGTGAATCGGATTTTTTTGTGAAAAAATCAGAGATTTTTCTTTTAGGTCATATCGCCCAGCCCTACTTACACCCAATATCTATCACATAAATATGACTCAGTTTTGGTGTTTTTTACTGGGAGCAGTGGAGCTCTATTCTCCTACGTCTCTCCTTCACACACCAAGACTGTCACTGAAGGAGCTATTATTTATAGTGATAGACTGTTTCTATCTTGTCATCTTACTACAAACATTAATTTGAACTGTGTCATCACTACATGACATCTGTGATTGCTGATGGAGCATGTGAAGTGGAATTTCATGTTCTCTGGCATATAATAGGGACACATACACGCGCGTCACCATTTGCGCTCCACACCGGAGCGCAAACGGTGACGTGCGTGTATGTGTCGTTCCCTCATGAACTGCCGTGAACTGTACGGTGACGCGCACCCACAAAGTCAGTGGAGAGAGCGGTGCTGGGGAGGACCAATCACACGTTACCAAAATAACGGTAGAGCCAATCGATGAGCAATACGAGGTTAGAGGCGGGACGTATAGTAGATACCAACGATTATTAACCCTTTATGTACCATATTGAGCGGACGCCGACAGCCAGTGTTTATATTGGTAGGGACAATACAGAAGGGGCTGAATCCTACGCCTATGGCTTTAATATTAACACATGCACATGACACAGCTTCTCTCATTCCAATTCAAACAGACGACAGTGGTACTGACCACCTGTAGCTAGAAAAACGTCAGCCAACTCCTACCTGACAACATAAACAGTGGCCCACGATTAAATGCAGCAAAAAATGAGGACTGGTAATGATAATTGTGTTTTGGTATTCAGTGGTAGAAGTTAAGAAGTGTGCCACATATCCTGGTTTCAGCCAGGTACTTAGACCACTACTGCATATCACCCACTCGGAAGGCAGCGCATTGCTCTGTGCAGATAGAGGCTCAGAGCCCGAGCTGGGGAAAGGTGGGAGGGATGGGGTGGATCAGACCATTTTTGAGGCAAGGGGGGTGCTGCTGTATTTTTGTTGTTAAAATATTATGTTGCAACCAAGTGCTGTATGGTTTTGACACTTTTCTAGCTTGTTAAAAAAGGACATACAGTAAAAAAAAAAAATAAAAAATCTCTCAAATTTTAGGGGTGCTGGGATTCAATTTAGGGGTGCTAAGCTTCTCACCATGCAGACCAGTGCTGTAGAATGTGCAGACAAAAGTCACTCTCCTCTGATTGGTTGTGGAATCAGTCGATCTCAGATCAGCATCTGCCTTTTTCTCCGTAGACTGAATGCACAGATAGTTTTTCAACCTCACCTAATAGCTCAGTGGAGGCGCGATTTGTGATTTGTTGTTGAGGGAAACAGAATCTGTGACTTGTGGGAAGATTCGAGCAGTTGTAATTATCGATTTGTATGTGTGTTTTAAAGGAACGCAAATAATTTCCTGAGAAAGTATTTTACATACGTTGAACATTTTTTGCACAAGTTCACATTCAGGTTTGCACATATTCAAATTTTGTCCACAACTTCACATTATTTGATACAGGTGCACAAATATGTTTTGCACCAAATATACTGCAACAATAGGAGCAAAAATGTGAGTGTGTCAGTTTTGTCTGTGACTTGTAAAATAGGATTTGTGCAACTGTAATGAAGAAGTGTTGTGTTGTATTTGTGGAGAGAAAAAAAAAATACACAGTACACAATTCATACTGACATACAAATCATTGTACAAGTGTCACGGACCAGTCAAGGATGCCAGGACCCAGATGCAGAGTTCACAAAAAACAGTTTTTATTAACAGAAGTCAGGGAGCAGTCCACAGGAAATAAACAAGCAAAGTAGCAACAGAAAATCACCCGAAGGGAAAAAACACTCACTGAAAGTACAACTAAAAATCACCATTAACTGGGAAAAAACTAGCAAAATCAAAAGATAACTCAAAGCGGTGGCGAGGCACCCAAAACTCACAACCAATATGCAAAGACAGGAGCCAAAACACGAGACGAGAGGCTGGGGATCACAGGAAACACGAGTGAAAACGCTGAGACACCAAGGAATCATCTGGCACAGAAGACAAGGGGAGAGTGGCTGATAAGGCCAGCCAATTAGGGCAGAACGAGCTGCAGGTGTGCCAGGCGCTCTGTGCTCCTGATGATCGCCCTGCCTCTCGGTGCTCACTCTGCAGAGACATGGAGAGAAAAGTCAGGCAGCAGCAGAAGCAAAAAACATACATAAGCAAATCTCAAACCACAACAGTACCCCCCCCTCAAGGGACGCCTCCTGGCGTCCTACCTGGCTTACCCGGGAACCTACTGTAGAAATCCCGCAGCAGTTGTGGGTCGAGGATGAGGGAGCGCCCGATCCAGGAGCGCTCCTCGGGGCCGTACCCCCTCCCAGTCGACCAGATACTGGTAGCCCCTTCCCCGTCTGCGCACGTCCAGAATCCGGTCGACCGTGTAAGCGGGGTGGCCGTCGATGAGGCGTGGAGGAGGCGGTGGGGGTGCAGGAGGCTGGAGGGGACTCTCGGCGACCGGCTTGAGGAGGGAGACGTGGAACACTGGGTGGACATTGAGGGAGGCAGGGAGACGGAGACGGATGGCACTGGGGTTCACAATTCTTTCCACCGGGTATGGGCCAATGTACCTGGGGGCAAGTTTCCGGGAGTCAGTCTGGAGGGGGAGGTCCCGAGAAGAGAGCCAAACCTGTTGGCCCACCTGGTAGTTGGGGGCCGGAACCCGGTGGCGGTCGGCTAAGCACTGGTTGCGTTCCGCTGTCCTCCCCAAGGCGGCCCGGGTCTCGCGCCACACTCGTTGCTCTCGACGGAACTGGGCGTGGACGGAGGGAACCGCTGCGTCCGACTCCTGGTTGGGAAACAAGGGGGGCTGGTAGCCGGAGTTGATCATGAACGGGGACAGGCCGGTAGCTGAGCTGATGAGGGAGTTGTGGGCGTACTCCACCCAGGGCAGGTGCGTCGCCCAGGAGGCCGGGAGACGAGAGGCGACGCAGCGCAGGGAGGCTTCCAGACTCTGATTGGCCCTTTCCGTTTGCCCATTTGACTGTGGATGATAGCCGGAGGAGAGGCTGGAGGTGGTTCCCAGGGCCCGACAGAAAGCCTTCCACACTTGGGAGGTGAACTGGGGTCCACGATCCGACACAATGTCCTGGGGAATACCATGCAGCCTGAAGACATGGGTTACCAACAGGTTAGCGGTCTCCAAGGCGGTGGGGAGTTTGGGGAGAGGGACAAAATGAACTGCCTTGGAGAATCGGTCCACCACAGTGAGGATAGTGTCGTTACCTTCGGAGGGGGGCAGTCCGGTGACGAAGTCCACCGCGATGTGTGACCAGGGCCGAGGAGGAATGGGTAGGGGTTGCAGGAGCCCAGCCGGGGGTCGGTGCGAGGACTTACTGCGTGCACACTCCGTGCACGCAGCGACGAATCCTCGAACATCGGCGGCCATGGTTGGCCACCAGAAACGCTGCTGGATGAGAGACAGTGTACGGTGGACCCCTGGGTGGCAAGCTATCCTGGAGGTGTGCTCCCAGGTGAGCACTGACGACCTGGCGGACTGTGGCACGAACAACCGCCCGGGCGGGCACCCGTCAGGAGCCGTCTGCCCCTGTAGCGCTTCCTGGACCTCCTGTTCGACCCGCCAGTGGACTGCCCCCAGCACACACTCAGGATCCAGGATGGTCTCCTTAACGGGCTCCCCCCCCTCCAAGGCGAACAGCCGGGAGAGAGCATCGGGCTTGACGTTCCGAGAACCGGGACGATAGGTGATGGTGAACTGAAAGCGGCCCAGGAAGAGAGCCCAGCGGGCCTGCCGGGAGTTCAGGCGCCGGGCCGTGCGGAGGTAGGCGAGGTTTTTGTGGTCCGTCCACACGATGAACGGTTGAGCAGCCCCCTCCAGCCAATGCCTCCATTCCTGCAACGCCAGGACCACCGCCAGGAGTTCTCGATTTCCCACGTCGTAGTTGACCTCGGCAGGCGTGAGGCGACGTGAGAAGAAGGCGCAGGGGTGGAGCTTGTTGTCTGGGAGCTGGCGCTGGGAGAGGACGGCCCCGACCCCGGAATCCGAGGCATCAACCTCGACCACGAACTGCCGGTCAGGATCTGGGTGCACAAGAACAGGGGCATTAACAAACATGTTTTTCAATTTTTCGAAAGCTGATTGTTCCACAGAAGACCAGGTAAAACTGAGTTTAGATGAGGTGAGGCGTGTGAGAGGGGCTGCTAGGCGGCTGTAATTTCTGATGAACCTACGGTAAAAGTTGGCAAAGCCCAGGAAACGCTGCAACTGCTTGCGGGTGGTGGGGGTGGGCCACCCCTTGACGGCTTCCACCTTAGAAGGATCCGCCCGCAGCTGCCCCTTTTCCACCACAAACCCCAGAAAGCTCACCGATGGGACATGAAACTCACATTTTTCTGCTTTAACATACAGTTTGTTTTCCATTAACCGTTGGAGAACCTCTCTAACATGGCTCACATGTTCCTCCATGGAGCTGGAAAAAATCAAAATGTCATCCAGATAGACAAACACAGTTTTGTTTAGCAAGTCCCTCAACACATCATTCACTAAACATTGGAACACAGCAGGGGCATTTGTGAGGCCAAAAGGCATGACCAGGTACTCAAAGTGTCCTAAATGGGTGTTGAACGCAGTCTTCCACTCGTCCCCCTCCCTTATCCTGACGAGGTGGTAGGCGTTCCTTAAGTCTAGCTTGGTGAAAACGCAAGCTGAGTGTAATGGGCTGAAAGCTGAGTCAATCAGTGGGAGTGGATATTTGTTCTTAACAGTTATTTCATTTAACCCGGTGTAGTCTATGCATGGTCGCAGGGACTTGTCTTTCTTTTCCACAAAGAAAAACCCGGCCCCCACAGGAGAGGACGAGGGGCGAATGAGGCCGGCTGCCACAGACTCTGTAATATATTTTTCCATGGCCTCACGCTCAGGCTTGGACAAGTTATACAAACGCTTATTGGGAAGAGGGGCCCCCGGTAGCAGGTCAATGGAGCAGTCATAAGGTCTATGGGGGGGCAGTGAGGAGGCTGAAGCCTTGCTAAAAACCTGCTGGAGGTCATGGTAGTCTGGGGGTATACCGGTCAGATCTATTACCTCAGCAGTTTGAGGGGAACCAGCTGACCTGGCGGGCAGAGCGGAGCGGAGGCAGTGGGCATGGCAGTGGAGGCTCCAGCTGCGGATGGTAGAGGTGGACCAGTCGATGTGGGGGTTGTGGAGCTTGAGCCAGGGGATACCCAGAATGACAGAGTGGAGAGGGGATGAGATCACATACAGTTCTACATGCTCGTGATGGTTACTGGAGAGTACTAGTTTTAACGGTTCCGTTTTGTGAGTGACTAGTTCTATGAGCCTGCCATCTACTGCATGCACCTCCTTGGGAGAGGCCAGTTCAAAAATGGGAATGTCGTTAGCTTTAACAAAGTCCCTATCAATGAAATTATCGTCAGCACCGGAGTCAATCAACACCTGGGCCGAGACCGAGTGGTCGAGTTCGTGGATCATACCTGGCACTTGAATTCTTGAAGCTGAAGAGGATGAGAGGTGGCTCACCAGAGTCCTCTTGCCTACTGGTGAGCCCCGTCTTTTGGCAGCTGTGGGCAGCGGGAAACAAAGTGGCCCCCTTGTCCGCAGTAGAGGCAGAGCTGGCCCTGCATCCGGCGTTGTCTCGGGGGGGTGAGACGAGCCCGCCCCAGTTGCATGGGCTCGTCGGCAGGAGGTGGTCTTGGCTCGTGAGTGTGCGGAGGGTTGTCAGGCAATCCTGGGGTGGAGTCGCCGGAGCCGGAGCTGGGTTTAGAGCCGGTGACGAGCCGTCTGCCCCTTACAGCCTGCCGTTCCCTTGCTCTCTCCCTCATCCTGTTATCTAGGCGGATAGCTAGATCGATAAGGGAGTTAAGCGAGTTACACTCCTCCCGGACCGCTAATTCGTCCTTCACCTCCCCTGACAACCCCTTGAGAAAAATAGCCTGAAGTGCCGAATCATTCCACCCACTCTCTGCCGCTAAAATGCGAAACTTAACAGCGTACTCTGAGACTGTAAGGTTACATTGCTGCAAATCGAGGAGCTGACTAGTTGCCTGTCTGCCCTTCACCGGGTGGTCAAAAACTCGTTTCATTTCGGCAACGAACTGGTGATAATCATTCCATAACTCGTGTTGCTGGGAAGATATGGCTAGGGACCAGGCTGCCGCCTGGCCAGTGAGCAAGCTCATAACAAAGGCAATTTTAGCTTGGGGGGTTGCATAAGTGTGGGGTTGCTGACTGAAAACTAACTGGCACTGGTGTATAAATTGCGCACATGTCCCTAAATCTCCCGAATACCTGGCTGGAATGGGGATGTACGGCTCTCGTGCTTGTGGAGTGGAGACTGGAAAGCGTTGGTCGGCGGCTCCAGAGGAGGGAGTGAGCTGATCATTCAGGACAGCCACTTGGCCGCCCAGCTGGGAGACGTTAGTGCCGATCTGCTGCACGTGATCCACCATGCGTGCCAGGGTAGCCTCGTTCTGGTGGACTTTGGCGGCTTGTGTGGCGAGAGCGCGCTTGATCTCGTCCAACTCTGCTGGGTCCATGATGTCTGGCCAGATGATTCTGTCACGGACCAGTCAAGGATGCCAGGACCCAGATGCAGAGTTCACAAAAAACAGTTTTTATTAACAGAAGTCAGGGAGCAGTCCACAGGAAATAAACAAGCAAAGTAGCAACAGAAAATCACCCGAAGGGAAAAAACACTCACTGAAAGTACAACTAAAAATCACCATTAACTGGGAAAAAACTAGCAAAATCAAAAGATAACTCAAAGCGGTGGCGAGGCACCCAAAACTCACAACCAATATGCAAAGACAGGAGCCAAAACACGAGACGAGAGGCTGGGGATCACAGGAAACACGAGTGAAAACGCTGAGACACCAAGGAATCATCTGGCACAGAAGACAAGGGGAGAGTGGCTGATAAGGCCAGCCAATTAGGGCAGAACGAGCTGCAGGTGTGCCAGGCGCTCTGTGCTCCTGATGATCGCCCCGCCTCTCGGTGCTCACTCTGCAGAGACATGGAGAGAAAAGTCAGGCAGCAGCAGAAGCAAAAAACATACATAAGCAAATCTCAAACCACAACAACAAGTACACAACTCATACTGACACACATACAAATCACTGTGCACAACTACAAATTCTACTGTTACAGGCACTCAAACCTTTTTCACCAATAATACCTTCATAGTCAGCGCCAGGATGTTTCACGAGCCAGCTAAAACCACTCATAATCTGTGTTTTCCTGCATGTGTTCTCTCTGCGTGGTTTGTTTTTGTGTATGTAAATAGGTTTGGCCACGGCCCAGCGGTGATTGGCGGATTGATTAGGTCCTCGTTCGTGATTGGCTGCAGCCGAGGGAGTTTGGCTTTTAAAGGGCCAAGATGGCGGTTGCCGGTGGGCTAGCAAGCATACCTCACCTTCCTCCTCTCCCAACCTGCCACACATTGTTTTAGTATTGTACTGAACCATTGTTTTGTTATCAACTGTTGAATCGTAGGAGTGGACTGCCAGTTTTCTTCCTCACACTTTTCTCCTGTTTAGTTAGTTAGGGAGGTAAGCTTTTTGTCATTTGTTTCTTATTATTTGGTCAGGTTATTTACTTACTCCCTGGACAGGATTGTTTTGTTTTTTATTTTGGCCTTGGTTCACCCTGACGTTATTATTTCACTTAATTCTGTCATTTAAATATTGTAATAAATTCGCACTATCGATCGTTCCACATGTTTGTGTCATTGTGGCTACTTGAGACTTGGGGAAGATGGGGCCTTTCATGTTGTGTCTCAGACGCCCCTAGACTGGGCATAACAATGATATTTTCCTAACTATTGCCAAGTGTTTTTTTTTTTGTTTTTTTGTTTTTTGCCCAAACGTAACCACACCTTAATCCACACAGCATTGTTAAAACATAAGTTTCAACGTATCTGCTACATAATAACATATAAATGCGCACTGTGAAAGATTACATTTTAAATTAAGATTCTGAGGAACCTTTTCCTGTTAAAGACTTTTCTGAGCAGTTCAGTTTTATCATTTTATCTTAAATGGAAGTAGTTTGTCTTCAACCAGAAACATAAAATGCCATTTTTTAAATGCTAACTGGGTTATTCTATGCTCTGTGGATGGCAATGTCAGTTGGAGCTCTAATACTTTTGTCCAGACGAAAATATCTCAACTAATATCAAATTGATTATTATTCATTTCTGCACAGGCCTGCATGGTTCCAAGAGGATGATTCTTAATGACTTGTGTGTTAAATTGCCATGAAATATTCTATAGACACTCACATCACAGAGAGGATAAATTGTAATGACTTTATTGAACCCTTAACTTTTTATCTGGTGCCACCATGAGGTTAAAAAAATGATTTATCCAGCATGGGCAGGCTATTTTACAATACTCTGGATTTTTTTTAAGATAATCAGGGATTTAGCTATCAGAAAAAAAAAGATGTTAAGCTGGCTCAAACTACAGCTGATTTGTGCTAGGTTAGGACAAAAACTGGAAACAAAGTAAAAAACAAAGTTGACTTCTTTAGACAATGTGGGCCCTATTTAGATGGTCTAAAGTGGACAGCAGAGGGCGCATAGTCCATGTCGCAAGTGTCATTGCTATTTAGATGCAGGCGCAGTTGTCATTTTCACGCCCTGCGCCCTCTTCGTCTGACTAGCAAATGAACTTGCTCTTCTCTGGGTGTGTTGGTCTAAAAATGAGGAGTGGTCAGGCGTAGTCATGGCGCGTTGCTAGTTAGATGGCGTAAAAAGCAAATGCGCCAGTGACCAACAAAAACCTGGTCTAAAGTCAACGGGGCGCAATATTTTGCTGTTAAACAAGTTAGTAATATGCGTCTCTAGGCGGGTGCACAACGCGCGTGCACTCTGCTCAGACACACACGGAGCAGCCACACATATTTAAAAGATAAATAAAAATATGATTACAATGTGAAAGGTTATTATTGTGCACATTGAAAGATTTATCAGAAACACGTCTTAATGGTCAGTCATTAATCAGAATGATCTAATCGCTATAATAATAATCATCATAATCCGGGAGGTCCAAGCTCACAGTGTCCGAATATATGGAACTGTGAGCAGACTTCCATGGGCTGATGATGCATAGCCTGTAAAATGAACTTGTCTTTCCCAATTGAATTGTGATCATTTTGGGATGTTAATCACAAAATCAAAGATGTGAAAACGTTTGATAAACTTTATTTTGACATAAAAACAACAATAACCAGCTTCTGTGAACTAAAAATGTAAACTTATAGCCCTACAAGTACAAATGTATATGTGAAAAAAAGCTTTTAGAACGTAAAACTGAAGATCATCTTGTCAGGAGGAGGAAGAGGAGGACCCCAGCTTTGCAGCCAGCACGCAGCCAGACCAGACGGACCCGGGTGCAGCCACGGGACCAGCCCTTCCTGCACCTTCAGGCAGAGGGGTTCAGGATGCTGGAGAGGGAGCTGGGCTCTCTAACCTCCCGGGTTAAAATAAAATAAATTGAATAATTTACATTCATTTGTTGACAGCGTTTCTCTCATGCGCGCTCTCTCTCTCTGTCTCTCTCGCAGTCTCACTCTGTTTCTTTTCTTTTGACTTTTCTAAGATGACAGATGCTGAATATATACTCCCTATCTGATGCTGTGGCTGTTTGTGGCAGACTGAGAGGGATGTGAATGTATTAGTTTGCAGCTGTGTTAATCAAATCAGGTTGATACGTGATTACGCGTGCCAAACGTGCCAAACGGTGCCAATCCCCCTTGATCTGACATCAGATGTGACGGGACAGTCGATATAGAGATACATTTATTGTCTCCTCAGCTGTAAAATGCTCACTCCTTCCAGTTGGTAGGTCCGCCATCTAACTAGCTCTCCACCATATGCTCCAATCGTGCCTCATTTAAAGGGAATGAGAGGTGACACTCTGATTGGCTTTTGAATGATACGCCTAAAACACACCCATGACTAATTCACAGAGTAAGTCCAACCCTTTTACACTCTCCACCATGGCGCACAGTCTGAAAACGCTGTCTAACTAGCAAGTGATCGGGACACGCCCATGCGCTGCACGCCTGGCGCTTTGCGTTTTAGACCATCTAAATAGGGCCCTCTATCTTGTTAGACCATCTAGAATCTACCATCTAGCATCAGATGCATTTTGTTCAAAGTTTGTGTCAGCTCCACCGAAAACAGAGCATTTCAAATGCCTCATGTGGTCACTGGACTCAACTGCTGTTGTTCAAGTTTTATTGTATAACTACTTGTTAAAGCACAAAGTGTTATTTTTGCTTCCACACGTTTAATTCACACCTACAGTACATCATGTAAATAAGACAGCTTTGGAGTTGTTGGAAAGCAACTTTGACAGAGCAAGGCTAGTAGCTGTTTCCCAATCTGAATTGATCAATGTGAAATGGAAAAGCCTGGGGGTTGTTGTGTTGTGCAAATAAACCTGCTGACCCTGTGAGATACACTGAGATGCTGTTTAACAAAGTATATAGCAGTCTTCATTATGCAGCATACAACCAATGGATTCACTAACAAAGCAACATGTTAGATCATTGTGATGTCTCATGACCTTTATGGGGAAAGGGCAACATTTGTTGCATCTCAACAAAACAAAAATGTAAAAAAATTCAAATTTTGCAAATGGATGTCAGAACCAGAATAATGTTATTAAAAAAAGACAAGGCTTACATGCATGGGCCTGCTCCTGGCCAAAACAGTCTTACACACATCTCACAACTTGTGTTCTTACATTCTGGCCTCTGTATGAATTTAACAAACAAAACACGACAAGATCTGCCTTGAAAGGTCCCTTCAGAAACCAATGATGTCACAGTTGATGCTTCCATTGTTTTCTGCAGTCTATGGAACTTAAAGGGTAACTTTATATATTTCAACCTAGACCCTATTTTTCCATGTTTGTGTATTTAAAGCCCCATTTCCATCAAGCAGTCCAGTTCAGTTTTTTTGGGATACCCAGCACACAGATCCGATATTAAAGCTGGAACTAGAAACACTGCAGTCCATTGACTGGTCAAAGAGGATGGTCACTCCTGCTGAGGGCTGAGTTGTGGCTGGTTTTGAGGCTTATGTAACCAGAGTTCATACCGTGGCAAGTCTTATTAGTGAACTATAAATGAGCTGTGAACTGAGAAAAAAATAACTTAATTCACTGGGCTGACAACTTTTAAGGTGAAAAGTTTACTTTAAACATTACTCAGTGCATAAGATGATGACATGGATCCATCAACACATCTTACATTTCAGTATGACAGTTTGGAAGATTCCATTATTTTTTATTGTCTCTCTTGGATACTCTTTTAGTAATGAGTGGATCTTGAAGCATTTAAAATTATAGATCAATTTCGACCAGATTATGTGAACTGCATATTCTAATCCTCACTTGGAGAAAAAAGCATCACAGAGTGTCGTTCCTGTGGGATATGGGACCACTAAACCCCTGTGCTTGCCTGAGAAAGGACTAAACGCACAAAACCGCTACTTTTAACAATCCCATTGAGAGAGACCAGAGACCTGCAAATACCATACCAAAAGTGTTTGGTGGAAATAGGGATTAAGTAATTATGGGCACAACAATTTTTGTATCTGGTCTAGTATTAAGCAAGAACGCTGCTGACAGCAGTGGAAAACCTGTCTGCAATGTAACCACTCTGGGCATTTCTGCACTGTCAATTTACAGTCACTTAAAGTGCTTGTCTTTGCCACTGGCAGGCTTGGATTATCATTTTTAAATTCCAGCAATATATGGAAAAGGGGTTACCACAGAGTTAGATCTTTTTGTTAAAGAGTAAGAATCTTTTTTTAAACCGGAAACAGACTTGAAACTGCTATCTCTAAACTCACCAGACTCCATTTAAGTAAACAGTAATTTTAGTGTAAATGGTGCTAGCACATTTTCACCTTTAACTGGGTGAATTAAGGGTTTATTTCAACTAAACCAAAGTCGCTGGTTGTTGGATCAGTAGAAGACATGCCGAGACATTTTTTATGAGTTTTGTTTTGTTTCTGTTCTACTCTTTATTTAAATGGAGTCTGGTGGGTTTGGCCATAGCCATTTCTGGGCTGTTTCTTGCTTTAACAAGAAGGATCTTACTCCTTAACAAAAAGGTCAGCCTCCATAGGGATTCTTTCAATTATATTTTCAGACACTCAGAATAATAATCTGAGCCTGTCAGTGGCAAAAAGAAGCACTTTTATTGGTTGTAAATTGATGGTGCTCAAATGCCCTGAGTTTTTGCCGCTGTCGTCTGCTCTGGTCTCACTCAATACTGGACCAATTTTCAAAATTTGTTACTCCCATTTGTCACTTAGACACAAAACATGGGGGAAAGCGGTAAGGGCTGAAAAGTACCAAAGTTACTCTTTAATGGTCTTGTAATCTGACCTGTAAGTCACAAAGCATCCATCCTGGGTATAAAGGCCTTTCACCCCTGTCACATATAATTTGAACCCCATATTTAATGTTCACTATCAAATTGAAACAGAACAAAAGCTACACATGGGAAAGAAACATGGAGTATGGGAAAAGAAAGGCTGAGGAATTACTTCGTTAGTAAGTGTTACTTCCCATCATTAATGCCTTCTTACTGCATGTTTTACATCCTTACTTCAAACAGAGTTTTACTGTCACAAAGCAGTTTTCCCACCACATTCAGGCCAGTGTAGCATAACACATAGGCCTACAGCTGAGGCATAGCTGAGATTATGAAATCAGGCTGGGTTGGATAGACATAACATGTAGGCCTGTTTACATTTTTGCTGTGCAGGCAGGATGTTCTGGTGTCTTGGGGCCAATCTCACTATCTATTCAGGGAGAGGAGGCAACAGAAACCTCCACCCGGCAGGGGAACAGGACAGGATATGCCAAATACAGCCTGCATTGCTTGGTTATTCAGCTGCTGCTAACAATAGGATCCTCGTTTAGGGATTTGATTCATAAAAAGAGAGTGGGGGATATTTTGAGCATTGTTTATAGGCAGGTTTTTCTGAATGGGGGTCAAGATTTCCTTCACACCATGCCTATTATTGGGGTGGGCCTGGTAAACAGCTTAGCATTGCATTAGTTTTGCCCTGCTGATGGCATCTCCTTCAGGTCATGACACATCAAGCTAACAGTTGGCTTTTGGACACTATGCAATGTTATTGGGCTGTTATTAGGCCAATGTAGCATTCTCAAGCAGCTGTGGCTGATACTAATTTGGGATATGTCCAGTACTGTTGGCACAAGACATTCCTTATCAGTAGCCATTCAGCTCCATCACATTATTTTTGTGCTTGTGACTCTTCTAATTGCTGTAGTATTGCAGCAATAGCAAGTCATGTTGCAGCAGTTTGTACTGTCCTGTCTGTGGTGGCCCACACTGAAAGGCTGAGGGGTTCCTAATATTATCTGGGCATGACATGAATTATGTGCCTACTCTTCCCGATTATGTGAATAACCTCTGGATAGGACATAGGTCATATTCTACTGATACTATGGCTAATATAAGTAGCCCCTTTTACACTGCCTCTTCAAGGCAGGAATTTTTATTCCACCTCACTGCTTGTACAAAAGGTATGCTTTTGGAATGGGGGGGACAGAGTTGTCTCACATCTGAGCTGGGAACAGAAAACCACTTACTGTATACCGGATCATGAGTGACAGGGGTGTGACCCGTTGCCGATATGTTATGGGCGCAATCCACCGCGGGAGATTTAAAAAGAAGCTGTTATCAGTTAGTAGCTAACTCAAAGAAGGCAAACAGTGGCCGAAAATGTCCGTAAATTGGGAAAACAATAGGGGTGGGGGGAAAAATCGATTCACATAAGAATCACAATTCTAATCATCCACAATTCTGAATCGATTCATAAACTTCAAAAATCAATTTTTTTATTAATGTTCCCCCGTCTCTCTGTGCGCCCCCACGGGCTTCCGTACACAGCATTGCAGCAAGCTTGGAGAAAAAAAAAAATACGCGGCACAACTCTACTGTGAAGAGGGGCAGGAGCTATGGAGGAGCAACAAATTCAGCCAGTCCCATCTTCAATGAAGGCAGGAATTTGGACTCATTTTGGGTTTTATTATCTCCCTGGGACACAGCAGCTCGACATGAGTCATTCAGTATGCCTTAACACACTATGCATTGTATCAATTTTTGAATCGAGAATCATTTGAATCGAGAATTGGTTGAATCAAGAATCGATTGAATCGAGAATCAATTTTAAATGGAATCGTGACCCTAAGAATCGGAATCGAATCGAATCGTGAGACACCCAAAGATTCACATCCCTAGAAAACAATGAGGCCAAGGAGCTCCTTACCTTCCGAGCAAATACAACTGAGATGGTAAATGATTGTTGTTGTCGTTTTATGCCATCGTTATTGTTTAGAAATCACTGCTTACACATATGTTATATGTCACACCAGTAGCCGACACTGTTGTCTCAAATGTCACGCCCACTACATTTCTTTTGATTTCACAATGCAAGATAAGATAGATAAGATCCAAGGCAAGGCATAAGATAGGCATCCAATAGTTTATTCAGTACCGATACAAGACAAACCAAACAAATGAAGTTTTAACAAATAAAGTAATAAAAAGGTTATAATAAATAATAACCCCATAACATGACATGAAACACTCATGACAAGCAGATGACAGATGACAAACTAACCACCACAACAACTAAATGGCATTGGTACATGAATATGAAGGGAATGTACAGGTCATGCACGCACAGGGCAAATGTGCAGCTACCTATCCCAGCCCATTCTCATTCCCAAGCTGTCAAATACTGACACTTTGTCACGTAACTCGGAGCATGAAACTAATGCTGAAGGCATCCTTTAGTGTCCATAATATACATCTGTTTTTTTACTAACTCCAATATAAACCCATTGGTTGCTTTTGATGCCAAAAGCACAGATTTTTTGACAGGAGACTGCTGTTTGTCTCCAGTGTGAAAGAAGAGTCATCTCTGTTTAAACATTATATTACGTGAGTTATGTGCAGGCCATGATGAATTTACGTCATGGTATATGACATCTTACCATAACCCTGCAGCAAATGTACTTTGCTTTAAATCAGATCTTTTTATCTTAATTTAACCAATTAGTTTGTTTGTGTAAACCTAACCGTGACTGTTTCAGAAAGTTGAGGAAAGGTTAAGGTGATTTACTCAGGAGACTGCTGTGAGTCGATGATGATAAAGGATGCCTTCAGCATCAATGTGAGATGCCAGGGGATGTAACAAAGTGTCGGCATGTGACTTCCTGGGAATGAAACAGGTTGCCTTGTCATACAACCAAAGAGTCAGAGTTTAAACAGAGGAAGGTGGGAGATAGTTGTGGAGATGAAGGATTTCCTCTCGGTTGAGCACCTCTTTGACATCAGCCTGCCACTAAATATGCTTCTCTAGCTGAGCAGTGTGCTGTGCAACTACAAGACATGGTGGTCACACCAGATACTGACTGATTTTCTGACCCCCCCCAGTAAAGCAAAACTGTACATTTCAGAGTGGCCTTTTATTGTGGCCAGCCTAAGGCACACCTGTGCAATATTCATGCTGTCTAATCAGCATCTTGATATGCCACACCTGTGAGGTGGGATGGATTATCTCAGCAAAGGAGAAGTGCTCACTAACACAGATTTAGACAGATTTGTGAACAATATTTGTGGGAAATGGTCTTTTGTGTATATAGAAAAAGTTTTAGATCTTTGAGTTCAGCTCATGAAACATGGGAGCAAAAACAAAAGTGCTGCGTTTATATTTTTGTTCAGTGTAGAATAATAAGGATAGTAATATTTATAACTATTTTGTCATTAGTTTGTTATCACCAAAACTAAGAATCAGTATGCTTACATTACCTTAGAATGACCTGTTTATATCTACATACAGAGCAGGTCCTCTTCCACAGAGTTCCCATGCGTTTTCAACAGAACAGACAATGCAAACATTGACGCCAGATGCAGCCATTCTCTCTCTTCTTTATTTGTTGGCAATGTTGAGGGTATTACTGTTAAACCCGAAAGTCCCAATTGGGGGTTGGGGGACTTTAAGAGTGACTTTGCAAGCGTATTGTGTAACAAAACACTGACCAGGAAGAATATAGTGATGTTGCACATCAAATTTAACAGCAGAACCTCAGCAACACAGCTGTAAAAGCCCTGTTTACATGCCCCAAACACAGCTCAAACAACAATTAAATAAACAACACCAACTAACTCCAACAACTCCAAACAGCATCAATATCCCGACCCACTCAGTATATTTCGGGCTCTAACTCAACCACACTTTATTCAAAACACACGCTGTTCATCTCAGATGAAAGCTGAGACTCCACTATTTCCCACAAAATCACTCTACCACAAACCATCAGAGAGCTACAGGCCAAAGAACAACAGAAATCTTTTTGCCAAAATATATTTGTAATATCTCTCTTACCTTGTTGTTTTTGCCATGAAAAGCTCATTCTGCTTTTGATTCACGCTTCATTCCCATATTACTGGATGTGGTCCATCATTCAAATGAATCTGGGCTGAAAAAAAGGTTCCGGTGGAACCAAAACAATGACCACTCACAGCAGCCGACATCTCCGCACAACGCGTTCTGCTGACTCTGATTGGCTTACAGTGCTGTCAGTGTCATTTTGGTGGGTATAGCATCATTCTATTGGCTCTAACGAATCAAACGAGGTGTCAATCACTCAAATCAACCAAGCCGTCATGGAGATACGGGCCTCCAAAGCTCAGAATAGGAACTCAGTTTCAAATGTAGTAGGTGTGTATTGGTCAGTTTGGAGTGGGAAATCGAAAAAAACGAAATGGACAGTTGTATGTGTATATCCTAAACAGCATTAGGGATTTACAGAAACAAAAAATGAAAGATATATATAACATATTTATTTCTCACAGTGGCACAGTTTGGCTGGCATGCAGACGCACCGTCCATTTGCTGTGTGTCGAGGGTGCGAGCCGCAGCTTCAGCCGCTCAGGTAGATAGGCTGTGTAGCCCGGTGTGTTTTTTCGCTGATTCAGTTCTGCAGGTTCTCTGCTGGTACACTGGAGACGGGGATCAAGCAGTTTGTCTCACTTGGGATAGAATTGTGCTTTTTTGGTTCATAGTTTACCTTGCTCATGAGCACGTCATCAAAATGCGCTGTCGTCGCATTATTCATGACGTACGACATGGATTGCCAGGAAATGCCAGGTTACTCACCAATTATCCCCGGTCATCTTTCACGGCGTGTGTGATGTCATCAGGTTATTCTTGTCCTATTTTTATTACTTTCACTATTATTTGAGTCACTGTGTCTGTTCATGTGCCAGCCGACATGTTGTAGTCACCTAAAAGCGTCAGCAGATGGCAGGAGCTACATTTGAAGCGCCATATGTAAACTATCAAGCTACTGTATCTTCCACTCGAAGTTCTGACAAATGTTTCAGAATAAAAGCCTATTTAGACAATGGAGGAATTCTCTCAGCTGAGATTATAAGGGGCTTTTAATTTGAAACAAGTGTTGAGTTTAACAGAGGGATTAATAAATAACGGACCGTCTATAATGTAGTTTGTTTGAAAAGAAGCTGGGAGCCTCTGCAGTTGTGGTGAGTAAAAGCCCCGCCGCTATTTGTTAATGTTATTACTTTATGTCCGACCGTGAGGATGTACCATTGTTTGCTAGCTTGATGCTAATGACAGCAATGTTAACTCAGCGGGTTGACAAAGTGCCTCTGCTGTTTCACACCATCATTTCCCCCTTTTACTCTGTGTAGTAACATCCCTAGAGGAAATATTAAAAACGCTGGGGTGTTGTTGTCATACAGTGTCTACGGCAGCAGATCGTTGTGTGTTTCTACTGGTCAAAGTGACGGCTGTGATGGGAGAATTGGATCTCAGTGAAGGGCAAGTGGTCCATAACTTTAATTTTGGAGACAAAAAATGTCGGCTTAGCGCCCTGTGGTCCATTGGCCAATGGGAAATGTAGAATACTCAAAAGTACTTTAAAAGTGCTTGAGTTACTTTACTCAGGGAGTAATGCAGTAAAGTAACTGGTTACTTTTTTAAAAAGTAACACAGTAACGTACTTTGATTACTTTCAAAGTAACCCTTACCCAACACTGTGCAGAGATATATTCATTTCATTATGGGTATGCAGAGGCAGAGGCAAACAGAGGCCTATAAAATAGACTTAGGGTTTTTAAGGTTTAGCACTGACAAAGTAATAAAACGTGTTCCTAACTGAATTTTGAGTAATATATCATTATGAGTAATATAATATTCATTCATCCACACGATCCACACTGCTCCACCTCCACCAGTATGCCACCAGATAAAATATCATCTGAAGGTTATTGTGTCTTGTCATGTCATTTCAGACTACATTATGGAAGTGTTCGGCGCATCTAGGTCATGCCGTACTGTGCATTATCACTTTCAGTGTATTTCCATTTATATACCTGCAACCAGTATTGGCCAGTAGCATCACTACAGTAGCGGACGTTTGTAGTTTAATTACATTTCTCAGTAACGTGGTGGTAGCGTCGCTGTTTTCTGAATCAAGTAACTTCTCAGTAGTTAAGCCCTTTTATTGATCACTTAGTGCGGTAGCATCCACACAAGCTACATTTCCAAAATCATTTCTGAAGCTCAAACAAGCCGGAGAATTTCTGTTACGGACTGAAATAAAACTGTCACCACACAGAGTCAACAGCTACTTGCAATCAGCTGAAACCAACCCTGCCAATGCATTCCAAAACCTGCCGACAATGAAGAAGGTCTTCCTGAAGTAAAACATGGGTGTCCCCGCCAGTGCAGCTTGTGAGTGACTCTTTAGTGTAGGCAAAGACATTTTCCGACCAAAGAGAAACCGTCTCTCCGATGCAAATTTTGAAAAACTTCTCTTGTGTCGTGTGAACAAACATCTCATGTGACAAAGATCAGTGTCCAGCTTGGTCACCTCATCCTCTAGTGAGGATACTGATAAGCAGTGGCAGAAACTTGTTTCCATGAGAGAGAGAGTGAGAGAAAGATCTAGATGGGATTTTCCCATTAATGGATTACAATCAGGATACATCTCAAGACATGCTGATTTGTGTCTGACCACACAGTGTTCAGAGAATTTCCATATACTACTATTTAATTTCACTGTGGCTACGTGTTTATTAATAAGATGAAAAGAAAAGCATAGATTTGCCTTAAGTCAAAATAATATGAATATTCTGTTTGATTACATACATACACACGCATGTACATTTTTGACCATGTTGTGACTGTTTGAAGAAGGTCTTCATTCTTGCTGTTGTGGTTTGAGTCGTGTTGTGAGTTAGCGCAGCTCACTGTTCAATAAACAATTGAACTTAACTTTTTTGCCTGCCTATCTGTTTGACTGACAGTTTTATTGATCAGTAAGATAACACTGACTTAGCACGAAGTTGGTTCACTTTAGTAAAAATCTTGGATGTGGTTGCACTAGTTACTTTTATTTTGCTGTAGCTTAGCTTGCTACATTTCTGAGAGTGATAGCTTTGATGTAGTGAAGCTTCATTTAATATTAGAGTAACTAGTAGCTTAGCTCACTACACTTTCCAAGTAGCTTGCCCAACACTGCCTGCAACATCTACAACGTACCCCGTTCTGCTTGTGCGTCCTAAGGTTGCCTGAAAGCCAGGGGATGGGGAGCTGGCCTCCCATTTGTTTTTGCCTTGTCCCGGTGTCACATCTGGGTGATGTTAGTATGTTGGATGTGTTTCCATTCACATCCCCTACAAATGGAGAGCAATGGCAGTCCTGTTTTAATGCTCTCTACTGTCGTAGCCGACCGGCACACCAGGAACTGACAGGTGGGTATCAGCTCCAGGTTGAAGGCCTCAGTTGTTCATGTGGCATGGAATGAAAATGACTCGTCAACACACGCACACATGCGCGCACACACACACACACACACACACACACACACACACACACACACACACACACACACACACAAACAGTGCATGTATAGAAATAGATAAGATAGTGTAGAGTGTGATGTAATTTCTATTCTTAGAAAGAATGTAGGCTAAGCCTTGGGTAAATATGACTGTTTCATTTTGAAATCTGGCTCACAAAGATGCACGTCGCCTACACATTATTGATCAATCAGAAACTCAGAAAAATACTTAACATCTCACATTCTTCTCTAAATGATGAAAGCAAATGAGCAGAAAAAGTTTTGCTCCTTCCACTCTCTTATAGACAATATGGCTTTGGCTTTGTTTCTTTCCTCCAGAATGAGTACATGAGCCTGTCTGAGACAACGTCCAAGATGAAAAAACAAGACCATCAAACGTAGACAGAGCAGACTTTGATGACTAACCTTGCTCCCCTTCATCTCTTCTCATCCTCTCTCTCCATCTACTGTGTTTCTTCCAACCTCAGGCATCTCTCTTTTGCTGTTGCTCTCTCTCTTACATACTGTACGTATTTATATCATGCTATCTCTGCCTGTTTCTTACAGTTTTTTGTTTACTTACTGTCTGAGGGTAAGCAGTAGTATAGCTGTGACCAACAAAATACTTCTAGAAAGACTGTCCACTCTGCTGGTCATTTGAACATAAATTGACACGTTGTCCCAGGGTGGACAAAACTAATGCTGTAACCAGGGGTGGACTTGCCATCTGTCATACTGGGCAGTTTCTTGGTGGGCTGACTTACCTTTTGGCTGACACAACTCATTCATTCATTCATCTTCTAACCGCTTCATCCTCGTGAGGGTCGCGGGGGGGGGGGGGGGGGGGGGGGGGTCGCGATGTCAGCTATCCCAGCTGACATCGGGCGAGAGGCAGGTACACCCTAGACCAGAGACGGATTTTGGCTAACGCACACAACGCACGTTGCCTAGGGCCCCCACCGAGCAAAAAGGCCCCCCAACGTCGCTTACAAGTAACAGAATATCAGTCCCAGCCAGCTGTGAGCGTCGCGTCCTGCAGCAGCGAGCAGCTCTGCTGAAAGTGCCAAGACAAATCTCAAGCAAGATCGCCAGTGTGACTTCTGTGACTGTATAAGACTCCTGATTGGCTGTCAGTGTCATGAAAAAAAGACGGAACAAGCTTTTCTTGACAGCTGTTAAGGGCCGTCCACACCAAGAAAGATAACTGTAACATTAACTATAACGATAACAATGGCAGCATCCACACCAATGAACGATATCGTCGTGTTGCTAGGTTACGCCAAACATACACTGCTCGGTGCGGTCGGCAGGGGAGCAGAGTGATGGATAAAATGGATATTGATGACCTGTTATTGCTGTATGTTGCGAGACAGAAAAAGAAAACCAATTTGTCGCTTGCTCCACTTGTCTGTCTGTCTGTCAGCTTCATCTGTCATGAGACAAACATGAATGACGACGTGCAGTTTATTGTGTTTCACCGGCGACGAGCTGTCATTACGCGCGGCTGCGCGCTCTTTATAACTCACTGTGTGAACCTATGTTGCATTATAAAGATTTGCCCCCCTCAGTAACTTCATCCTGGCTCCTGAATTTTATGAATGGAGGGGAAAAGAGGAGACGCATTCCCCTGCAAAAGGTATTTTATTGCAGTTATTTACCCGGTATTTACCCGCTATGCTTAAGTTTGTGACTAAAGGAGCCACAACACAGCCTACAGTAAGTTGCACAACTGTGTTTTATTTTTGTTTTCTTGGCAGCCTATAGGCTTATGTTTACAATGTATAGCAATACAGTAATTGCACAGTTGTATTTATTTTTATTTTTTGCTGCTTGCTTTTTGCTTGTTTTCCTGTCATTGTCTATTTATATGGATATATGATGTCAGTGATGAGAGCTCAGTGATGTCAGTGATGGGAGCTCCTGATGCTGCTATAGTCTACTACAGCATTATGTTTGAACTAGTGGATTGCACTACAGTAGTTGGACAAGAGTGTTTCATTTTTCTATTTTGCTGGTAGGCTTATGTGTACAATCCATAGCAATACAGTAATTGCACAGTTGTGTTATTATTATTTATTATTTATTTTATTTTTATTTATTTTTTGTTTTCTCTACTGTTACTGCTAAGCTACAGTATTTGCACAACTGTAGTATTTTGAATATTATATACAGTAAATGTTTGTTTATACCTCATTCTGGTCTATATGTCTACTTATTGAGCAAACTGTTTTAAAGGATAGAGGATTGATGCACTGTCAAGAGTCTTGGTTTACATGCAGTGATGCAGTACTATGAGTAGGATTTGCATTTGCTTAAGAGAAGCTGTTTTCTTTAGTTGATGACTCTTACTTTACTTAACATTAACACCACACCCCTACAAGCCACCAGACACCCCAGTATTCCTCTAATTCTAAAGTTTCTACCTTAAAACGTCCAAAATTTTTCACCGGTGCCCGAACGCCACTCCAAGGGCCCCTGGATAGAGGGCCTGCCTAGGGCCCCCTACAGGCTTCAGCCGGCACTGCCCTGGACAGGTCGCCAGACTATCGCAGAGCTGACACATAGACACAGACAACCATTCACGCTCACATTCACACCTATGGACAATTTAGAGTTATCAATTAACCTAGTTAATTAATTGGTCTTTGGACCGTGGGAGGAAGCTGGAGTGCCCGGAGAGAACCCACACTGACACGGGGAGAACATGCAAACCGTGCCACCAAGCTGACACAACTGTCTTTTTTTTCTTTTCCTGTTTTTTTTTTTGTGTGACTGGCCAATAATACAGGTAGTTCAGACCACTGGTATATTTTCTTAATTGACACTGGGCTGGGCCAATTACATTTTTAACACAGCCACCCTTCAGAGGAAACCCATTTTTGCTGCTTGTATCTGTGATCTTATTCTTTTGGTCATTACCCAAAGCTCATGACCATGGGTGAGGATTGAGATGTAAATGGACCAGTGAATGCCCTCTGGCTCAGCTCTCTCTTGTCCACAATGGTCAGGCGCAGCACCTGCATATATATATATATATATATATATATGTATTTGATTGGATCACTAAAAAGTGGGTGTGGCTTAGCGAATACAGAGCAATAGCTGAGTAAAACGACACAACCCACAAGGTGGAATGAAAAAAATTAGACCTAAACCTCAGTGTTTGAAAACATAAACATCACTGCTCTGCTCATTACTATGACCCATGGTTTATATATTGCGTGGGTTTAGCTTGTCACCTAAAATCTCGAGTGATTGGAGCCATTTATGTGTAACTTGGGAACTAAAAGACCTCTAAATACAAGGAACCAACAATGCCACTGTGGGAATTTCACCAAGAGAACACACACGTTCTTTTACAGAGAACAGGAACAGAGATGTGAATTTCAAGGTGAGGAGGTGAGGTTCTCTGTCCTCACACTGCAAAACAAAAACAAAAGAACCACACGCCACAGCAAAATCACATGCAATGAAATAGTCACACACACACACACACACACACACACACACACACACACACACACACACACACACACGGAGTTAGCTACAGGAAGAGCACGTGACAAAATAGCATATGGGAGAACCCAAGGAGAGAGAGGAAAAGAGCCTATATCAAGTGATCCCCACCTGCTAGGCTACAGCAATGAAACCATCCTGTTGCCTGGCAGAAAAGCATCTTGCCCACAGTATCAAAGCACACTACTTAATACCTGCAGAACAGCTGGTTTACAAGAATAATAAAATAGCTCTCCCTAGCTGGGGAAGCCATTTTTAAATAAACAAAATTACATGTAATCAAAAAGTATAGAAATTAGGTAAAGGAACACAAGCCGCAATTGCAAAAGCATTTGCTTTACTTTATGCATAATATTTGAATAATGATGGTCCAAAAGCTGAGCCAATCCCCCTCACATGGGTAGTGGTGATATATCTCACCGACTGCAGCCACTTAGAGTCTGCAGGAGACCACAGAGAAAGGTGTTTTTAAAAGGCTCTATGTCTGTTTTTACTACATTTTTATATTGTTTCATGTTTGCGATCAGCCATATTTCAATCATTTCAATCAATCATATTTATTAACATGTGAACGTATGAATAAGAATGTGGAAAGTCTTTGACAACTAGACCCGGTAGAGATGGTTTGATTTAAGGAGAGTATGAATCCATAGTCGATGGCATTCTGATTGGCTGACAGATCATGGCAAAGTGTGATTGGATAACTAGCGAACACCTATAGTCAGGTCATTAGAGGGAGTAGTGAGAGTGGAATGGAGAGAAATGTGAAAGGGTGAGCACGAGAAAGGTCTTCCTGATTGAAGTTGTGTGAAGTTGCTGCTCAAAAATTCAACATGTCTTTAATTTACTGCTTCACAATAAAAGTTTTTACATAGCAAAATAACAGGGGACTTTTACTGTGAAGAATCTATAGGAAATTAAACGTGATTATCACTGAATTAGCAGAGATGTAAATATCATCACTCAAGACCAACCATCATCACTTCAAGACACATCCTCAAGCAGATAGCCCTGTTGTAATGGAAATGCAAATCCCTGCTGCACTGGGCTTATGGCCCAGACCAAACCAAGCCAAACCAAGCCAGCCCATGAATGTCAGAAAGGGGTACCAGTGGAAGTGTCACTGGCTCCCAGTCAGAGTGATTACAAGAAGGTGCAAGTTAAAGGAGAGGACTCACTCATTGCATAGCCTATATATGCATTACTGGGCACAGGATGACATTGAATATGTTAAATATGTTCCAAAATATACCAAGAGATGAGTTAACACAGGCACACAGCATAAGAACCTGGAAACAATCTCTTCTAACATTATTTTTTCAGTATCTTTTTTTGTGTGTTTTTGATCCAGTGGGTCCCAACCTTTCTGGCTTGTCACCCTTTATAAATATGGATGCGGGGCGTCGATGGCTTAGTGGTAGAGCAGGCGCCCATGTACAAGGCTGTTGCCGCAGCAGCCCGGGTTCAACTCCAGCCTGTGGCCCCTTGCTGCATGTCACTCCCTCTCTCTCCCCCCTTTCACACTTGTCTGTCCTATCCCTTAAAGGCTAAAAAAAAATGCCCAAAAAATCCCTCATCAAAGGTTGTACATGTCTATGAGCTGAGAGCAGTTTAGCCAAATAGTGTTCCCACATTTCCTTTTGTTTTATTACAATGATTTTTAAGGCCTGAAGAAGTGAAGCTAAATAAAACAATAACTTTCTAATGTGAAAATATGTTTCTTCTTCATCTTTCCTGACTAGTTAATCATTTTGCTAAGATTGATCTTGTTAGCCCTTTCGGGGTCAAGACCCAGAGACTGGTTTAAGGCAGTTTGGCACAGCTTCACAGTAAGTGCAAAAGAGATGCTCTTTGTTTTACCAAATTAGTTTTTCCATCAAAATCATTTAAGCCCAAATGTTTCCTGAGTCTCAGCCAGAGTGTAAAGATGGCTGCCAGTTACACAGGAGAGACCACAGCTCTCAGTTAAACAATGTTAGTGAGGAGTGCTGCTTGCGGTGACATTACTCACAGGCGGCCCTTCGCCTGCAGGCTCAATGATCCGAAATCAGTCGTCTTCTTTGTCCTGATACGCCTCTCACACAAATTGGTTCCCTCTGTGCACATGTATCCGGCCACAGGACACAAATAACTAGATGCAGCTCCCTGTAATAACATATAGTGGACAAAAAAGGCTAGAATTATGGAGGGAGGAATAAAATCACTACTTTCATCTCGCCTGCTGGGGCTGTCGTGCTCTTAAAAAGCCTCTGGTTGGGAATTTAGAATTGTAGCTATGCCTGTGGGGGGCGGGAACATAGGAGAGCACAAGAACATACATGCACATAGACATTAGTCCTCTGATGCCCCAGGGGCACTCACAGGGGGTCGCTTTTCAAAGACTGCAATTTGGAGTGTTTTCAACCTCAAGGCCCTGCACTATTTCATGTTGCTAATATTGGGTGACTCAAGGTCAGTAAATGGTGGGGAATGTTAAGTGAGACACTGAAGGCAGACTTGCTCCTTAAACCATCTGTACTTCCTTTGATATGTTCTTTGTGCAGCTCTTAGCACAGCGGGAGGACAATACTTTCAGCCACAGAATCAGATGATGAATCATTTTCAACATCAGTAATTAAGTAGAGTTTATGTTAAATTATACACATCAGTGGAACTCTACTCCATTTCACGAGAGAGAGAGAGAGAGAGAGAGAGAGAGAGAGAGAGAGAGAGTTAGTTAGAGACACGGACCAGGACTTTATTAATCCCAGCAGGAAATTTTAACGTTACAGCAACGTAGAGCAAAAACAACAAAGTTCATGAGCAAAAGACTATATATTACAATACTTAACAACAGTAACTTAAAAATAGAGTTGGAGAAGTTTACTGTACATTTATACATGTTAGAGGTGGACATAATGCAAATAATGCAAACTACAGTGTATGTAAGTATAGTGTACAGCTATAGTGCAGTTAGAGATCATATAACTGAAAGATGTTACAAGGTGAATGAGTCCAGGAGAGTGTCTTTAGTCTGAAAGCTCACACTGCACAAGTTGCTGTCTTGTAATCTTAAATCTTAAAATTATTGTGGTTTTCAAACTACATTCTAAGTAAGTTATTGGGCTGATAAAAGTCAGAAATATTGTGTGCAATAGCCCACTTTCCACCTTCTCTTCCTCTCTCTCTGTCACTCTCCCTCTCAAACACACAAATACACACACACCATGGAAAGCACAGCAACGCAGCTTGTTTCTGCAGCGTATTCTCACTCCCAGCTCGTCACATATCACTGCTTTTTCAGTGGACTTTTGACATCTACATGTGGCATGTTAGTTATCCTAGGTGCACCTGTTCTAGGACACTGTGTCAATTTATGCCTGTTACATGCATTATGTGTTTTCAAAATACACTGGCCTTTTCACAAGAAATGTACAGTTTCTGCTTGTTAGATGCACACAGTCTTTTCCGAAATAAAACTATAAAATTGGTTATTTCCTTGTGCGACAAAGACACACAGTTAGGTTTAGAAAAAAAAAATAGCATTGTTTGGCTCAACATTCATTTGGGAAGCAAACACTGGGCTCCTGGGAAAAAAGTCCAGTGTTTGTTGGTCCCATCTCTCAGCCCTCTCGCCCGCCCAAGAGGGACTTTCCAGCTCCTTAAGTTACGTTGTTGTATGGAAGCGTTTCAATCTGATGCTGTTCTAGGGTGTTATAAATTGATGGCGCCTAATGGTGCATCATACTGCAGGAAAAGGATGCCTTTTTTTGTTGGTGTCTGACCCAGAAACCACTGACCAGACGGCAGCATTTGATGACTTTGGAATGAGAATGGGTTGGTTTCTGTCCTTAAACTATATCTTGTGCTCTCATTGGCAATAGCTTGCTGAAAAAAATCCAGATAAAAACAGGTCCAGATAATCAGCATGTTAGAGCATGCTATGTACTATCTGCGATGCATCGACAAGCCTATGCACTTGCTCAAGCTCTAATTTGCCTCAGATGTGGAGCTTTTGTCAGGGAGCTCCAAAATTGAGTGGTAAATCAAGGCTAAAGTCATGTAGTTTAAACTACGCATTAGGAGGACACACGAAGCTTCCCCTCCCAACCCTCCTGTCGTGACACTGAGGGGACTGCTTGTACAGGGAGGTGGCAGCTGGCAGGAAGGACCTCCTGTAGCAGTCCTTGTCACAGTGGAGCTGGATCAGTCTGTCACTGAAAGTGCTCCACTGTTTGACCAGAAAGCCATATAGATGATGTGAGATGTTTTCTATGATGCACAACAGTTTGATCAGAAAGGCCAGCTCTGTTCTGGATCTGTTAAAGGTGGTAGTAGAGAAGAGGAGGCTGCACAGTTTGTTTTGGTCACCAGCTCTGATGCCACTGCCTCAATACATTGATGCAAAGATGATCATACTTGCAACAACATGCTGATAAAAGAACTGCAACATCTTGATGCACACATAAAAGGACCCAAGTTTCCATAGAAAGTAGAGTCTACTCTGTCCTCTCCTGTAAACAGCCTTGTTGACAAGGAGAACTCCAAGATACTTGCACTTGTTCACCACCTGCTCTCCCAGGATGTTGGTGGGATCAGCAGCAGTTCTTGTTCTGCTGAGGTCTATGACCATCTCATTGATTTTGGTCACACTCAAGAGTAGATGGTTCCCTCTGCACCACTCATCAGGTCCCTGTACCTTGACTCTCATTTTGATGCACCCAACTACTGCAGTGTCATCTTTTTGCAGATGGCAGGACTCTGAGTTGTACTTAAAGTCTGAGGTGTATAAAGTGAAGGAAAGAGGCAACAGGACAGACCCTGTGCTGCTCATCACCATGTCAGACATTTAGTTCTGCAGCAGTACAGACTGCAATCTGTCTGCATCCTGTGAATGAATAGAGCCCTGGGTCCTCTCTCATTCTTGTTACAGTCAGACATCTGTGAAACCCAAACTGTGCTGTTTATGTTTGGTTGAGAGTAGGAGAAACCAGAAACCTGAGCTGGGGTTTTAAAGAGGGTCTGGCTGTAATTAGGTTGTCCAGGTGCTGAGTTTTACACTCCTCATTTTCTGGAAAAGATGAGGGGGAGCATGGCCCCCTAAACGGGACAACTTTCCTGGAGGAACAGAGGCCTTCTCTCTCTCAGCTGCATCTGGACTGAAGCAGAACTGAGCAAAGGAGGAACAAGCGCCTCAGCGCAGGCCTCCAGCCAGAGCAGGTAATGCAAAGTTCAACAGGAAATGAAGCTCAGTGTAAGTTCAATCAGGAAGACTTTCTTTGTGTTCCTTCATTCACAATCCTCTCCCTCTCACTCCCACTGCTTCCACCAATCAGCTGTCTATGGGCGTTCTCTCTTCTAGTTATTCAATAAAACTTTGCCATAATCTCTATCAGCCAATCAGGATGCCACTGCAAAACTTTAAATCTGCTCTCTCCTCTGCTGCTGTCAGCTCTCATTTTAGGCAAAATTGTCACGTCATTGGCACTTTTCCATCTTCTTTTCATCTCATCTGCACCACCTCCACCACCACCATTGTCTAGACCCCGAGGAGGAGGTTTCCCCATTCGACTATGGATTCATCACCCTCCTGAAATGATACCATGAGGTATCATGAGGTCTAATCGCCAAAGACTTTTCACATTTTTCATTCTTATGTGCACATGTTAATAAATATTCTCTTTACTATAAGAAATGAGTCTCTCCTGATTGAACTAAAGTTTATGGATGTGGAAGGGCCTGGTTGCTATGTCTGTGAAGGTGTTTGTGTTTGTGTGGACAGTAACATAACTGTGGCTCTGTCTAAACTGTGACACAACTCTATATTTATATGCTACATGTCGTATCTCTTTATAACAGATGGATTGTTATGATTTTTGGGGATTTTCATTTTTAACTCTAGGCGAAGGATTACATCGTGGTTGCAATGTGATCTTTAAAAAACTAGATATACATTTCAGTCCCTTTTAAACTCCATCAGATGACCTCAGAAATGCATGCTATGTCAGGCTAAAAACATCTTGCTTTCCTTGGTTCTCCACCAGCAGCAGCACTGTACAGTAAAACATGTTACTAAATATACTTTCAGTCACATTTCGCATGTCATTATTATCACAGTCAGGAGATGTTCAATCTTTTTCATCTTAAAGAAACGCTTGCCTGATTTTCAACCTTATATACACTTTGTGTTGTTGTTATGGGTGGTATATCTATAAAGCCCTTATCAGACATGAAACATCAGGCATTGTTTGCTGCATATCTCATTCATGAAACGTGAGCAGGGTGAATTTGTGTTGTTGTTTCACAATACACAGATGCCTTTGAAACATGTAAGTCAAACATAACAAAAGATTAGAAATATAACACATTTAGCTAAATGAGTTGGCAGTTTAAAAGCAGATTTAAACTTCAGAGGTTTCTTAAAATGTGAATTAGTTTTTTAAATCATCATTAATCATTAAATCATCTTTATAATTGTGTTTTCCAGATTTCTGGCATTGTTCTCACTTGATTTAATCAGGAGAGAGAACTCCACACATGTATCTTCTGTTTAAGTGGCAAGACTGTGAGACCCACGTTACTGACCAAACGCTGATGGTGATGGCTGTCAGAATGTACAGCAATTCAATTCTTAATATAATACATACATCACTGTACCTTCTGAGTTCGCAATTAACTTCTCCAGTGGAGGCATATCTCCTTCAGGAATAATTCCTGACAGAGACAATGATAATCGATAGACTTGGTCACAAATGCTCAACGCAGTTTTAGTCTACACAAATTCACGACATTTTAGTCAACTTTTAGTCATTATGGTTTTTTTAAACTAATCCAGTGAGGCTAATTCGTGTATCAGAAATTAGAATCAAGGTGACAGGTTGTATAAACATTTCATTTAGACAATGTTTTCTACAACTACAAATAATTTCTACACACTTACAAACTGTCATCTCTCCAGCAGTTTTTGACAGGTTCAAGGGCAGATTTACAAGCACATACTTACTGATCATTTAAAAAGTTTAACATTTCTCTGTTTATGCTCTCAAAAACTTTGACATCACAAATAACTAATTTGAGACGACTAGGATTTGCACCCAGGTTCATTGTAAACTCTAACTTACCCATCTCACTGTTAAGAAGCAGAGACATAACTTACAGCATAGCTACACTCACAGATAACTGAGCCTCCCACCTACCTGTCAAACAGCATCAACCCATAAACCTTTTCGTCTGAGTGAAGTCCAGTGGCTGCTCTGCTGGGTCCATGTCATTGGTCCAACATCCCATTAGTCCAACAGTCCACGGTGCTGAACGGCTCCTGGCGGGCGTATTTCTACCTTGATGGTGCACCGCGACCGGCTCTGGGTCAGCTGGGAAAGGCTTGAGGCGGAGCAGGCTCACGGCTTATGTGTTTGCCACTATCTTTTTCATTTTAACCCACACCATGATCTTTTCCTGACCCTAACCAAGTGGTTTTTGTGCCTAAACTTAACCAGACATTAACCACAGGGCATCACGATGATTTCGGAACAACGGGACTTCGGAACAATGGGTTTAATATGGTTGGAACAATGGGATGTCGGAATAATGGGCGCTCTGTTGCCATTCAGCAGCAAAATAGCAGAGCTAACTGCTAACAGTCACCCCTGCAACTAACAAACTCCACAAATCCATTCAGCAGCTCCACCATCCACAGTCAGACACACACGGCTGATTAGTCACTGCTGAATTACAGCTCACAGCTAGCACCAACAGCTGACGCTGCTCCGCTGTGAGTATTTTTGCTGGCTAGCGAAACATACCGGTGCAGACTATTTACTGGAGTTTACCAGCCTGTTGCTCATACAGCGTTTGAAGATAATTGCAAGCATGGCCGTTCTTGGCTTTCAATGTCTGATAGTTCACCATTTTTTTCACGTTGCGTCAATGAAAATGAAACATAAATTTTGTCTTAGTTCTTGATATTATCAAGATCTCTTTTTAGCTTGTCATCGTCTCATTTTCATCGTGGTAAAAAATGAACACTGTGGTAATGGTAATTCTAATTGGTAGGCTACTGTTTAAAATTGCATTGTCTCGTTTGATGTACATATTGTGTGTTTTGGACTACTTAGCAAACATAATACAATCCAATTATGGCTGGTTTACCAACAGGGCAAATCAGGATACTGCCCTGTGGCCCCAGACTCCAAGGAGCTCCAACAGCCTTAGGTTACACTGTGTTTCAAACGTTTTTTGGTAATTTGACTAATTGCAAATGTTGTAGGGAATTTGCACCACCAGAGTACAATATTAACTGAGATGGGTCCTGAATTATTACTCAGTCAGTTGGATATAACTTTTAGTGGTTGTAAAATACATTTGCCTTCCTGGTGCATATTCCCAGATGAATTTGTATTCTGTCAAATTTACACAAACTAAGTGGCAGACAGAAAACCTGCTGCCATTTTCTAGCAAATGAGTACCCACTGTTTTCTCAGTCTCTGGGCAAATAACAAAGCTGCTACATGTAGTCTGCTTTGTATACTGAACTAATGGGAACTTGATTGTCAGGACACCTATACAATGCACAGAGGGAGGGAGTTAGGTGGTGAGTGTGATCGGTGGGTGCCAATCAGTAATTTTATGCCCTGGGGCCCACTAATAGGTTTACCTGCCCATGTTATCTACTTTGTTGTTCTGTATGTCAGACATGTGCTTCATATATGGTATTTAGCTCAGTGGTGAGTCCAGTCTGTAATATCTATCTATAATTCATGATGGAAAACGTGAACAAAAGGCAGGAACCTGTGTACTGGAATAATACTCCCCTGCAGAGAATTTATTAACTTGCACACCAACATATCAGCCCCACTGTGTTCATCAAGGCTCCATGAAAAGAGCAGCTCATGTATACATTATCTCATCTTCCAGTCTCAACAGTAAGGTGCAGTGTTGGGAATATAGATGGTACAAAGGGGCAATGGCCTGAAAGGGCCCACATTTCCATCACAGAGCAGGTCCCCCATCACATCCAAGTTTGATGCCACTGTATTGTTCACGTCAGGGAGATCAAACAAGATCTAAAAATAAATGCTCTGTGCCATAAAAGAGATTTGGGCCTATTAACTGAAGATTCTCTGACAGATTTTGTTAAGTTAAGATGCAATTTTTGAATTGATAAAGACACAGAAAGACACACAATAACTGTTGTCACTGCAATTGAGTTTATTGCCAAAAACAATTTTGAACCTGAACATTAAATCAAATACATGTGTGGCAAATTCGTCCAATAAAAACTTCTGGAAAGATGGCCTTTTGATAAAACTAGGCTGTCTAAGCCGCAGACAGATGCAAATACTTTTGACATTGGTGCCATATGACTAGAGAAAACAGATAAAAATGCTGTGGTATTTGCTTTTGCTCAAGAAGCAGAAAACACACAAAAACCAGAATGCACTGTGCCACACTTGACCAGAAAATGTTCCCGATGATAGGGGGACATAATGTGAGTTTGTCCTCTCGACACAGTAAACAGCATGGCGGCCAGCTTTTACCAAACAATCTCGCATTCCAGTTAAGCAGGAAGCTAAAATATGTTTCTGAAAATGTGAGGTGAGGAATAGGCAATGCAATCACTGAATCCTGGTTTATATTTGATCAACACTGCTTAGTTTTACAATTTAATCTCAGTTTTTTTTTTTTTCAGCCTCTGTTCTTACAATACAAGAAGCAGTATGGCACCAACTTCCTGTTCACAAACTCTTGGATTACAGCCAAACAGTGCACTAAAATGTGTTTAAAAACATTTCAGGTGAGAAATTAGGCTATACAGTAACCGAATCTTGGGCGTCAGTAGCTCAGTCCATAGAGACTTGGGTTGGGAACCGGAGGGTCGCCTGTCAAGTCCTCGTCCGGACCAAAATATGGAGCGTGGACTGGTAGCTGGATAGGTGCCAGTTCACCTCCTGGGCACTGCTGAGGTGCCCTTGGGCAGCCCACTCTGACATCTCTCCACTTACTGCATGTGTAGGTCCAGTTTGTGCATGTGTGTGTTTGGACCTGTGTGTAATTGACAACAGAATGAAAAATCAAATTTCCCCATGGGGATTAATAAAGTATATAAAATCGAAATTGAAAAACTGAGTTAAATTTTAATCTGATTTGAGCTGATAAATGAGCTGGGAGACCTGGGCACTGGTAAGATGCAGGGAATTTTTATCATAGTTCATTTACCATACTATGTGTTATGATACAGAACTAGTTTAAAAACAGCAAAGGATCCTTTAAATCCCAAGGATTGGCACCAGGCTGGTGGTCCCTGGATGGTGATTCTGAATGGTTTTGGTTGCCTGACCTTTTGTTTATTGTCACCATCAGGCCAGGATTTTCACCGATACACAAAAAATATCTAAATCTAATGTGTAGACAACACAAAAAGGAAAGTCTTACTTCTAAGCATCTCTTGATTTCTGTCAGTCAAAGCCCTGTCCAAAGAACATTTAACTGAGATATCCAACAGTAGTATCAAAGGACTAAAGACACCCTGTGAACCAGAAGCTACGCTGAGTGTGCATCACTCCCCTGTGGTGCAGGAGCATAGAGCTGTCAGGTTGTGCAAAAAGCTTTGGCCTTTATCCTCCTCTAGCCTTAGTGCTCATTCACTTTAATCTGTCCTGCCGAACAAGTGCAGGTCAGAGCCCCTACCTGTGAGACCAGGACGAGTTCCTTTCCAGGCAACTGGGATTTGTAGTCAGCAATTCTCTGAGAAAAATGAGCCCACTCCCAGGCCTCCCCATCCTGTGTTACATGATAAGGTTAATGAGGAAGGCAGGGGAGCCCGGTCCCCGCGATGCTCCATGCTTTCTACCCAGATTTCTGTACCTCCAGAGATGATATCAAGCTATTTACTTTGAACTAGTTAAATCTGAACCCTAATGACCTTACAAATGTCTTGACACAATCTGTGGCTGAGCCGGACTGATGCGACTCTGTGGTTGATGTCCCAGTGGGAAAATGTGAGAAATCAGCTGAGTGTTGTTGTTCTTAGTGTCCAGATGGGGATGTCATTGATGAGGAAAGGTGTGGGGCGAAGCTGTCATAACATGTCGCGTCAGTTAGCAGTTTTAAAGGCATAGGGAGGGGATGGTAAAGATGGGATAGTCTGTGTGTGTGTGTGTGTGTGTGTGTGTGTGTGTGTGTGTGTGTTCAGAGAGGAGGTGGCTGTGAAGAGTTCCCAGTGGAACTGATTATCCCCGTTTTAACTTATAAGAGGGGGTGGGGTGCAGGAAGCAAGAGTGGAGATGGTGGTGGTGGTGGGATGCTGTGGCTGTGAACAGCAGGCTAATTAATTACACGTTGGCTTGTGGGAATATTCTGCCTAAATGCCAGTCAGGTCCCTGTGAGGCAACACACTTAACAACTCGAGTGCAGCACACACAGAGACACACATGCTGTAAACACACACACTCCAACAGTTAGGGAAGGGAACTAACAAAATTCTTCAATGTAATTTTGTATTATGATTTGCTGCACACTCTGCCATTTTGGACATTTGTAAAAATCATCTGCTGTGTCAAATTCTGCACACACTAACACACTGTGAAGTTCAGTGCAGCTCGTGGTGCATATTTCTGTCCGAATCCGACACGAGTCTGAGAGAGTAGTAACCCAACCGTGCCACTGTGACGGCGTCCCTATGGTGTTTGAGCGCCCCCGCAATGCATCTACATTGAAAACAATCAATTCAAGGGCGCATAAAACATGAAGTGTGTATGGTCTTTTAGTCTGACTGAAATCGTACTAAATTGTATTTCTCAAAGTGGGACTAACACACCCAGATAATGCAATTGGGAGTTGTTTTACTCCTGCATGTATTCAGTCAATTGGACCCAAACTGGCCTAGGCATTCTGTGCACGCTCCACAGTTTCCACTCCAGGCTTTGACCCAGAGTTTGAATAGCATTAAATGTGTAAAAGAGGAAGAAGCCAGTCACAACACTGCGAAATCTACAACTGGAGGTATGCATTTTTAGATGGATGAAATCTACTGCACTGTAAAGTTGTCCACCATGGTACCAGTTTGCTGCTAGGTAACCATCACTAATTTGTTTACAGATGGTCTGTGATGTGATAGGTCAAGTGGAGAAAGGTCCAATACTAACAAGTTGTAAGGGGGCATATTGCCACCTATCGTAGCGGAGTCGAACATACTTTGGTCAATAAATAAATTCCCCTCTTGTGTTTGTATACTACGACAAGGACAGCAGTCCGATTAAATGGCCTACTCGAGCTATAATTGCGCATGTAAATGTTCTGGATGTAACGTCACTGGAGCACTAAGTTTGTCCAGGACACGCTTTTGTTGTTACCATGGTTACAGCTTACATGTATACCATGATTACACACAGGGCACCCTGTAAATGACTGTCAAAAGGAATTGTTATATAAAGACTTATAAAGGGAAAGTTGTTTTCACACACATCTCATTCACTCACACATTAACATACACCTTGTGTAATGGGTGTGTGGCTTCCAATTCCTCTTTATTTTTGATATCTGTCAATGTGACGGCACCTCACTGAAATAGTTGTGCGTTTTCCCTTAGTTTTTCTCTTCAACTAGAATATGGCATGTGGAATACTGTCAAACTTGACCACCATCCAGAGTTCAGGTAAAGGTAGTGTCTAAATTTAGCGTTTCTCGCGCTGTAGACTTGGTGTGTTTGTTCTGGGGGTTAAGCAACCATGAGTGCTCAACTCTGTCAATTTAGTAAAAGAGAAACTACATCAGCCTGGCAAGGTATCAGCCCACCAGGATTCTTCTCCACCACCATGGACCACCACTCCACTGAGATTCATATTAATGCATTTTGGTGAGAAACATAAAATGTGCAGTAAAACTCTACAGGTACCTTCAATTATTGCATTTGTTTCTTCTGTGTCACTCGTTCCCTTCTGTGTTTGTATCAGCTGCCTTGGTGATAGAAAGAGAAGTAACACGCAACAAGAACTGATCTTGAATTACGGACATTGTGGTTTCAAACACCCCTAACATTCTATACTTATTTTTATTTTCAGGGTTTTGACCCTGGAGGGCTAAAACCTGATTGTTTTTGCATTGACTTTTTTTTTTTCCAGGAATGTTTTCGCAAATTCCCATAAGATGTTACATTTCAGACACATGAAATTTTCACCAATTATTATTATTATCATTATACCACTGAGCCAATCAGCACAAAACTAAGGTGGTACCAGCAACATGCCCTAAAAATTTTATTCAAATCTATCACTGGGGGGCACCAAAATGCAAAACAACAGACATGACACAACACAAATTAACACACAAAGTATAAATCAGAAATTTTTCATCCAATCATGACCAAAATTGCATAATAAGTTAAATAATGATGTTGAACCATGTGTGTAAAATTATTGTGAAATCAGTCAATAGGGGGCACCGCAATGCCATTTTGATTTTTATGAAAAACACATTTTTGACATCTAAAATACAGGTCCCATTTGTATCACATTTTCTGTGGATCATTATTGGATAAAGCTGATCGAAAGTTTTCAAAAGCTTTCTGATATTGGTGATTCTGATATTATTGATTTGAAGACAACAGTTTAGTTGTTCTTGTTCTACATGTAAATCCGTTTGTGGAGCTAAGTAGCTAAGTACTGTTCCAGTTTTAACATCACGTTAGCAGCTGCTAGGTAGCTAGCTTAGTCAGTGGCTAGCACTGCAGTTAGATTTGATTTCTGTATGGAAACAGTGGATAGGCTTACTTTCGATTGTCATGTATTTGGCAACTTAGGTTTTTGTGTTGGTGTAATTATGCTTAGAGTGTACAGAGAGGTATGTAAACCTCATTTCATATGCATGTTAAGCATATTTAGAAATGTTACTGTTGATCTTCCACTCTGGTTAGACCGGACAAAGACAAATTTAGTAATGCAGTGCACCTAATTAGCTTTGCTAACAAGTTATTTTAGCAGCTACTTTTTTGCTACATACTTGTGAACCATTAATGATAAAATGGTTTGAAATGCTCCAGGAAGTGACTTGTTTTTAAAGGACTGTCCTAATAACTCATTCTCTAATTTAAGCAAGCATAATTTATGTTGAGTGCTATGGGAAGAAGATAATTCAGATGTCAGTGTAGGAAAACCTCTCATCCTGCTCATGCTGTGAAGGGATTTTGGGGAGGATGTTGTGACTTAATCATTGTATGGAATAATGTATGAGGGCTCCTTTGTGGGTTCTTCATGGTTGCAGAGCAACAATGCATGTCATCTCCCTTGCTGTAGATGCTGCCAGTGTTTGAGGATTTTGAAGAACCCATGTAAATTCTGTTTCGAAGAGATGAGTCATTTGCAATATGCAAAACTAATTATAACTATAATTCTGGGATAAGTGTTGATTGCCACATCACACTTTTCTCTCCTCCACCCACAGCGAGGCCTACAACAAGCTGTCCTGTGCTATCAGACGTCCCCTGTCCGTGGGTGGCTGTTTGTGTGTAGATGCTTGCTTCTATTGGTAGCCCCCATGTCTGGAGGGTCCTCATAAGTAGCCTCACCTCCTCCAGTGCCAGGTCTCCTTAGCATTAGCAGACTGGTGAGTGTTTGTTCACTACACACTGATGTCAGTATCCTCCTCCACTCGTCGCAGAGAGGCTGCCTGCTGTGGCTCAGCACAGCAGGATAAAGTTAATGGCTCTGCTCTGTGCATGTGTGTATGTGTGTGTGTGTGTGCGTGTGTGTGTGCGGAGGTCTTCACATGGTAAATGACTGTACCCGAGTGTGGTAGTATATCTTCAGCAACACATATTAATTCACAGTCAAACCAACAGTGTCATTATGTGTGTTTTAGTGTCTATACTTTGAGCATTTACTCAAGTAGTGAGTGAGTGGAGTGAGCTTTTAGTCCCTTTCAAACTGGCTCTTCAAGGTGGGATTTTTTTATGCTGTCTTGCCATCCTGGCCTTCTGTATAAAAGGTACCATCCTGGAATTGGGGAACAAAGATGTTTGGATAGCCAGCAAGACAGGACCTTGGACAAGACAGGTATGACATTTTGCAGCGCTAGTGAATAGCAAATAGCAGTCAGTGTCTGACTCAAAGAGGGGAAAAAAGCAGCCAAAAATGTCTGCAAATTGTTAAAACAATGAGAAAACGCTGGCAACGCATATGTTACATGTCTCACTAAATGACATTTGGCTGGTGCTATTACCAACCCTGTTATTAGGCATCCCTAATAACAAGTTTTAACCATAAAATTTGATAAGGTTTTGAACTTTGTCCACTATTGTCAGTGTTATGATTGGCTGTAGACTGGCTTTGCAGAGATGGCTGCCATCTTGTTTTTACATGGATTTATATGTAATGTTTTTGCTACCACAGGATAACAAAAAGGTCTCCACGAACCATGGCAACAGGTCTGAGTTAAGCAAAATAAAGTATGAAGTGCAGCAAACTTTAAATGTTATGTCCTCATGAGGATGCAGGGTCACAGGAGGGTATGGCATTTTGGCCTTTGTATGTTGTTGCTGGTATGGTACATGGCAAATAGAGGGGTGGAATCATTGATTTTCACCGAAAACGACTGAGGCACATGTGCTGGTTCTGGCTGTCGCAGTGTTTTGGTTTAAGAACTGCTTAGGCAGCATGAGAGTGTGAGCCTGAAGGTGAAAGCATGTGTCACAAACCAGAAGCATGAAAGCTGGCAACGCTGATTTGCATGTTAACTGTACGTCTATGTGTATGTATTTGTAGTGCATTTCCTTCTCTTGTGTGTGTACGTGTGTGTCTTCAAGCATGTGGTCTGCTGCTCAGTCCACATCAGACAGAGGAAAACTAATGAAAGGGAAGGCAGAGGCAGCAAAATGGCAGAACTCCGCAGAGAGAAGTCCGCAATGGATTTGCCACAGATTCTCACCATATGTTGCTTCGGCCCTTGGTCTGGTTATACTGTGAAGTCCATACAAAATCCTCACAGGGCTCCTAGCACGCCATGTCTCTGCTGCCTTTCCCAATACCATCATATTAATGCATATGTTTGTGTGAGTGGAGGCATCTATTTGGACATGTGAATTAAACCTTGTTTTCTGCTTTATATGTTTTATTTTTAACTTAATGACCTAACAACATTCACTTCTTCTGCATTAATGTCCAAAGTTGTGTATTCCACATAGTCAGTAACATTGTCACATACGTTACACATAGTAAACAAGGAAGTGTTAGGGCAAAATCAAGATTTTGCAGGATTTTCATTTACTTTTTGTACTTGCATGTCTCTGTACAAAGTAATTAATGTGTTGGAAATGTGCAAGGTGTCTATTTAGAATGTCCACTGGCCTGTAAGGACTGCTTTCAGACCTGCATTTCAGACACAAGACGCTCTGTAGTGAGGCAGGTCACTGTAGACAGTTTGTGTCATTTTGAGTTTTAAAGAATTGTGTGATTATAGCATCTTTTAAATTATGTTAATCGTGTAAGTCTCTATTTGTAGAAAAGCTGAGTGAAAATGAAATGCTCCATGAAGTAGGCTGTTTAATTTCCTAGAAACTATACCGTTCTGAACAAACAGTGACCCACCAGTGGTAATATCATGCCATACTGGTGAGTGTGATTTAAAAAAAATCCAGTCACTAAAGTCAATGCAAATTCTGTTTTTCCCTGTCAAAGCATCTGTTTATGAAATATGTAACCCAAACTGACATGATCTTGACGTGTGTCAGCACCAACAACTTATGTAATCTCCTGTTGAAATCAGTGACACGCCCAAGCGGTAGCCGGGAGGTCCATGGCCAACTTGAGGCAACTGCTGGCCCTTGCAAAAATAACTGGTGGCTGACATTCCTCTAGTGATGTCACATGAAACTAGACAACCTAATGCCTGGTGCACACTACATGACGTTACTGCCCGTTCTGAAAGTCACTATGTCACATTATACGATTGTGGAGTCATAAAATCGTGCTGTGACTTGGCCGACAGATATGACACACTACACAATGGTACTCACCAATTATCCCTGATCACCTTTCATGACGTGTGTGATGTCATCAGGTTATTCTTGTCCTATTTTTATTACTTTTACAATTATTTTAGTCACTGTGTCTGTTCATGTGCCAGCCGAAATGTAATTGTAGTAATGTAAAAAGTGCCACCAGATGGCGGCTACATTCTAAGTACCGCACGCAAACATACAAGTCACTGAATCCTCAACAACAAGCTCCTACAAATGTTTCACAATAAAAGCCTATCTAGAAAATGAAAGGATTTTTCAAGCAAAGTTATATGGGGCTTTTAATTTGAAAAAGATACCGGAAGTGTTGAGTTTGAAATGACAGCACGATGCATTAACTTTATAAAGACAACGGGAGCAGATAAAAAGTAAAAATATAAAAATACAGAGGGAATAAAAAATAACGGCCCTTTTATAATGTAGTCTGTTTCAAATGAAGCTGGTAGCCTCTGCAGTTGTGGTGAGTAAAAGCCCTGCCACTATTTTTTAGTTTTCTTACTTTGTGTCCGTCTCCATTATGAAGAAATAACATTGTTTGCTAGCTTGATGTTAACGGCAGTACTCACAAGGATGATAAAGTGCCTCTGCTGTTTCACACTATCATTTTTCCCTTTTTACTCTGTGTGGTAGCGCAGAAAATATCAAAAATGCTAGGCTGTTGTTGTCGTACAGTTGTTTACGGCAGCAGATCATTCTGTGTTCCTATTGGTCAAAGTGACGGCTGTGATGGGAGCAGTCATGAACGACAAAAAGAAAATCAAACATGCTAGACTTTGTGTTGGAACGTTTTGAGTAGGGATGCACCGAAATGAAAATTTGGGGCCGAAGCCGAATAATATTAATATTAAACGCTTGGCCAAATACCGAATATCGAGTACCGAATACCGAATATCGTTGTATAGTTTTTCATTAGTTTTTGCAGATGAACCCCTCCAGATTAGTGTTGTCACGGTACCAAAATTGGGACCTACTACATGATACCAATGAAAATATCACGGTTCTGATTAGTATCACGATACCACAGCAAAAATGAGGCAGATGTGCCTTTTGTCATTTATAAAAAGGTAAACCACTTTTCTATAACACATCAATGATATTTCAATGGAATAAATTACTTATTGACTTATTCATACTTCAAAAACAGCATCAATAAGTGATTAACATAGGGGGGATCAAAATAAAATAAATGAATAAAATAAAAATCAACCAGCCACCCTCCTCCCCTGACAAGCAAAGAACAGTCCCTCCATATGTAAAGAGCAGTCCCTAAAGTGCGGTGAGGTTTGTGGGCCGTTACCTGACACAATGACAGAAATGTGAAAGGCTCGCTTTTCCTCTGACACGCCACATACCTGTGTTCAGCTGGCTTGGATGTTCAGGTACTACTGGGCAGTCATGACGCCAAGAAGAGGATATTATTGGAGCCGACTTCTCCGTCGCCGCCGGTAAGCCGATGGCTGCCATATTTGACAGGAATACATTACTGTCTGTGTCTGTGACCCCCGTTCAAGTTGGGGGATTCGCCTATCATTTCTGTTCGGTTCGAATGTATGTTTTTTTGCAAAATTCGGCCAAATATATTCGGTTACCAAATATTTGGTGCATCCCTAGTCGTGAGGTGTCCCAGATGTTGCGTTGGCTGTCGTTAAGTGTGACACGCTACATGAGATGAAACGATGGATTTTCATGTACGACACTCATTGTTGTTTACGATCCATGCCGACACTGTACGTCGCTGCGTTGGGCTAGAATCGGGCTGATATCGTGTAGTGTGTACCAGGCATAAGGCATCCAATGGTACTAACCATGTCATGCTAGCTTACAGTGAAGGGAGCTAAATAAGCTTCAAAATTACACTAAATTTTGATGAAGAAAAAACTGGCACGGCCATTTTCAAAAGGATTCCTTGACCTCTCACCTGAAGATATCTGAATGAAATGGGTTCTATGGATATATGGATACGCACTTTATATGAATTCCATTAAATTTTTGCCCAAAACAATGCAAATTCTTGCATGTAGTATAAATATGTTATCATTATATCATTATTGTATTATAATATTGTGTGTGTGTGTGTGTGTGTGTGTGTGTGTGTGTGTGGTGTGTGTGTGTGTATGTATATACTGTATATATGTATTGCTGCATGAACAGACTACCCTATCACTGAAAAAATATTTGCACAGGAATAGTGATGGTTCATTATTGCACAGCTCTGCATAGAAATGATGGAGCTATAGGTGAGGCCTCGCAGCCTTTAGTGGAAAAAAATAACATAATAGAAACTACTCTCCCAGTCTTTCTTCACCTTTCATGGGAAAAAGGCTTCTCTTGCCAACTGTGTACTGTAGTATTCATCATTCAGACTGGCTATGCCAAATACTGAAGGACTGAAGGAAGGTGAAGGTTCTTTATTTCCATTTGATCTCTCTAAAGTTGGATCTCCACCACAGAAGGTCTTTGATATCCTGCAAAAGGATGTCTCAAAGGAAGCCTTTTATGATAAGCCAAGCTGGGTCGACCCTGAGAGCGATGCATGTAAGTCGCCGCTAAGCCAGCCAGCATGCTCAATTTTCATGCCTCTTTTTCCAACTAGGCTGGGGTTTCCTTTTGTCTCTCTGCGCTCAAGTCCATTTGCCGGAGAGACCCATGAGCACACTTTGTTCTTCATGTAAAATATGGCTCTGTGTTCAGAAATATTCCTACGGGTTAGGCCAAAAAATCAAAATTCAAAAGTCTCAAAATTTTTCAGTTCAGAAGCATTTGCAGGAACTCATACAGTATGTAGTGTGTATTGTATGGAAGACTTTTATATGTACATTCAGAGCACTCACATTGAAACCTCCACATTACAAACAGGGAGATAAAAGTGAGTGTAATTGTAGTGATAGAATAAAGAAAATAGTTTGAACTGGGGATTGATGAAATGTTTTAGATATTGTGAAATAAAAACTCAAAAGAAGAGAAAAAAATCATTACACCAAACCAAAGGGAGAACTTGGCTGCATGTAAAGCCCAGAGGGTTAAAAAAAAAAAAAAAAAAAAAAAAAAAAAAGCAGACTATTACTTCAATCGAAAGCCTTCTGAATTTGTACAGTAAACTTTGTATTGACAGGTGACATTGAAGTCATTGTAGTGTATCACAGACATGTCAGATCTTTGTATTTTTATTGCCTGTGCTGGTATCAAGATGTTTGTTGTTTGATGGTATTTATTGTCATGTGTGCAGCGGTTACAGAGTCATTGGCAGTGAATCTCAGGCTCCCTCCAGCAATGCTCATTTTGCATAAAAAAAATCATGCATGGGAATGTAAGACATAAAAAAGTTCAGACGTTAAATTGAAGGAATAAAATAATACAAAAAATACAAAAATTTAAACTCAATTAATTTTTCACAGGTTTGAGTTAAAGATCTAAGACTTTTTTCATGCGCTCAAGAGATGTATATGTTTCTCAAATTTTGGTCGCCAATTTGGCACTTCTCCTTTTCCAAGAAAATCCATTCACCTGACAAGTGTTGCATTCCAAGATGCTGATTAAACAGCATCATTACTACATAGGCCTGCCTTGGGATGGTCACATTAAAAGGCCACTTTAAAATGTGCAGTTTTAATATCACACAACATGATGACACAGATGGAGCATGCATAAAGGAACAAGTGGTCTCAGACATGGATATTCCCCACATTTTGACGGTCGAGGTCTAAAGTGTTGTCAACCAATGATCAGCTGTGCATAAGCTATTTATTGCTACACCGTACCTTGTACTATTAGGCCCGCCTTCTGCACGTTGCAAAAAAAGACAAAGCTAAATTACAAAATCAAATAAGAAAAAGCACAATAAGACTAATGAGTGTTAAGAATTGCCCACACTACCCATATTAAAGCTGCATCAATCAAAATTCAATTTTGGAGTAAGGAATTTTATATGTGTAAAGTGTTGCTCACAGTGGAAAAACCCACAGAGAATAATTATTTCTGGTTGTCAGTGTATTTCAGTGTGTCTCTCTCCCCTTCAGTGCAGCTGACTTTAACATGTAACACGATTGATTTGGGTATGTGCGCGTGTGTTTCCTGTCTATCACTGTGGGCTGCTCACTAGTTGTATTTTGAGTTGTTGGTTTGTTTGTTTTTTGTTTGTTTATTTTGTATTTGGTGTGTAGATCAAAGATTCTCCAAGGAGGCTGCATACCATAGACCGCGGAACCAGGGGGGCCAGGGGGGCCATGGCCCGGGTAACTTTTGCACTCTGACATAGAGGGCTGCATTGGGACCCGGTGGGACCCAACGCAAATAGTAATAGTCATTTTGATCCACACTCCACCAGTTGGTGGCAGTAATGGGCCAATTCGCTGTTTGCCAACCGAAGTAGAAAAAGAAGAAGAAGAAGAAGAAGAAGAAGATAGCCTAGCGATAGGATGTCAACACAGGAACTTGGTGCACATGCATGAGCGTTTCCACTCCATATTTATTCATAAATGGACGAATATGCCCTGAATCAGATTTCATACCAATTTGCCACTTGCTTTACCTGTCTGTCTGTCTGTCTGTCTGTCAGCTCCATCTGTCATGAGACAAACATGAAAGAAGATGTGCAGTTTATTGTGTTTCACTGGCGACGAGCTGTCATTACGCGCGACTGTAACGCACAGCTGCGTGCTCTTTATAACTCACTGTGTTATGTTGCATAATAAAGAATGAAAAAACTCAATCACTGCGTGATTAGCCTATATAAAGGTAGAAAAATAAATAAATACAGAGGAGGAGAATAGAATATGAAACAGCCTTTATTTCATTAACAACTAAATGAAAACAATGAAATGTGAAACGTGTTTTCTGCTGCAGGAAAACACAAAATCAATGCATCTCTATTATAGTGCGGGCATAAATTCTCAGAGTTTTGCAGGAGCGAGCGGGAGAGTAACAAACACGTTGTGGTTGCGGGCGGTAATGGTCAGAAATTTAGGAAAATGAAATTCAGGAAAATGAAGAGACAGAAGTCGGTATCTGATTTTTTTCAAGTAAACAGAAAAAACAAAATGATCAAATTACTCCACTGTGGCCTCATCTGTACCTTTATGTATAAATAGGCTTGGCCTGTTGTGTGTGAATGTTAGAGTGGGATCAGAGGGGTTAATCTGAGCAAGCATGTGTTTGTGTTCATGCGTGTACTGTATATGTGACTGTGTGGCATTGGAATAAAAAAAGTGTTCCGCAGCGTTATTTAATACATCACTAATATTGTCTGTTTCAATGCATATGCCCCCCCACCCCCTACACGTGACTTGAAAGTCATTTCACTGGACTGTGAAATACATGATGACATGATCATGGTTGTTTCTGAAGCCTGGTGGTTTCTGGTCTGCAGAGATGGAGAAAGGGGGAGGGGGTCGCACAGTCACTAACAACTAGATTGACCAAACGTCCCGCATTGCTCGTGACTGCACAGCATTTCTGTCTGTTTTCACGTGTCACACAAATTGAGACCATGTCCTGCATGATTGGTTGTCACCCACGCTTGCTTTCCCCCCCGGCCAATGAGAATAAGCTGCATGCAGCGGCCAGCCCACGTGGGCTCTCTGTTTATTATCATAGTAGCACCGTACGTGCGTTTAAGCGCTAGCGCCCACCCCTCCCGCCCCATATAGCAACTATTTCAAACTCCTTGATAGCAGCAGGTGACACTCATTAGTTAATCACTCTCGCATGGCGTGGTGCAAGTGTCATTAGGCTCGTTGGAGATGAACTATGCCTCGCCTGAAAAGTAGACGAGAGCAGGCGGCCGCAGCGGGGGGCAGTGACAAAAAGCTGCGGTGAGGTTGGACAGTTTCCTGACAGTTTCCAGCAGCCTTCAGTCCGTACAGGAAGTCACAGACACACTAACATCCTGTCTGGAATGATGTTAATTTATTAAAAAAATGATCAGACCCATATATCAGTTTGTTCTCAGTCTCCAGTTGTTTTAATTATGATAGATTAATTTATTAAAATGCTTTACAGGTGATCTGTAATTTATGTTTATGGTTTAAACTCCATTTTACATGAATTCCCCTGTAAATCAGCATCATATCAGTTTGACCTGTCTCTTCAACTACACAGGCTAAATAAACTGGGTTGGTTAATATTTTCAGGAAAAAATACAAGACAACAGCTTTCATTAAAGATCAGTCAGATACAGTCAGGGCTTCACATCTGTACAGTTGTTATTTTAAGAATCCGTGTCCAGTGTTAACATACAGTAGACTCTGTATGGTTTATGATGAATGTATTAAGTCTCTGATGAGTAAACTTCGCGCTGGGGGTTGGTGTCCCACATTGTCACTCACAAACGTCACTGAGTTTCATGCAGGTCGGTCAAACATCCTAGGAAGAGATCGATATTAAGTGTTTTTCAAAAAATTCAAAATGGTGGAAAATCTATATAACCAGAAGTTATGGGTTCTTGGGGCAAATTTGTTCCTCACGAGGAGAAGCATCTCTGTGCAAAGTTTCATGTCTCTACGACATACAGGGCATGAGATATGCCCATTCAAAGTGCAATTTCAGTCTGTTGCTATAGCGCCCCCCTTTAGCCAATTGATGTAATATTGCTTCATTCGCATCCTCCCATGACCCTCTACCACTGTGCCAAATTTCACATGGATTGACCAAGTCAGTGAGGAGAAAAACGTGGAAAAGATGCACAGACACACCCACAGACACGCAGACAGAGTTTTCGTCATTATATAGTAAGATAGTAAGATTTGGATGCACAGTTGTTCTACACTGAACAAAAATTCAAATGCAACACCATTGTTTTTGCTCCCATTTTTCCCCAGGTTTAAGTTAAAGATCAACGAATAAATAAATAAATAAATAAATAAATATCTTTCTCTACATTTTGGGTACAGATTTGTTAAAATCCATGTAAGTGAGCACTTCTCCTTTTCTGAGATAATTTGCCCAGCTTACAGATGTGGCATATCAAAATGCTAATTAAGAGCATCATTACTACACAGGTGTGCCTCAGGATGGTCACAATAAAGGTGGGTTGTCACACAAGTGCAGCTGGTCACACATTACAATAACACAAGTTTTAAGATGCCTGTCATTGGCATGCTGACTGCAGGATGCTCCACCAGAAGTTTTGCTGGGAATTGGTGTTCATTTCACTACCATGCAACATCTCTACTGTGGTTTCAGTTCATTTGGCAATACATTCAACCATGCTCATAACCATATACCACATGTACTCCTTCCAGCTCAGGCCCTCCATATCCAGCATCTTCACCTGCAAGATCATCTGAGACCAGCCACCTGAACAGCTGATGCAAAAGACAACCGTAAGACAACTTTTATGTCATCTCCCTGAATGTGGCAGTACATCCAACCGGTTTTACAACCACACAAGGTGGTAACAATGCCAAACTGCTGTCAAATCAAGACACTGGTGTGGACAAGCATGAAGTTGAGGTTCCCTGAGATGGTCTCGGACAAATTGTGCAGAAATTCCTCAGTTGTGGAAACCAGTTATTGCATCAGCTGTTCAGATGGCTGGTCTCATATGATCTTGCAGGTCAAGTAGCTGGATGTGGAGGTCTTCAGCTGGTGTGGTTACACGCAGTCTGCAGTTGTGAGGCTGGTTGGATATACTCTCAAATTCAAGAACACAGCTGCTCTCAAGTGGTTTGCCTCCTTTTTATCAGACAGGCCTCCTATTTATGGGACAGGTCTTTTTCTGTTAAGATTGGTGGCCTCTCCACCTCATCTGCTCATATCACATGGTGTACCTCAATGTTCCATCTTAGGGCCTATTTTATTTGTACTGTACATGCTTCCATTCGGCTCCATTTTCCACCAGCACAAAGTCTCTTTTCACTGTTATGCTGATGACACACAAATTTACACATCCAATTGTCTTCAGTTGAGGGGATAATGCTTACCTGCTTTGAGTATTTCCCTCCAAATATGTATGCTACTTCCTGAGAATCATTTGACTAGGGGAACCAGGCGCACTTGCATCAGAGTAACAGGATGAACTGGTGTATTTTAAGGACTTCAAATATTCAACATGTATTTATAACAAAATATAAAATTTGGTGAGCGATATTATACCTTAGACTTAAAACTTTAATGAAAAGCCTTTTCCTAATTGAACACCTAGTCCCTTTGACTAGCCTGGTGTGGCTACATATTTTGACAAATAAAGGCTTGTCTTAATTAGATGCCTGGTCTGGTTGCCAAGCAATTCATTTTCACGTTATTCTAACATGTTCGAAATAAACCTACATTCATTCATTCATTCATTCATAGAAGCTCTTTAGGTGTATAAAACCGGGTTGTTTATTACCCACTTGAGCTAACGTTTGTTAGCTGTTTAGATCACACATACAAATATTAATCTCTAAACTTTTGTCAATACGAAGATGCTGACATTTTTTACTCGGTTCAGTCCATTTTACTGAAACCATGAGCACCAGAGAAGACTGAGTCATTCAGATTTACTGGCATGATGAAAAAATATGAATCAAAGAGCACTTCATTACCAGTGACATTTTCCCTTGCATATATTTCACGAGGCTTGTATTAATGCACTATATATGGTCAACTTATAGTATTTTTGCACATTGCATATTTGCACATTTCAATCAGTTGTATAATGGCATGATTTATTGAATATTTAGCACCAGTATTTATTGAATGTTCTAAACCTTGATTGAGTATGTGTCTTCTGGCAGGCACTTAAAAGAGTCCTAAGATCTGCCTGGAGAGGAGGGAGGAGTTAAAGATTGCTTGGATCATGCAGTGCATATAAGAGGTAAAGGTAAATGTCCTTGCCACTGCTCTACAAAACCACCCAGATAAACTTTTTTTTTTTAACTTTCTCATCATGGCTTCACTTACAGTTTTCATCCAGGTCTAGTAATACTAGCACTTCCCACATCTGCCACAACCTGCAGTCTACCCTCTCAGAACCTCACACTGTAGATACCCTATTAGCTAAAGAAGTCAAAGATGGATTAATGATAGGCCCATTTGACAGTCCCCCTTTCCCAGTGTTTCCCAGCAGTCCAATAGGCGTTGCCACCAGAAAATACTCCAGGAAAAAGAGACTAACCATACACCTGTCTTCCCCACATGGCTCAAATATTCCAAGCATCAATAGCATCATCCCCAGCCCAGATTTCTCCATGCAATACACAGCAATCTACCACGCCATCACCCTCATCCGTTTGGCAGGCCACAGAGCCTGGCTTTCTAAAACAGACATCACAAGCGCATTCAAAGTCTTGCCGATTCATCCAGATTTCTGGTGTCTTTTCAGGGTTTGCTCTAAGGGAGCTTATTACTTTTCTGTGCGCCTTACCTCCAGCTGCAGAAGCAGTCCCAAGACCTTTAACTCACTTTCAGAAGTCCTGTGCTGGATCCTGACCAACAATCACAGACTCCCATACATTCTTCATCATCTCAATGATTTCCTCATTGTCACTCCACCATCCTCACCTCCTCACCACTACTCTATACAAGCTTTGTCAGAGCGTGGTGTCCCTCTTTCTGAAGAGGAAACCTCGGGGCCTAGCACTTCCATCGAGTTCCTAGGCATCAACCTGGACTCCATTTCCTTTCAGGCATCTTTGCCCATAGAAAAGTACAGTGCATCACTCTGCTTCTGTCAAACTATCTTCTGGCAGACAGATGCACAAAACACCAGCTACTAGCCCTTCTTGGCCACCTCAATTATGCCATTCGCATAATTCCACAAGCCAAATCTTTCCTGTCCAATCTTGTAACCAAAGCCATCCCCTCTCTCCATGATAAATGCAAAATGGACATGCGGTTGTGGCAACATTTCCTTTCGTCTTGGAATGGCATTTCTTTCTTCTATGACGACTTTATCACTCAACCTGAGGACATTCAACTTTACATGGACGCAGCTCCTTCCGTAGGTTTTGGTGGTTACAACAGAGAGAAATGGTTTGCTTCTTCATGGCCCACAGAGATCAAAGCCCTTGACTCAGAGTCCCACTCTCCCTCATCCACGCTTCATGAACTATATCCCATCATCATAGCTATTCTTTGGAGGCATGAATGGTCTAGGAAGTCCATACTAATACACTCTGACAACACTGCAGTCATAGAGATCCTTAACAAAGGGCGATCTCCTTCCCCAGCCATCATTCAGTTCATGCGCAGACTCACAATAATCTCCGCTAAACACCAGTATATTCTCAGGCAGGCCACATTCCTGGTTACCACAACAACATTGCTGATTCACTTTCTCGTTTCTCATTCCAGAAATTTTAACTTGGAAGTCTTGCACTTTATTCTTAAAATTTGGTTGTTCCTGCCCTGTGGTTATTGTATTTATTTTGTATTGTCTTATAATACTATTTTACTTTTTTACTAAGCCACTGATTTTAAAGGTGTGTGTTGTGTGACACTGGGTGAGAGGCAGGGTACACCCTAGACAGGTCACCAGACTATCGCAGTGCTGACACATAGAGACAGACAACCATTCACGCTCACATTCACACCTATGGACAATTTAGAGTTATAACCTAATCCCCTCTTTGGACTGTGGGAGGAAGCTGGAGTGCCCGGAGAGAACCCACGCTGACACTGGAGAACATGCAAACTCTGCACAGAAGGGCTCCCACACCCGGGATCAAACCAGGAAACCCTCTTGCTGTGAGGCAACAGTGTTAACCACCATACCATCGTGCCGCCTAGTTAAGTTTTATCATTAGGTTATGTAATATGATTGATTGTTTTGAATTTTCTTAATAAACTAAACTAATGTAAACTAAACTATTCTGGTGATTTGATTGTTAATTGGACATCTGTGAAAATGTCTGTGAGTCGGTCATGGCTGACACAAACAAGCATTTACAATTTCAGCTGTGGCAGCTCTGGTTTTCACACTTCATGCAGAAATGTGACCCTGGGAGTGTCTTTGTAAAGAGTGCACATCGAATTGCAGCAGTGGTCTCTTTCTCTGCCATTTTAGCTTTTCAGATTTCTGGTCTTTCAGTGTGATTGCTGTAGTGGGGGGGGGGTGATGATCATCTAGACGCAATAGGAGCCAGTCTCTTTCACCCTTTCTGCCTTTTCATTTGTCTCTGCAGTACGTAGGTGGAGCTCACCAGCAGAGACAGACGAAGGGTGAATAAAACAAGAAAATGAGAGCGATGCGGCTCAGCCATTTTGCCATCATGTTGATTTATTCTCCTTTTTAGGACCATGGGGATTGTTTTTGTTGTTGTTGTTTCTCAAGCACCAGCTGAAACACTGCAATTTTATTCCATTTTTGTCCAGCCTCTCATCCCTGTGTAGTGATGGCCCTTCAGAGATCTGGGTCTGCCTGCTGAAAGCTTCTGCTTCTCCCATGAAACAATGCAGATACCTTGGCATTCTTGCATGGCACAATATGAAGTGGGAAAGAGAAGGGATGCATGACCATTTGTTTGAAATACAGCCTTGAGAAAACAACATGTGATCGCTAGTAGTTGAGAAGAATGTTTGTGCCTTTACTGCACATTGTCAGTGGTGTAATAATGCTGCATATCTTCCAGAGAACGTGAAAGAAAGCTTTTTATCTGAGGACAAGCAGGCAGGCTAATAATTAGTGGTGTCATAGTGTCTCCAAACTTCTCACTACAACACGTCCTGTTTGCATGTATAGCCAGATTTTAAAAACTCAGCAGCAACATCCACCCCTGTCTTCTGTAGTATTCTGCTCTAATGTTAATACTTTTAGACACTTGCTTTGTATGTTCAGTGCGGCCACAATAACGGTGAATTGTTCAAACAGTGCAGTGTAAAGTCAGGTGGCTGATAAATTATCAAGTTCTGTACACCTCAGGAAGATCTGCTATGACAGCGGCGTCATATGACGGAGGGGTGGATGGATGGATGCGGTGGGCTGCTGCACGGTGAGCCCAGGCTCCCAGAGAGGGAGAAATAGAACCAAGTAGGGTAAAATAACTCAAAGTGTGGAGAAGGGGACCAGCCGAGCTCTGGCTGCCTTCCCTTCTGCCCATGTGTCACAGTTAGGGGCAGTTATCCAAGCCACCATCGGCACAATGGATATAAGCTCTACTGCCGCCAGGGTGAAAAAAAGTCTAAGTGTGGAGATGGGGAGAAGGGTGAACGGGCGAAAGAGGCCAACCTCCGGGGAAGCCCTCTCTCCTCTCTCTCCAGTGAGGGACAATCTTCACTCAGCCCCCTTCCTCAGCCGCTCACCTGCCCCACTTGCCTGCCCCCCTACACATGAACGTACATGAACGCGCAGCCGGACCGGCTTGTAAACAATGGGCTGGAGATCAACACAGAGAGGGTGTGTGAAGTCATGCTATACTCCAGATGAAATTACACCTCTAGTTCTTCACATAGCAATTTTTTAATTTCTTCAATCTAGAAATGATGCATTTCGCTTATTGCTCCTTTAAGAGAGCAGATATGTGATTTTGACAAAAGCTAAACCAATAATAAATCCATCTGCTGATTGTGAAACCTGTCCATGATCTCATGATTGATCCTGATAAAGGCCACATACATGCAATAACCTATTTATGCAAATGCATGCATGTTACCATATTAACACATGTGCTCATCAGCATGTTTTCCTGATTAAAAACTTGTTCAAACTGCCATCACTGTATCCGACTCTGTGTGCTTTGTCAGTTCATTAAGTCCATTAAAAAGTGTGTGACACTTATTTTTCAGTTAGGCCCAGAATCATTACTGTGAGGATACCTTTCAGCTGTAGCCATCTTAGGTTTTTCTGGAGAACTTGGTGTCTCTCTCTCTGAATTTTTTCTGGAGTAAGCCTCTTGCCCAAATATGGTCACCTCTGACCATATTTGGGCAAGAGGCTTACTCTGTAGAGGAGTGAGGCGTGGATCTGTCTGAGAAGTTGAGGAAACTATCAGCAGACAGCTTGTTACCCAAAATGCCCCAACCTTAATCATGCATAACTTTAAGCCTTGATAAGGACAAGCAGGCAGGCCTATCTGCCTCTCTGTACACCCTGTTCACATGTGCGCGCAATCGGGAGCGCTGTAAGCCTCCATTAGGTGGAGTTTTATTGCTACCCCCTCTCCTGTGGGATCTCCGCAAATATTGTGAGGACTCTAAAATTTCACCTGAGCCTCCATCGGCACATGGTGAGTAGATAATGGCTGAATTTTAATTTTTGGGTGTACTATCCTTTTAACTCAAGCTGAAGAAACTTCCATGTATTATTTTACAACATCTGTAAATGCCCCACTCGTGAATTTTGAAGCTCTTAGTGTCTTAAAATGAGACTATAGAACATCACTACACTGTGACCCGACTGGATGCAAGGAGAGCAACTGTCTGCTACTAGACTGTCCTAACTGTCTGCGAGCGACACAATGTGGCATGCCTTTTTCAAAAGAAGTCGGGCACCGCGTTTCTATTTTATGCCTCTCACTTGGATTAAAAGCGCTGCAATGGATGAAGAATGTATGATTCACGAGTTAGAAATGAGGAGTTATCTATATGATACTCAAGTTGGCATATAGCTGGAGGGATCTCGTCAGGGAGCTGAACTTTTCTGGCAAGTATGGTTGTGTGGGATGCTCAGCAGAGTTTGCTAGCAAGCTGGCTTGTTTTACAAAGTGGCGATGGTGATATGATGCAGTACGGAAGCTCCAACAATATCTGTAAGTTACTTGCAATGATACTGTTGCAAATATGAATAATAAGAAAGGACAGACTCACCCATTTTTCAGTGGTTACTGTAACCCCCAATTTCCACCAGAGCCAATTAGATTCAATTCTAGTCAATGTGTGTGTTTCCACCGGCTCCGGCAGTGCTGCATTCCAGCTCCGTCTCAGCTCCGGCAGTCCGGAGGCCTCCACAACAGATACACAGGACTTCTATTTTTGCCGGACGCCGGAGCACAACGCAGCAATTCAGCACAGAGCAGATCGTGAGGGGCAGGAAGTTGTGCAGAGAAACAAAATAAAACAATAAAACGCTTAATTTTCAAAATAAGATACACAGTGTTCAGGGCGGATCATATTTCCCTGCACTACACCTTGAAAACTACATAATGGACATAGGCAAGCCTGAAGTCAACAGGTCAGAGGTTTTCAGATGTCATTTCACCCCGTTGACACCGTGGACGAGGAGATGTTAATCATGGCAGTGCACCGAGATGAATTCCGGCGGAGCTACACCGCTCCGCACAGCAAACGCAGCCGGTGGGTATAGACGGACGGCGGAGCACGCAGTGGATAACCAGTGCTGTCGTACCGCAACGGACATGCATCCAGTGGAAATCCGGCGTAAGACCACAGCTGTAAGTAAGTAAATAAGGGATTTGTTTACATGATGTGACAGAGTTCTATATTTAATGTATCCAGTGTGAACAAAGAACATCCGATTTGTCGCGATGCGGCACGATAGTCACACACTCACTTGCCGTTAGGACACAGTGTCATGTCCGAACACAGCTTTACAACCTTGTGGTTGTGGCAAAGTCATTTCACCATAGTGAAATTTGGCTATAGCCAAACATTAGCTTTTTACTTCTGGCAATTCCATTTATGCTTCAAATATCATAAAAGTGGTGCTCATTCATCAAGATTATCTTACTGAACAAAACGAGTAAGCAATCGTGGTCTGAGTTGATGTGGTGGGTGCACTACTAGGATTAAGTAAGTATAGTCTCCTATATATTCCTTGTAGTCTTTTTTGCTGGATATATTGTACACAGCCTGAAAAAAGAGGTGGGTACACCCCAAATACCTGAGTATACCCTCCACTACATCACTGCATGTAAGTGTCACAAACTGTTGTTTGCCAGAGAGCTTATTTTCTGTATTAATCCCAAAACAAATGGAACAATGCCATGGGCTTTTTGACAAGGGAACCACAGCGACACTAACTTCTGGGCTGGCCTGCAAGAAACCATCATCCCTGCACCAGGGATGACATTTTTCTGTAGGCTGCAAAGAAGTAGGCATTACACTGGTTCCCACATTAAAAAGCCTAGGGTTTTTTTTCATTTGATTTTGGATTATTGTCAAAAATAAGTTCTGTGGCAAACAAACATTTTTGCACTTCCATGTTTTGTTCAGCAAGATAATCTTCATAAATAAACACCACTTCTGATGATTATTGAAGCCTAAATGGCTTTTTTTTAGGCTATAAAAAAATACACTAAGGTTGTATGACCTAACGTCACCACCATAACAAGACTCATTCCATGTCTCATTTAGCCACTTGTTAGCCACCGCCTTCTTTCTTCTGATTTGACTGATGTAATTCTGGGTCGGGTACAACCCTAATAGATAATAAATAAATAAATAATAAGTCCTAATGCCTTATCAGTCCAAGGTGAGTTATGTCAAAGGTTGTGAAATGACATACATTCTAATGACGAAGAAGAAAGAAAGTATGTATAACACATGTACTAAGTGGTAGCTACACTGCTATGTACTTTATACAACATGCCTTTGCCTGAACTCCTGCTGTCTGCAGCAAAGTCATGTTCATCTCAAGCACTGACCACCCTCCACTGACTTCCCATCCATTCACAGTGCCTCTGTGTCTCTCTGAACACAAGGTTAGAAACAACCCCAGCATTACTCCTCCTCTTCTAGTGCTAACGTCTGGATCAGTGCCAGGCTAGCCATCTAACCTCCTCATCCTACTCCCCCCTCTCTTTCCATCTCTCATCACAGGCTCCTTGCCTGGAGGCTGGAAGCGCTCCAAGAAGCAGCAAGAGGGGAAGGGAGATAGGGAGGGGGGTGGTCGCTTGTGACAAAGAGGAGCAGAAGCTCTGAGTAATGCAGGGCAGAATGTATGACCCTCAGCCGCCCCAAAGCCTGAGGGACTGTTAGCCCACTGATGGCTCGGTTCATGACGTCCAGACGCAGATGCTGCAAAAGTTTGTAGGCAGAAGACATTGCTTCCAGGGCGGCCCCCAGTAAACCCCAAGGGGGAAGAGAGGAAATGTGTAGGCCATTGCTTCATGCACTGCAAAAAAAATCCAAATGACTTAACCTCTCTTCTGGATGGATTTATTTAGAGATTCCTACTGCACTGGCAGATAATTTTGTACTTTTAATAGACTTCATTTAGTTTATGTTAATACATCTTCTTTTGACAAATCTTTATGAGGCAAGGAAATAAATCTCCAAATAGCAACTGTGTGTGTTTGTGGCCCGAGAAGTAACAGTGGGAAAATTTTAACTTTCATATCTAGAAAACACTGAAGGTTACGGTAATAAACTGTATTGAAATCTTTCAGGCTAAGGGGACTTTAGTGATATATCATTTAATCACCAACATGCCCCAGTCAGTTTGTCCATTAATCATTCAGGGCGGAAGCTTTTCTTTGTGATGTGATAGTTAATTAAACATCTTTGGTTTTGGACTGTCAGTCTGAAAAGCACTGAGAAAATAAGCAGATTATGTCCCGTTGATGCAGGGAATGTATGCAGCTGGTCACACTCTGGTTATTGAAGGGGAAATGTAAATGTCGTAGCTGTGGTTGTTTGAGACAAAGATTGCTGTGTAAACGCATAGTGTGAGTAGTGCATCGATGTGAGTCACGCATGCATGAAAAGGTCCGCCATCTTGGACACCACCTGGACAAACCATATGCCAGGATCTGAGTTTCATGTCACGATCTGAGTTTCGGCCATGGACGTGAGTCGCGCATACTATGGCTAACCCTAATCCTGGCTTGACTTTTTTTTTAAAAATTCTGAGCTATTTTTTTCCCTCCTCTGTCACTGACATTAATTTATAAAAAAATAATAAATAGATAAATAGAGCCTAATATTATTTATTTTAGCAAAATGTTAGTGTAGGTAAAGATATTAAATATATTGAGATACATTCATGCATTTCAAATACATTAAAAACAGATATATTATATCAGCAAGCACAGGCTGACCTTATCAAACTTTTTATATGTTTTCAGCATTTTTATTGTATTATATGATATTTTCCACAGCATGAGTTATTACAGAAAAAAATTGGTTCATGTTCAATATGTAATTCTTTAGTTCTGAAAGTTACAAAAGTAGTGTTAAAAAGATAAAAGTATACAAACTGTCAGCATCTGCCTGAGCATTCATTCTGAAAAAAAAAATTATCACAAGAATAGCCAATAAACTCATGTGCTTAAAATGCGTTTTCTCAGGAACTGCCATTGAGTCGGTGAGTGTATGTAGTTTGTCCAAAGGGAGTAGCTGTAAGCAACTATTCAAGATGGCAGACCATTTTGCGCATGCATGACTCACATAGATACACAACTTACATTATGTATTGACAAGTCGTACATATCATGTCCATATTGGGCCAAAAAGGGGGAAATGCAAAAATACCCAAACAAGTAAAAACTGACTTCATTCTTGATTTTTTCAAAGTATAGCGCTGCTTTAGACCAACCCAATCACCAGAAAAAACTTTCAGCAAACCACAGGTATGTTACATTTACACATTGTTATGTAGCAGAAACACTGAAACTCAATGCAGTGATTTATGTGTGGGTAGGTTAAAAAACAAACAAGATTGGGTTATTTTTAGGAAAAGTTCGTGTTTTGGTTAAAATGACCTACTTTTCATGGCACTGTCCTCACTGGAAACGCAGTGACGGGTTGCTAAAAAACACTCCATGACTCGCTTAAGCACAGCTGGTTTTGTTGTTTCTTGGTCTCGAATACCGGACTGCAGCTTGAAAGCAATTTGCTGAGGAGACACTATTCCCTCTACCTTACAGTGACAGTCAGCTTATACACTCCATCACTTTGGCAACATTTATATGACACATATGAAACATACAAATGTTGAAAAATGAAACCAATATGAAAGTGCCAAAAAAAAATTGGAGTTCTTTGAATGGCCACTTGAGGCTGGTCTCAGATGTGAGTCAATCACCATAGACCCTATGACACCCTATGTTACATTGCCCAACTTTACAGCAAAAATAAACATGTTTACAGCCTGGTACAAAAACACAGTTTTGTTCTCTGCGGCTAATTTCCCTGTTCATGGCAACTGTATGGGCAGGTGAATTTTCATAAACCTCACCCATTTAAATTTCATTTAGGCTCAAACTTATGCATCATAAAGGCTGGGCTGAGGGACAGGCTGTCTGCCAATTGTTTCTTCTGCTTCTTAGTCAGATCCACCAACACATTCTCATCCCAAGTTGTCCTATATCGTGACTTTTTCAGTGGCCTTTCACGTCTTCATCTTACACACTAGCTATCCTCCTGCATCTCCTATTGACATTCCAGGATACCGCCACCAACACTGGGGCATAAACAAAAGCACGTGGTTATGTTTAGAAAAACACATCATGGTTTGGCTCTACATTTATACAAAAAGCGAACACTGGGCTTACATCCACCCCCCCCCCCCCCATGGTGTGGTATGTTCCAGATCAGCAAGTTTGAGGGGATTTGAATGGGCTAGATCCAGCTACAAACTATTGGTAAGGCAGTGGCAACTCTAGAAATGGTTCATGGTTTGGCAGAAAAACATCTCCAGCATCTGCACATTGTGAGTGGACCAGCCCAGACTGAGTCATCAGTATCAAAAGCCTATGAACTTCTGCAGATAACCTGTGGTAATTTCAGGTAGTCAGTTTTTTACTTAAAGGGATAGTGCACCCAAAAATAAAAACTCAGCCAATATCTACTCACCCATGTGCCGATGGAGGCCCTGGTGAAGTTTTAGAGTTCTCACATCCCTTGCAGAGAACGGCGGCGGGAGCAGCCAGCACACTTAATGGCATATGGCGCCCCAGACTAACGTCCAAGAACACAAAATTGAATCCACAAAATATCTCCATACTGCTCATCCGTAGTGATCCAAGTGTGCAGCAGCCGTGACATAAAAAGTTGTTTTGAAAAACGTCATATGAACTCTGAGCTTCGTCCATGTACTAAACAAATACGGCTCAACAAAGAAACGCTGTTCCTTCTCAATTTCAAAGTCTTCAGACATGTTGGGCTGTCCTTTGCTGAAAGACCGTAGTGCAAATTATCTTTTAGCTACTGTAGTTACCGTTGTCTCTCCCTGTGGTGCACGTGTCACGTGATGTAAACACGGGTGAGCAAAGCTCATGCTTTTGCTGGTCTTGCGCAGGCGCGCACACGTGAGTGCGGAGCCCAGAAGCAGTCAGAGCTAAAGGCTACAGTGAGACTAAAAACAGAGTTCGTATGACGTTTTTCGAAACAACTTTTTATGTTGGGGCTGCATCACACTTGGATCACTACGGATGAGCAGTATAGAGATACTTTGTGGATTCAATTTTGTGTTCTTGGACGTTAGTCTGGGGCGCCGTCTGCCATTAGGTGTGCTAGCCGCTCCCCCTGCCGATCTCCGCAAGGGATGTGAGGACTCTAAAACTTCACCAGGGCCTCCATCGGCATATGGGTGAGTACATAATGGCTGAATTTTCATTTTTGGGTGCACTATCCCTTTAATATGCCTTCTATGAATGTGAACACAAAATAAAATCACTTTTTGCAGTGTGTCCATCTGGCCCTACTGAGCGCCTCAATAGAAAATGTCTGCCGAGCCATCCGATGGCACTAGGCCTTGCCCAGCGGGGCTCTGTGACAGAAGTGGCCCAGTCCTGTTTTGTCTGACCCACAATTCACTAGAACAGCCCCAGAGACAGTAAATACCCCTGCCAGAGAGCATGAAAAAAAAACGCCAGACTGAACCAAGTAAGAGGAGACAAGGAACTGTATCAAGAGAACAAACAGACATGTGAAATGAACTGCAGTACAAGAAAAAAAAAACGGAAACCACACAAATGCATCTTGGAATATGTCTTAAATAATGTCTTAAAAGGAATGGACATGTGAACCACTTCAACACAAAGACACCAGTGACAGCGTCCACTCACCCATCCTTAATACACACCAAACACGGCCAGCACCCTGAGGAAATACAATGTTCATTCACTTCACTATATACAGAAAGATGGAGGGTTTGTTTGCTGTGCGCCTATTAGCGCCCCATCAACGGGTTAATGTTGAGATTTTGTGTTTTTGCTCATCAGAATTTGACTGGTTCAAGACCTCTGAATCACTGTACATATTTCTGATTTGTGCAGTGACTCAAAAAGGTCTACTGTTGTGCTCACTGACAGCTGTTCCCCCTGTTTGGAAAAACAAACGTGTCAATCAGAGCTTTGTGGACAGGATTAAAAGTGGGTACATCATCTTCCTGTCCAAGAGCCACAATGTGTAGATCTCACGCTGTACTGCTGTACGTTGACTTGCCAAAACAACTCTTAAATCAACGTATTTCTTCTATTGACATGGCAAATGCTACTGCGGCATCCATGTTGATCTAAAATGATGTCTGCAGCACAGACATGACACTTGCTACTAATTGGTTTGGACAAAATATTCCCTCCTAAACAGGAAACGGCTAATGACAGAGTCAGTTTAGACAATATGGGCCCCAGCCAGACACAAAATGCATGAAAATGACCTCTGGCTGCAGCAATTTAGTTTTTGGAAGATATCTGACGCAGCCAATGGGATGCCTCATGACATCCCAACAAAAACACTAGCGCCAAAATTTTTTTGGTCTCCTCCTTGATGATGACCCATAGCAGTGCTGTTCTCCGTGCACAGCTGTAGACATTTTTATCTATTTAAAAACCAGACCTCCTGTAGATAGTAGCAGGATAAGAACCAGAATAGCTAGAACATTTATTCTTTTCACAGCAGAGAACTAAGGCTACTGTCTTCCCCGTCATCATGCCATTACCTTATGTTATCTTACCTTACATATCAATCAGTGGCGAGCGGTGACCTGCTACCTCAATTTTGAATATTCCCCTGGCATGACCTAATTCTTATATCTAACTATTCTTATCTATTCTTATTATACAACAGCACTTTCCATGGCCATTGTAGTGAAATTCATGGTGAAAGTCCCGCATTTTTATGACAAAATACCATAATTGGTATCATGGCCGAGCAGCACAAGCCCTCTAATAAAAAAAATCATTTAAATGTTGGTTTTTCATTGTGTACTGTTGTTTTGGTGTCAAACTGCTACCCTACTGTACACATATGACAATATCTATCCCATTCCGCTAATGGCAATGCTGCCAGGTAGTCAGCTTGCATCTCGCATGTGATCTGTAATTCAGTGTAGTTACAGCAAGCACTCTGTAGGCCTGTTTAGAATTTTGAATGGTAAAAAAGCTGGTTGTGAACCAGCTTATCTATAAACACGCATGCACATCTAGCGAGCTTGCTTGAATTTTTAGCGGCACGCCACTTGACACTTCGGTCAGCTAGCTAGTAGTGTATCTGATTGCCATCGTTGTCATGGGTGAAAATATAAATTAAATTGAATTGTTGCGTTCCGTGTCATTTTCTTGGAGGACATTTGAGGAAAAAAGCAACATTATATCAAAAGGATGTCCAACTCCAGACCTTGTGATCACAAAAACTGCTAAGAGTTTTGTTTATTATTTTCAGTCTAGCACGCACGAGAAACACACTTGGCTAGCTGGCTGTCCAAAGGTGAGCAAACTGTTTTGTTGGCCATGTCTCCTTTTTTCCACCAAACAGACAGTCTGCACCACGACAGGTTTAGCGATTTAAACAACCTGCACACCGCTATGACCAAACATGAGCATGCATCTTCGCACATACTTTGTCTGGTAAAACTGCAGAAAGAACAGGAACATGTTGAAAAGACTCGGTGTACCTTGGAGCCCAGGAGCAGGCATTCTGAGGGCTCTCAGAAGGATCAGACAATCGTGGTAACTACATTGAACTACACATTCAGAATGATCTGATTGAAGCTGTGGCTATTGTGATGCTGAATGAAATAAAATCTCAAATCAAAGACACAAGCTTTGTAGCGACACTACTTGATGTGTCCAACTTCACCCAGCTGTCTACAGTCTGGAGGTATGTCACCAAAGAGGGGGTGGTGGAAGAGAGATTTGTGGGCTTTTCCGACATCAGCGCTGGCAGAACAGCCACTGCCTTAGCGGAGCATGTTTTTGCCTGTGTAGATGAAATGGAATGCAGTGACAAGCTTGTTGGTCAAACATACAATGGAGTCACAGTAATGTCTGGCCACCTAAATGGCTTGCAGGCCAAGGTTAGGGACATTCCCCGTGTGCCAGTTTCATGCATTGCAGCACTATCAAAGACCCTAAGGTTTTCTTTTCAACCTTAAATGGCCTAGGATCATTTTTACCACTACTGCAAAGAGCACCAAGGCTCACCAAGGCTCAGCATCCTACAAACTAAAGGCTTGGACATTGGCTATTGTGTGAGTAAAATGAAGAGAACAGCAGAACAGTTGCAAAGACAGAGAGGAGAGTTTGAGCGTGTTTTTGCACAGGTCCCGGAACTGGAGAACCCAGCTAAGAGGAGCAAAGGGGCTTGACAGAAAGGCAGAATATCAAGAGCTCGTGTTGGACACTATTGAGTTGCAAATGCAACAGCGACTTTTATCTCTGGAGAAGATGACGTTTCTGGGTCTATTGGACTTTTCTAAATTTCATCTGTATGAGCAGGCCTTTCCAGACAATGCATTTAACTCTTTGATGATGTACTTTTGTGCAGTGAACTGAAAATGCTATATGCATCTCCCGAGCTGGCCAAGGGAAATGTCTCTGTTAACATCTTTAATGCACTCAAAGGGCCCCTGTGATGGCATGGCCCAACTTTACAGAGTATGCAAACTGTTTCTTATCCTGCCATCTACCAACTTTTCCTGTGAAAAACAGCATGACATGACTTGTCACCACGATTTTGGACTTTGTGTGTTTAGGCTGTTCTGGAGCGAAATAGATAATTTTTAAAAAAAAAAAAAATCTATGCTATTTTTGAAAAGTCGAGAGCTTCCTGTATCCGGCAATACCAAAATCACATGGTTTGATGACGTAGTGCGCCTGGGAGATACCATTTAACAGGGGAGGAGGAGAGCGAGGAGGAGGGGAGCAAGGACGTCGGCGTCCTGCCGCAGTTAGAGAGGTTAATGTCATTCATGGGGCGCTAATTTTGAGAATGTCATACAAACTGTTCAATACAAATACAACAAACAGTGTGGGGAAGTAATACATTACTAGTAATGCCTTACAGTGATCAAATTACTTTAAACAAGCAAGCATTTAGCAATAACTTTTTTGATTAGTTGATTAATAAAATTTTTTGAGCCTCCTAAAGATTATTTTTATTACTTGATTAATATAAAAAACTCATTAATATTAGAATATGTTATTTAAACATTTTCAATCAGTGGCAATAGTGAAATATTTAAGATTAGTCTCAATTTCCACATCACTTCTGTGTTATTATAAATAATAATAATAGTAATAATAATGATAATAATAGACCCTATTTGTAGGTGCCTAATCAGAAAAATACTTGATCTCAGTCTCAAAAGGATTGCCATGACTATGATAGTTTAATCACTGTATATTATTGCAACCCTTATCCTTAACTATAAAGCAGTTTTATTATTATTTTATTATGTAGTTTTACTGTGATAAAAGCGTCAAATTTGGTACACGTATAGCCAAAGACATATAGAAAAGAATTAGATGTGGAGCCATCATGGATTTTCAGTATGGTGGCCATTCATATTAACGATAGATATGTGATCCTGAGAATATATGTTGAATCTATCTACCATACATAGCACTTATTGGGAACTGTCTTTCGGATAGTACATTTTTTCAAGATGGCGGCCAACTTCTGAAAAATGGTAGTTGCAATAGCTCCATAGACTCGTCTGATTTGGAAGATCTTTGAGTCAATTCATATATTTTTTATGATTCTGAAGTCAAAATATTAACTTCAGAATTGCTCAGAAGCTACAATTCAAGAATCAAAGTATGTAATAACAATACATTTTTTCAAGATGGCGGCCATGACTGGGAGCCTATGAGAATTAGACTAGCAATACAGTTGCATAGATTTATCTGATTTGGATATCTCAGTTAGGTTTAGGGTAGAGTGTGTAGTGTAGTGTCCATTCACATCTTTATTAAATAAAATTGCCTAGAATAGAGTGGACGTCAAAGCACAACCAGGGCACACTGGTGACACCACTGCTGTGAAACTCAGCATGGGTTCAGTGGCAGCTAAATACACTCGGCTTTATAATGATTTACTCAGTGATAGTTTAGTGGTAGTGTAGTTTAGTTTCCTAAATGCTATCTAATCTTAGCCCCACATCTAGTTGATATGCACATTAAGATGAAGTTAGACAGCCGCACCTGAATTGACAGGATGCGCCAGCGCGGGAGAGCCAAGCCAAAGGTAACAGGGCTTTAAATGACTTTCATTTAGTTACCCAGATAGTGTACAGATCGCACAGGAATTAAATGCCACTGGATGAACGATCGGGCTAGGTGTAGGGCAGTTATCACATCCGAACCTAGTTGTATCCCATATCTGAATGTGTTTCTTTGAGGTAAAAGGTGGTAAAAGGATAGCCCCTCGGCCTTTACTACAAGAAATTGCTGAAGAAAATGTCAAAGAACTTCAAACTTGTGGATCTTGAACATCTATCACAGATAAGACAGACTAGAAGCTCTGTGTTATATTATTCAGATCATTTTCCAACCTTCCAGCTCACCTTACTTAAGGATAAGAAGGGAAAACAGCCTGAAGAAAAAAATAACATACCGAATATACAATGAAAAAGTATGAATAACTTAAAACAAACAAAATGGTGAAATCTCCTGGGAAAATGGATATAATCAGACCGACCCAAACTGTGCTTATCAAGTCTTCATGGAATCTTTTAACTTAGCTTTCACTAAATGTTTTCCGATTGTGACTGCAAAAAGATCCAGGAGGCAGGACTTTAGAAAGCCATGGTTCACCCCTGGGCTTCAAAAGTCCTCAAAGAAAAAAAACAGACTATACAAAAAATATCTAAAAAAAATCCTACACCCACAACTCAAATGAACTACAAATCATATAAAAACAAATTTAACCATTTAATCAGAATTACAAAAAAAAAATATTACAATGGAAAATTTAGAGTCTTACATTAATATTAAAAAACATGGGCCATTGTTAATCAATTGCTAAATAGAAAGAAAGCGAGTTAAAAATGAATTCTCATTTTATTGGTAGAGGGAAAACTATAACCGATCCTTATGATATTGCATGCAGGTTTAATGATGTTTTTTATAAATGTGAGTCCTTCACTTGCAAAAAAAATCTTGAACCCCAGTGGAAGCCCCCTCGATTATATTGATGGTTGTCACTATGTATTTAACACATTCAAAAGTCCAGACCCGAATGAAATCTCAAGCCTTATTGACAAATTAAAACCTTCAGCAGCAGGATATGATGAAATCAGAACTACTCCTGTCAAGCAGATAAAATCCTCTATCACTGATCTGTTAACATACATCTTCTCCATTTCACTAGCAATTGGCATTGTCCCCACTGATCTCAAAATCGCAAAAATCATACCCATCTTTAAATCTGAAAATCCGAGTTCTTTTACTTGTTATCAACCAATCTAAATACTACCATGTTTCTCAAAAATTTTGGAAAAACTAGTCTATAAACGTATTCTTCAACACTTAAACTCAAATACTATACAACCATCAATATGGCTTCCGAAAGAACCACTCTGCATATATGGCTCTGTTAGATTTCGCAGACAAAATCTCAACCGCATTAGACAATAATGAATATGCCATAGGAATCTTTGTAGATCTCTCAAAAGCTTTTGATATCGTGAATCATGACATACTACTAAGCTTTATAGATACGGGTTCCAAGGAAACATTTTCAAATGGTTAAAAGACTATGTTACCAACAGAAAACAATTTGTATCAGTTAAATACTATGACAGAGCTGTACTGACCTGTGGAGTGGCTCAAGGGTCAGTCCTTGGACCTTTATTATTTATGATCTACGTTAATGATCTAGCACATGTATCAACTACAGTCTTTTCCATTTTATTTGCAGATGACACAAATTTGGTTCTTTCCCACAAACATTTCAAAACTCTTATTAGAAGCCAACCTCAGTCTTTCAGTCATTTCCACTTGGTTCCAATTGAACAAATTATCACTTAACATCAAAAAAACGAATTTTATATTATACTCTGGAAGGAAAAAATACAACTCACAACAAGCTGACCTTTTTATTCAAGGTAATAAAATCAATAAAGTTTCCTCTGCTCGATTTCTGGGTGTAATTGTCAACGAAAAATGTTGTTGGAAAGAACAAATCAATGCTGTGTCTACCAAAGTCTCAAAGTCGATGGGAATTATCAGTCCTTGTCTTAATAGATTCTGTCTGTTAACTCTGTATTACAGTCTTGTGTATCCATACCTCATATACTGTAATCTTGTCTGGGCCAGCACTTGTCGCACATATCTCAACAAACTCTATTTACTCCAAAAAAGATTTGTTAGAACAGTCACAAGGTCACACTTCCAAGCTCCATCTGCTCCCCTTCTTTAAAAACTTAAGATTCTAACCATTTTTGATATTAATTCAATGCAGATCTCTATCTTTCTTTACAAGAGCCTTTATCTATGCACTACCACTTCAACAATACTTTTGTACAAAATCCAATCTTCACAACTATTCAACTCGACTATCATCTCATCTTCATCCACCCTGTTGTCACACAACTAGAGGGCAATATGATATTAAATACAGAGGGGTCTCTCTGTGGAATAAAAACTCTAATTTAGCACCTAGCACTCTGTCCCTCCCTATATTCAAAACTAGATTAAAAAAACAAACTCATTGCTGAGTTGTAAACAACTGCTGACCCAGACTATCATCCAAGTATTGTTTTGTTGTGTACCTCAGTAGTTAGACAGCTTATTCTTCTACTTTCAACTTAATTTTGTCTCTCTTACTTATGCTCTGTTTTTTGTGTTTTCAACAACTTCTTCCTGTTATATTCTGTGTTTTTTTACTTAGTACTTATTTTAATTTTGTCCATTTTATCCATATTGTGTTTCTTTTTTTTTTTTTTAAATCATCTTTTATGTTCTAATAACCTAATTGTATAATAGTGATGAGGCCACCAGATAAGCCTGATTGGGTTTCCGATCTTTCCATCACATACTTTGTTTATGTTTTCTTTTGAGACCACTGTATAATCCTACAAGATGTGCAAATAAAAAAAAATGTCAGGTATATGTCAGGTAGTCAAGCCAGAAGTATTGACACGCCCGTTCCAGACTACAAGAGAAGACAAGGGGAGTGGATGCAGTTCATTTGCAGAGTATTTGATCAAGTTCAATGGACTTGGCCAGCTCCCTTCAACGTTCGCACTTGGATGATTGGATGAGGGCCAAGGTATTGAAGCAGCAATGGAGCACAATACCATAAAAGCTGCAGGCTGAAGTACAATGCAACCAAGTTACAAAGAGCACAGAAGCAGCACTGGACACAGAAGGTGAAAGTCGAGCATCCCCACAAGACCCTCTATTCATCACTGAGGCGGGTAAAGCTGCCTCCCACTTCTGGTTCTATCATCATTTCCACCACATTCGGTCCAGATTAGGAATATCTCCCAAGCTATCTGGGCATTCTTTCCACATTGGTGCCGCCTTAACCGCCTCCAAGCAGGGGACCCCCCAACCATGTTATCAAAATTCTCTGTCGTTGGTCCTCCCCGGCTTATCTCCCTCAAACCCTAACCCCATTCATCATGACCTGAAAGACACCAGAAATGCCCACATGCACCTTTCCACTTGAACTGTCCATCCACACCTAAACCCTGCATCCTCCCCACCACTTCCTCCTGTCCCATGTCTCTCATCCAACAACCCCTCATCCCTCTCCCCTCATCCCACATCCCTTTACCCCATCCTCTCCCTGCATCCATCCATCCCACATCCCTCTACCCTTATCCCCCTCCCTTCATCCTGCATCCCTTTACCCTCATCCCACCATCCCTCAAACCCTAACCCCTTCCGTCATTACCTGCATCCCTCTTCCAGACCGCTACTTCATCATCCAAGCTCTCCTTAATATGATCATAACCAATAAACCGTTTATATGCAATATACGTTGGCGTGGTCTTTGTTAGTGAAATTACATTTTTTGAGTAACTAGTCCAACACTGACAATAATAGAAATATGACTAATAATAATAACAGTAGCAGTGGGCATTAACAAGGAACACGGCAGCAGGCACAACCACAATCTGTGGGAACCTGTGAGATGAGAATGCACAAAAGTTCTGGGGAAGAAGCCAAGTTAGTCACATGCATTATTGGAACATGAATGAGTGATGGTGAAGAGGGAGAGGAGGAATGAGGAGCTCAGTGTATCATAGTAATTCCCCCAGTTGAGGCCTAATATCAGTTGTATCAACTGTTAAGACCTTGTTAAAGAATTATTTGTCCACGTTTAGATGATAATGGTAAGACTGCTGCTCTTTACAATGCTCCCTCCATTTAAAGGTACAATAGCAGGACCTCCTCCACAGTTTGTTGTTATGTGAAACTTTTGAGTCCACCCTCTACTGCCATTTATTGATTGTATCTATGCCCAGCCTGTTCTCATTCCTAGGTCATCAAATACTGCTGCTTTGTTAGGTATGTCGGTGTCAGACACCAACACCAAAAGTCACCTTTCACCTGCCCTGGCAGCATGATGCGCAGATGGGCAGCATCAGTACAAAATGTGGCCAGATGGCACCTGTTGCAGCTGTATGATACACCTATGGATGATCAGTTTGGAGTGTCCATATAGGGTGGCCGAGAGGGGTGATGGATGGGTCCAACAAAGCCCAGACTTTCACCTAGGAGTCGGTTTTCGCTTTCCGTATGAATGTTGAGCTGCACCATGATGGGTTTTTTTCTCTCGTGGTCACTATATTTGCAGGAGTAATACCTTTGTATTTGCAATGGAATTGAGTCTATCATATTTTAGCTTGACAGGAATCACAGTATGTATCAAGATATATCATATCAAACTGTTTACAGTTTAAATGAGAAACAACATCTCTTGGTTTGTAATTGGTATGGGTTTATTGATACTTTTTTTTTAAAAACTGAAACCATTCACACCTATTCCCTCTCCCAACACTGATCCACTCTTGCTCTTAATCCAGCTCCTCTGGCTCTCGATGGGAAATCCACTACAGCTCAGAGACAGGTCTACACCATAGTCTACATATATAAAGAGGGATAATGTGTCTCAAAATGTGTACAAAAATTAAGCAGGCACTGGCATCTTGCTATCTTGACGGTATTTCGAGCCACAGTCTGCACAGTAGTGATTGACAAGTGGAGCCGTGGTATCAAGGTCCCACCCATATATCCGCCCCACTCAAACACACGTTTATCATAGGTGTCAATCATGACATAACACCCCCACTTCCAAACATATCTGAAAAATGAACACTTAAACATGCATTAACATGATAAAAACTACATTAAACGAAAGAAATAATCTTTGGGAAAAAAATGTATTTGTGCTTTTAGTTTTTAGTTTGCCTTTGTCCCATCCACTAACATGGAGGGCGTGAGTCTTATGACCTATACTGTGACCAGCCACCAAGAGGCAATTAAGATGTTTTGGCCAGACTTTGGGGGAGCTGTCATGTCTTTATATACACACACAGCTTACCCCAGACTCTCGCACACACATACAAACACACTAGGCTATGTGGCTGAACGGTCATGGTATGCCTGTAACCACACCTCAAAATGTTCCTCCGTGCTCTGATGTAATACAATATAACATTTCAGTAATTCTTATATTACATTACATTATTCATTCATTTTCCGCAACCATGGCATGCGGGGGGCTGGTGCCTATCCCAGCTGAGATTGGCTGAGAGTACACCCTGGACAGGTCACCACACTATCACATGGCACATGACACATAGAGACAGACACCCATTTGCGCTTACATTCACACCTGCAGGAAATTTAGAGTCACCAAGTAACCTAACCTGCATGTCTTTGGACTCTGGGATGAAGCTGGGGAGAACATGGAAACTCCACACAGAAGGGCTCCCCCATCCCCGGGTTTCGAACCTCACTTGCTGTGAGGTAACAGTACTAGGGCTGTCAGACTGAACTTTGCTATTCAAAAACATTTCGAATTATTGCAAAAATAAGCATATTCGAAGCTGGAAACTAAAGTTTGAATATTTGGGGGAAAAAAACAGCGCTTTATTGTGCATTAAAAGAGGTTTTTTCCATCTCCTCTCCTCTCCCGTTTCTTAGTGGAGGGTGCCCTGTCAGTCCAGTGACTGCCGCCTTTGCAGGTTAAAAGTTAATGACAACGACATGAAGTGAGGAGGAGCCGGAGATGCTCACTTTTGCATGTGATGCAAAATCTTAAGATAACGTCATTATAACACAAAAAATATAAAATGCGGTGGCAAGCCTAGGCTATAGCCTGTACCAAGGAAAAATTCGAATATTATTTGAATTTTTAACATAAAAAACATTAAAAATTCAAATCTGATTTTGGGGGAAGATTGACAGCCCTAAAAAGTACTAACTACTGCACCACAGTGCCTCCTAAATTATATTATGTTATATTATATTATATCATATTATTATTATTTGTTATATAGATTCATGTCATATATATGTGTACTTCCACCAATATCGTACTTTTTGTTTCATCTCTACTCTGTGAGTAAACAGCTGTTTTTACAGTCTCTATAACACAGCTTGTTGATATGTTTCCCATAATCCTAATTCCTATTATGTGTTATTGCAGATCACGTGATGGTCTCTTGTTTGAAGGGTCAGGGTTCATACCATAAGTTATAATGGAGATGCATTTTATAAATAAACAATGTGCTCAAGTTGGCCTGTCAAATATTTGTACAGCACAAGCTCCCTGCAATATCGGTCTGTAAGTAAATGGTGCCAGTTGTGTTTGTTTGACCATCAAATGATGTATTAAAAATTATCCCTGAGTTCTTTGTCTGTTGTCTTAAGATGAAAGTATGAAAACAGACCATAGACCAAAAAGATATTATTTTCATCACATGTAAAAAGATTTTACATCTATTGTACATTTGAAAAAGTCAGATATGTCACAATCTTATCAGGTTGTCAGAGAGTATGATAAGAAGATCAATATCAACCTTATGGGCGCACTGTACTAATATTAACTGTGGCTGTTAGTCGTAAGTGCTATATCGTAGGCAACTGGACTTGCTTGCATTTGCTTGCATTTCAAGAAACGCAAGCAAGTCCTACGATATAGCACTTACGATTACCATGACCTGGATGACTGAGAATCTTCCCCAACAAAGTCATAGTATGTTATTAAAAAGACATAAAAAAGTCAGTGCATTGTGTGCTGGGTGGCAGGCAGGGGCAAGTCCACTGGACGTGGGTGTGGGGATACTCACTAGCCCCTAGCTAAGAGCCGCTGTGTTGGCTTTCTCACCCGAGGAACGAGAGGCTCGCCTGGAAGGGGTGCTAGTTTGGGACTCCATAGTCCTTCTGGGGGACTTCAACTCTTACATGGGCAATGATGGAGACACCTGGGCGGGGGGGTTGGAAGGAACGGCCTACCTGACATGAACCCAAGTTGTGTTTTGTTATTGGACGCCTGTGCTAGTCATGGATTGGCCATAACAAACACCATGTTCCAGCACAGGGAGGTTTATTAGAGAACTTGGCACCAGAACACCCTAGGTCAAAGATTGATAATCGCCTTTTTGTTCGCATCATCAGATCTGGGGCCGTGTGTCTTGGACACTTGGGTGAAGAGAGGAGCAGAGCTGTCAACTGGTCAACACCTGGTGGTGAGTTGGATCAGATGGTGGTGGAGGCTGCCGGACAACCCTGATAAACCCAATGTTCATGTTCAAAGCCTCCATTGTGGAGGTGGCTTCTAGGAGTTGTGGTCAGAGGGTTGTTGGTGCCTGTCGTGGTGGCAACCTGAGAACCTTCTGGTGGACATCAGCACTGAGGGAGGCCATCAGGCTGAACAAAGCTGCCTTTCAGGTCTGGCTTGCCCAGGGGTCACCTGAAGCAGCAGACAGGTACCGGATGGCCAGAAGGGCTGCAGCTGTGCCAGTCACTGAAGCGAAAACCTATTGGCTATTGAGAAGGACTTTCGGTTCACCTCAGGAAGTTCTGGCACACCGTTAGATGGGAAGGGAAAGCAGGGCTTGTCTCAGGCTGTGCTCAGCTGAGAAGGAGAACTGCCGAGCTGAACTAGGGATATTGTGGAAAGTGGAAGCAGCACTTTGAGGAACTCCTGAGCCCAGCCGTCACATCCATGGTGGAGGAGGAAGAGCCTGATGACTCAGGGAAACTCTCGCCCATATCCCTGGCAGAGGTTGCTGGAGGGGTCGTGGCAGTTTGCCCATCCAGTCTACACATGTTTTGTGGACTTGGAGAAGGCTTACGACCGCGTCCCTTGAGGGGGGGTCTTGTAGGGGATACTGCGGGACTATGGGGAACCGGGATTTGCTGCTACAAGCCATCAGGTCCCTGTATGACCAAAGTAAGAGCTGTGTCTGCATACTTGGTGTAAAGTCAAACATGTTCTTGGTGGATGTTGGCCTCCGCAAGAATTGTCCCTTACCACCAATCCTGTTTGTGATATTCATGGATAGGATCTCGAGGTGCAGGCCGGGGAGAGCAAGGGGCCCAGTTTGGGGAGCATCTTTGTTTTTAATAGATGATGTGGTTCTGTTGGCTTCTTCACACCATGACCTCCAGCATGCACTGGGATGGTTTGTAACTGAGTGTGAAGCAGTTGGGATGAGAGTCAGCACCTCCAAATTTGAAGCCATGGTTCTCTGCCGGAAACAAGCGGATTGCCCCCTCTGGGTTGGGAAAGAGTTACTGCCTCAAGCAAGAGAGTTCAAGTATCTCAGGGTCTTGTTCACAAGTGAGGGCAGAGGAGAGCGTGAGCTGGATCAGAGGAATGGTGCAGTGACACAGGCACTGTGCTGGACCATCTTGGTGAAGAGGGAGCTGAGCCAAAAACTGCAGCTTTCCATTTACTGGTCCATGTACGTCCCAACCCTCACCTATGGTCGTGAGCTCTGGGTAGTGACCGAAAGAATGAGACTGCGGACACAAGAGGCCAAAATGAGTTTTCTCCGCAGGGTGGCTGGGCTCAACCTTAGATATAGGGTACAGAGCTTGCATTCCGGAGGGAGCCTGGAGTAGAGCTGCTGCTGCTTCTTCGTGTCACTGGGTAGAGGGATGTCTATGGTACGTTGCTTGGCCTGCTGTCAACGCAACCCGGCCCAAGATAAGCTGATGAAAATGGATGGATGGATGGATGGATGGATGGATGGATGGAAAATTTATAGTGTATTGTAAAAATTTCAAAAAAGTCATTAAAAAGCTTCAGTATACTATGACTTGAAAATGTCTTTAAAAAGTCATAGTATAGTATGTCATGAAGAAATTCATTAAAAAGTCATAGTTTATCATGCAGAAGTCATAGTATGTTGTAAAAATGTCAATAAGGCATTAAAAAGCCATTATAAAGTATGATGGAAAAAATATTGAAAAGTCATAGTTTATCATAAAAAGTCATAGTATATTTAAAAACGTCAAAAAGTGATTAAAAAAGTCAGTATAGCATGTAATGAAGAAATTGTCATGAAAAAGTCATAGTATGTTGTAAATATGCCCATAAGTCATTAAAAATCATAATATAGTATGTCACAAAAAAAAATCAATTTTAAAAAGTCATAGTATGTCACAAAAAGTCATCAGAAAGTCATAGCAAGGTCAAAAAAGTCACTAAAAAGTTATAGTAGAGTGTAACATGAAAATGTCTTTTAAAAGTCGCAGTATAGTATGTCATGAAAAATAACAAAACAGTCTTACTATGCTGTAAAAAAAAGTCTTAAGAAATCATTAATAATCCATCAAAAGGTCATAGCATTTCAAAGTCATAAAAAAATGTTATTTCTAAAATGTCATAGTATAGTATGTCATAAAAAAATCTTATGTTGTTATATAAATGTCAAAAAGTCATAGAATTTTAATGACATACTTGTGTGTGCACTTTCCTTTGTGTCCCTCTATCATAATCTGGCTCCCTTAAATGGATTATGGTCTTCAAAACTTTGAGAACCCTTAATCTATTTATAGATTCTATCTGTCGATTTTTGCCTCAAAATCCTCTAACATGGTCAGAGGAATTCCACCAAGACTTCATGGAGGGTTGAGTTGCAGAAGGTGCATGTGGAAAATTGTCCCCCCTCTGATGTTGAATAGGTCTTTAATGCCCTGCTTGGACATGTCTTTACTTTAATTTCCCTCAAACATTGCTCCACAGCACCCTTTCCATTTTGAACATTCCATAAGTTTTTGTCTTACTTCCCTCAGGCCTGTAGAAACACTGTCCTTAAGGCAAGCAAGACTCCCTATTTGAATAAGTAATGTTTACAGCAAACTGTATGGCTCTAATGGCAGTGGTTATCATAGTGAACCAGTGTGTTGGACAGATGAATGGTTTGACTGACTAACATTGCCATCATTAGACGCTGCCACTTCATATAGCGTATAGGAAGGGGCTTTGTAGTAATAGTGAGTAAATTGACTGGGTAGGAGCGAGGGAGGGTTTGGTTGCTGCACAGCTGGTCAATTCTCTTTACCCACTGTTATCTATGTGTGTTATGCTTGTGTGACTGTTGACAATTACTGTTTTCATCCACATTATCTACCTTCTCCACCATCGCTCTCAATTTCTTTTAGTCCTTCAAACATCCGCATGCACATTTTCTCCTTTTTTGTCTGTTTGCCTTTTCAGTCCGGTTATGCCTCTGCACGTTTCTTATCCTTTCTCAGTGTTAATCATTTTCTTTGTCCTTTTAATTCTTTACTTCTTATTCTGTGCTTTGTCTCCTCTCCATACTGCTGCAACCTATAGTCATAGGAACCCTCCAGGTTTAGGTAGTGAGTGGCTTTATCCTTACTATGTAAGTCTTCAGTCCAAATCTGTCATAATCAGTTTCTGTCAAACTCGACCAATGACCCTCACTGCTGTCATACTTCAGTTCAGTATGCTGTGTTTCACATCCAGAGGCTGGAAACACTGGAGTCAGTCACCTCTGTGTAAAGCCTCACCTTCACAAAGCTGACTCCCCCTCCCAGGGAAGTCAGAGCAAAGTCACATCAATTAGACAGCTCTGGTTGTTAATTAGCTGGTTAATGCATCAGCAGGAGGTGTGTCAGAGAGAATGTGGAGGCTACAAACAGATTTCCACTGGCTTGTGATTTACGTCCTTTTTATCTGAATGTGCTGTGGCTGGAAAGGGTTGAACAATTATTTTTTATATCTTTGATTCCCAAATGGAAGACTGTCATGAACCAAGCAGTGAGGCAATGAGGGTTTATTCTCTGCCCAGAAGGTAGTACTGGAAGGAGTCAAGGGTCCACTTGATAGTCAGTGCTTCCTTTTCCACCATTGAATATGAAACCTCTCAGGGGATCAGTTTCTGGCTGACATAAGCAACTGGATGGTGGTCATCTGGTGGTTCCTGGAGAGGCACAACCCCCAGGCCCCTGTTGGAAGCATTGGTTTGCAGAATAAAATGTTCATCAAAATTTAGGCTGTATATAACAGGTAATTAGTCAATGATTGACTATTGACTATCCACTGGATCTGATTGGGACACCGAGATCCAGTCAGGTCTGTGAGTAGAGCTGCCCTGGCAGTGAACTGTGGTATGAAGCGGAGGTAGAAACCTGCCATGCCCAGAAATGATCATAGTTGCTTCCTTGTTTGTAGCAAAGGACATGACGCAATAGCCTGGATCGTGCTGACCGACTGTATCACCCCATTCCCGATGACGTGGCCAGGTAATCTTTCTCTGTGGCAGCAAAGGCACACTTTGAAGGGTTGACAGTCAGCCAGGCAGCATGGAGACAATCCAAGACAGCATGCAGATGTTCCAAGTGCTCCTCCCAGGTGATGCTGTAAATGACTATGTCATCCAGATATACTGCAGCAAAGTCAGTGAAATCACACAGTACTTGGTCCATGAGCCCCTGGAAGGTCGCTGGACCCACATGCAGACGAAATGGCAGGACCACACACTACACAGACCCTATGGCGTCCTGAAGACTGTCAGCTTCCTGGAACACTCAGTGAGTGGATCCTGCCTGTGTTGTCTTGAAGGCAGTTTCTTTTAGTTTCACATTCACTTTCCTGTTTATTTGTCCTAATCTAATTTAGTTTCTCATTAAAAAATAAGAAGTGGATTATTACTTGACTGTGGGCCAAAATTGTTTTATACATAAATGACATGCAAAATATCAAAAATGTTGAAATTTGTGTTATTTGCAGATAACACAAATTTTGTCTGCTCTGGGGACAATCTACAGCAGCTTTGGAGGTTGTCAAATAAGAAATTAGTAAACTAAAAATGTGGTTTGACTCAAACAAACTATCACTAAATTTGAACAAAACCAAAATCATGCTGTTTGGAAACTGCAAAACAAATACCCAAGTATACATAGATAGACAATGTTATTATTGAAAAAGTATATGAAAACAAATTTCACAGAATCTGCTGGAAACCACATATAACATATGTACGAAAACAGCTGATGAGAAGAATTGCAGTTCTGGGCAAAGCCATACTCTGTACTGTTATCTGATACTGGCATATTTAAATTATTGTGTTGAGGTCTGGGCAAAACCACCCTACAACCATTATTCATACTGCAAAATAGAGCCATACAAATCTTCCGTAATATTGGAAATAGGGAATACACTGTTTTTGAAGTCACATGAACTGAAATGAAATTTTATGTATCATTAGTGATAGATTAGTATAGTGTGAGAGATGGGGTATGACTAGACAAGCATGTTGCTTCTTCCTACTCCTTTTCAGACAGGAAATATTAATTTATGTTTCTCATTGAGTTTGTACATTAATTACTGTTTTATCTCTGTTTTGTATGGGTTTTTTTTTGTTTTTTGTTTTTTTTCAAGATTTTTTTTAAATGTTCGAAATAAATAAATCAAATCCAAGCACAAACATTTTCTTTCCAGGAATGAAGGATCTCTGCCGGACTGACTGATCACACCAGGATTTCTGCTGCTGGGCCTCCGGCATGTGTGAGTGGGCAAGCTCACTCATTTTCTCCAATCGATCTCTTATCTGGACAATTGACAAATTGAATTTCCCCTTGGAGATTAATAAAGTATATTTAAAAAAAAAAACAAAAAAACAACAACATAGGATACAATGTTAACAGATCGCGATTGGAGTGTGATTGGAATGGAGCTCTGGAGGGAGTTTTAGCAGACATTATTTGGCACTGAGGGCAACTTATAAAGAATTACGTGACTTCTCTGCGCAGGCTTGGCCAGTGGAAGTGATGTTTGATGCCTGCTGTGGTTTTGTGCTGTGGCCAGCCCAGGGAACAGAGTGCCCCAAGGTGAGTACGCTGCTTGGGGAACCACCAGCTGCAACACTGACCCTGTTGAAGATAGACTATGCCATTTTGCACAATATATCTCTGTTGCAGTCCGGCTCAGCTCCTGGTTCCTTCTCCTTTGCTTTCTGAAAGAGAGACACTAAAAATGGATCCGATTTTTGCATCTCGCTGATATTGTCTGGCATTTTCATTTCTAAAGGTTACTCTGGCTCGGTGTTGGCTCCTGCCCTCTCTGACTGCAAGTTTTCCGAGACTTCTCGGTTGTGGTCGCCAACGCATCACTGTAGAAGTGTAGGGCACTAAGAGTGGTCACTGGATTCTTTTGCCTTTGCTCTGAAGACAGCAACATTGCATTTTCGGCTTTAGCCTGATTCCAACAAATCAAAGAGTATCTGAAGGTCTCGTCCTTGTGCAGCAGGGAAAGGTAAGTTGTCAACAACTCCAATGTTCAACAGGTAAGTTTGCCAATCTACTTACAGTATATGTACATGTCAGCTGTTGAATAGCTCTTGTCATCTCCATGTACACAACAGATAGGTATGGTGTCTCTGGTGCTGATTACATTTGGAGTAAAGTTCCTGTGCACAAGAGTCCGATCACTTCCCAAATCAAGTAAGGCCTTGAGAGTTGTTCCGTTTACTTCCTTTCCTGGTCATTCTTTAGGCACATAGTACATGAGTCATCTTGTCTGAGTTTTTAGGGTGCATGGGCTTTGTGTGGTCTTCTACACAAGTCTACTGTCATGGCAACACGAGTCTGGATAGACATGGATGTAAACTGTGACTGTTGGGTGGTAACTCTAGTTTTTCTGTTACTAGCACGTAATTTTAATGCATTGTTAAGAGGCCATGTCCATTTCAAGTATTTTGCTGAGACTGTTGTTTAAATTAGTTCTAACCCCTGAATTCTACAGAGCACAACTGCAGCATATTTCAGCTACAATGCTTCCAGAGTGGATCCTCTACTCTAGACAATGCTTGTGATTTCACCAGACACACTGCGGCATGTTACAGAAGCATCCCAGAAACAGTTCTCCGCCCTGCTCCACTGAGATTACGTGTCTAGTCTATTTTTGACAGAGTTATGACACAAAATCAATGAGCAAATCGAACCAGAAACAAAGTTGAATGGCAGTGTCCAGTCATTCTTTAAAAAAATACACTAAATATAAATATACATGTATATACAGATACAAAATAATTGTGAAAATGAATGTATTTTTAATTACTAAAACACAGCCACAAATCGTTGGCCCATGTCGTTCATAACTGGAGAAAGCAATTTCTGAAGAAATTGCGGTTGTGAATGCTGCATGTTTAATAGCTGATGCTGGTGTCAGTTAATGGAGTTTCTTTCATTTTCAGGCTCACTGTGCCACATGTGTACATCAGATTGTTGCATAACAACATTGTTTGAAAGAGCACAAACTTTACTCCATTTTGACCAAAAATGAGAATGAGAATTTGTGAGCATCACTGTGAGTTGAAGAGAAATGTTTAAGAAGCTCTCTGCACTCTGACAGCTGAGCCTCCCACTCTGAATATTCCATCCAATACAAACCAATGTAAAAACCTGAAAAGGGCATTTTTACCATGTTCCAAACAAGTCTGAATAGTTCAAGAAGTGTGAATGGAATCTTAAAGTTAAATGTAAGCCAAATATATGAAAGATGGGAAAATTTTTTAAGTCTGAATGGAGTTTCTACGTCAGTGTATGAATAAAGAAATAGGCTTTGAAAATGCTTGAAAAACCTTAAAGCTGTGTCAAATTTGAACATTCCATTCATTTAAATTAATTTAAAAAAATTGTGAAGATTTCAGAAAGTTTGAAAGATATGAGTGATAAAAATACAAGCACTCATGTCCTTACTGAGCTGAATATTTTGATATTTGAATGAAGTTTCTGTTGAAAAAAAGGAGGGAGTAGCCTGACAAAAAGTGGGCAAATTTTTTGCATTGAATAACATAGGGTGAGAAAGCTGACATGAAAAATGTCCTTCTCTCTATGCAGCACAGTATTGTATAATTAGCCTCTCTTTTCTGGCCTTGAGCTCTTGTATCCCCTACTCCCTCCTCTCCTCTTCTTCTGCTCCATCTTTTCCCTATCCTACCCATCTCATGAGACTGTCAAGCTTCATCTATGGCTCAACCCAAATCCACTGAGAAATGTCTTTGTTAAAAAAAAATCATGCTGAACATATCCTCTAAAATTAGAGCCGGAAGTGATTACACCACCATGGGTTTGTAGTTAACATCTTTTCTTTGGTAGTCCTTTTCATCAAAAGTGGACAGTTGTAGTTGTTTTTAATGTCCGCACACTTCAAGGAGCAAACTGTTTGCATTCTGCAGCCAAATCCATAATGATAATGTTTGACTAAGAGGAAATCTTTTCTCGCTGCTTGGTGCAGTAATCTAACTGCACAATTGGCTTTATATCACAGCGTCTTTCATTGCCAGAGGCAGGTACAGCAGCACAAACAATACATGTCTATGCTGCTGCCCAGTATCTGACAGCTGTGTAAACTCACGTGCATGAATACACAAACGCATGCCAGCATGCCTAACTACACACACAGAGGCAAATGCATGCACATGGACATACAATCATAATCTGTGCGCGTGCACAAAAAGCATTTTATCCATGAGAGCCCTCTATAAACAATTATTTCATTGCTGCTTTTGTCAGGGCATGACTGCTGGTTTCTAAATATGCACAATGAAGCATACTGTATGAGACCCTGTACTTTATCTGCTGCAACCAGTGATGGAGAGATACTTCCCCATTTCTTATCTTACAATTTTCACTTTAACTTCCTTTAACATCTCTGCAAAAATTCTTAGTTTATGGTGACACAAAAGAACAGCGAGTGAGCTGGACCTCATTTATTTTCATTACTCAAACCACTGATTCTTCAGGAAAAATATAACCAACACGTTTTCACTCTCATCAAGTACGGCAGCTTGGTCAGTGGCCTTATGCTTCAATCTATGACGCTCTACTTACCGCTCTAGCATCAGTTTTATAAATGTCAGTTTCAGCTCATTACATTCTAGTGTCTGTCAGTATAAACCACTGTCTTTACAGGGAAAGCAGGTTTCTCCACCAGAAGCAGAGAGGAGAACAGATTTAAAGGTTTCACACAACAACAATCTAGGCAATAGTGGAGAAGGTTTTTATAGTGTGCCTTTAAACACAGGTTGTTTTGTAAACGTTGGTGGTCTGTGTGGCCATATACGTAATGTTACATCCCAACATGGGGACATGGGATGACCAAACTTGATTAAGTGTGATAACCCTTTTGACATCATAATGACATCATCAGGGATTTTTTTCACACACTTGACAAAGCTTCTCCAGAGCCACGTAAGTCATAATACAAGTGTGGAAACTGAAGTACACGTTGACAATTCATTTACACATACACAATCTAAAAACACAAATATGTCAGAAAGACATACTAAGATACAGTATACACATGGATTATCAACAGTAGTCAAGTAAAGTAAAGTGACCTTAATGTCTGCTGTGAAATAGAAGATTGGTTGTTTTTCTTTCTCCATTTCCCTGTCTACCTCTACTTTAACATGGACTGTCCCTGGTCCAGCCTGGCCTTGTGAAAGCTCTGATAACGCAGAGACACCCTTTCAGTGTTTTCCAGTGTTTATCTGCAGCAGCCCAGGCTAAGGACAAAGGGATGCTTATCTCCACGTCAATGTTAACATGAAGGACTCTGCTAGCTCAACACAAAATGTACAGACCGTAAAAAGGCTGATGAGTTGTCAGTCATTGTCTGTCATGACATACCTCAAGTTTATAATAGGCAGGTTTTTTGTTTGTTCAGAGATAATAATAAAATAAATATGAGATATCAGTCTCAGCTGTTCCAATTTAAAAATGCATAAATGAATATATGGATTGAATATGTGTAATGTGAAAATTTTTACTTGTAGAGACAACCCTAAAGAGAGCCAGTTCTCGACAGATCTACACAGCTTTTTAGCCCATTGCTTTGGATTTAAAACCCACACCAAAACCACTGTTTTGGTTCTCTCCGCTCTCATCAAGCCTGTTTTCAGCAGCAGTGGCAGTCAGCTGTATGCAGTGTGAATGAGAGAGAGAGAGCACACACTCTGCTGTACCTGTCAAGCATGAGATGACAGACTATTGAAAAAAAAAGGAAGAGAAGAAGGGGAAGTAGTTAGAGGAAACACATCAGCCCTCAGCTTGTGATAAATGTTTTAATATAAAAAAAAATAATAATAATTTTGAATATATTTTTTTACAGTCGAAATTCTGTTTTTTGGACCCAAAACTGCTGCCATGGGTCGGACTCAGGACAGAAACTGTGCAGGCTCTTGTAGGGTCAGGCCTGATTTTATAGTATCGATCAGAGTTCTTATTGGAACGACAGTCATCATTTGGAATGCAAAAGGAGGTGATGGTGTTTTTGTGTAGGGGCTTGTCTAAAGGGGTGGTGTACAGGCAGGTATCTCCCTGCGTCTGCTGTTGATGTTCTGGAACGCCGCTACCAATACCAGGATGTCAACAACAGCACATGGTTAGGTTTAGAAAAAAAGCACTATGGTTTGGCTCTTCATTCATAAGGGAAGCAAGTGCGAGGCTCCAGGGTGAAAGTTAAGGGTTTATTGGACCCATATACCACAACTCCAGCCCGCCCTATAGGGACTTTTGACCTCTTTATGTTACGTCAACACCAGCAATGTTTCACCTTGATACCATCTGTCCACATATGGTACTGCAGATGCTGTCCAGCCAATGTGGCATATCATAAAACTGTAAAAATTCTGTCCAGCCACATTACAAAGTGACACCACCTGGTGACGTATCATACCACCACGAAAGGTGGCTTTGGTGTTGGTGTCTGATACTGAAATCGCTGACATAGCGGCAGTATTTGACAACTTTGGAATTAGAACGAGGTGTACATACTCACTGTATTGTTTGTATTGAGATTTCAATTTTAAATTAATGTCAGTACTTTAACAATTTATACAGTAGAATACGTTGTGTTGTGCTATCCTTGTAGCTCTTGTGCAGTGTCACTTTTCATGTATTAGGGCACAGGGCAGAGCACAAGAGGGTGAAAACCCTGCCCAATGTTTTCTAATCAAATTTTCAACACCGAGTTTATTTATAAAATAGTTTCCTGATTTCTCACAGCCCCCCCTGACTGGCTGTTGGTTCCTCCTGTGACACCTCATTTTTTTTAAAAATCTGAAGATTGTCCCTGTCTGTCTGTATGGTTCACATATCTGTCACTGTGCTCAGCTCTCATCCAATCTCCCATCCTGTGCTCATTTGCCTGTTTACTGCCTCACTGACCTTTTCTACAGGTGAGTCCTTTTATCCTCTCTATCAGTGCTGCTTAGCCACACACTCAATAATCTCTCTCTCTCTCTTAGTACCTCATGAAGGTAGCCCTCGTATTTTGAAGAAACCAGCTATTAAGAAATCTATCCCATCTACATGCAGCCTACAAGCACCACAGCAGCTTCTCTTTGAGACAGATGGGAGGCCAGCTCCTATAAATCAGCATAGCTGAGATATTTGTGGCCAACTTGGGGGAAGATTTATGCCGGCTGCATATTGGAGAGCGTCTATCAGGCTCTCACAGAAGGGCTGAGGACTGCTGGGGGCGGGGAGGTGAAAGTAGACAGAAAAGGGTTGTGGATGGAACAAGAATCTTTGCCATCCAAGAGAGAGGAAAGGTTTCAATGGATGATAAACATGAAATGAGAGAGAGGAAGACTTAAAACGTTTTATATACTCTCAGGAGTTCTGAGTGGGGACCCAGCTGAGATGTGAAGTGCCAGGAAGGTGTGGCAGCCAGAGAGATGTATGGGGAGAGGGTTACAGAAGGGTAAAAAGGCGGGGCCAGGTTATTACAATTAACTCAAGCTGTTGTATGTGGATAACCTGAGGAAAGCCCCTCACACATTATCCTGGCTCATCCGGGAGATCACCAAGACATCAGGCTACCAACACAGCTCCCAGGACCAGAAGTGCTTGCAGGTGGTGTCAAGACCATACACAAATGCTGTGTTCCATTTACCTCTAAAGTCAGAGCTGAGAATGACACCATGTCTGAGTTGACTGCATGCCAGTACCACAAGTTACAAAGCCAACATGTTGTTAGCAAAACCACTTCTAGCCAGGTTAGCCATTTAGCCATACCAGTTGATCACCATAGACTTTGCTGTATTGTATATATGTATGCAAGCACATACACACACTGTACAAACATGTCCAAGATAGAAGTTGGACAGTACTGTGTGTGTGACACAATTAAGAGTGCTCATAAACATTATATTACTACCAGTGTTGGAGTAAAGCACAACAAAAGTAAACTAATATATAACATTTTAGCAGTAACTAAATAATATAACGTGTTACCAACATGATTTCAGGTAATATTATTACATTTACATTTTCTTTTCTTTTTTTAATGGTGAAACATAATGACAAGGACAAAACAAAACAACATGACAGAAGCAGTGACATAGGACATAAACAGTAGACATAAGGTGAGTAGACATACACACAACAATAGACAAAAACAGCATTTGTGTAGGGCATATTTCAATATTTGAATAAGGGGCAAATGTCCGTGTTATATGGCTTAGACAGGGTGGGGTATGGCGTGAATAATGAGGAGAGAAAAATAAGTAAACAGAATAAAAAGCAAAAATAAATAAATTTGAGGCATTAGGGTTGTAGTGATGAGATGAGAAGAGAAAAAAGAAAAAAGAAAAAGTAAAGAAAGAAAAAAGAAAGAAAGAAAAAAAACATATATAGACAACAATGCATAATGTAACATAATGATACCACATGATATGAAGAGATATATATTATAAAAATATATATTATGGCATAATACACAGTATAATATAACATAATGTAACACAGTGTAACATAAGCATAGCAATACAGTGTGATGTACTGTAGTGTAATATTAAGTAATATAGTAATATAATATAATATAATATAATATGATACTATACATGGCACATCATAATACTATGATAATGACCCGTGGTGAGTGAAAGAGCCAAACTAGGAAACCAGAGAGGCGGGGGAGAGGCCCTCACACCCAGCCCCTGGCAACACGACTGGGGGCCCCGGCGGGAGACAGGCAGGGCATGCCAGCGAGGAGACCCACCCCTCGCACCCCTACCACCCTCTATTCTGGTTTATTTGTTGGTGTGGCGGACCTGCTTTGGGTCGCGTCCAGACCCTGAGGAGGCCGCTGGCCCATCGCAGGTCCAGCCTCCTTTTTTCCTGCTTTGGGAAAACTCCCAGATTGTTGTTGTTTGATTGTTTGTCCTTTATCTTTTCTTCCCAGCCTTTTAGGAGGTTATTACATTTACAACGTCACATAATGCCTTCCCATCCAAAATAAACTGCTCATTGTTTTCATCTTTCCTTCATCCACACTGATCCACATCTGCCAGTGTACCACAGGAAAAAAAAATCATCAGAAGGTTGTCATGTCATTACAGACTACATTATATAAGGGTACTGGTGATCGGCACATCTGGGTCATGCCTGAGTTGTCATGTGTTTTTCCATTCATATACCTGCAACATCTACAACGTACCCCATTCTGCTTTTGCATCCTAAGGCTGCCTGAGAGCAGCGGGGGTAAGGAGCTTTCCTCCAGTTTCCTTTTTCCTCCTCCCATACCCCCTTTCCACCAAAGCAGTTCCAGTGCCGGTTCGGAGCCAGGACTGGTGCTGGTTCTCAGTTGGTTCAACTTTCAAACCAGCTGAGAACCAATTTGCTTTTCCACGGCTTGAGGTGGTTAGGGTGCCACGTCACTGCGTCACTATATACGTCAGTTATGTCGAACAACAACAACAGCCATGATGGCAGACCACATACTTGTGCAGCTGTTACTCCTGGCGCTACGAGGCCTCATCGGCATCCAAACATGGCAGATACGTCGTATTTGTGCTGCTTGACAAGACTTGTATGGACGGCAGTTATGTTCCAGAAGACAGGTAATAACCTAACACGGTTTGTCTCTTACTAACACTGAACATGAGATTGTTATATTAGCCTTTGTTGTAAGCTAACGCTAGCTGGCAGAGCACAGCTAATTCACAATGCAAATGTTTGTGCCCTTATTTAGACAACTGAGGGCTTATTGTAGTTTCAGCTGGACAAAAGAGGATGCTTAGCTCTGTGAAATGAACTCTACTATTTGAAATACATGTAAACAAACTGTATGAAAATACAAGTCAGTGTAGCATGATATATTACACTTAAAATGTGCTGTACATTTCCTCATACATTAAATGTACAGCACATTTACATGCAATGAATGCAGATCTGCAAGACCTTGTATGTATCTGCACATTCACACATTTGTCGGTCGAAACGGGAAAATCAGTTTCAAATTAAGCTCTGGCCCCGAACCAGCACTGGAACGGCTCTGGTGGAAAAGGGGTATCAGCGGTCAGCACATCGTGGTGATGTTAGTATATGTTGGATGTGTTTCCATTCACATTCTCTACAACTGCAGAGCAACACCTGCCCGTTCTTCTCTCTCTCTCTCTCTCTCTAGCTAGCACAACGGCCACTGGCAGGTGGGTCTTCCAGCTCTGGTATATTAATATATTTGTTTATTGTGTTTAATACACTGGACCCAAAATTTATCCATGTCTCATAATTATCAGACTTTGATACTCTGCCTGACCCCTGTGAATGCATGGATGGGTCAGACTTGTGCAGCACTGGATCTGAAATGAACTATAATGATCTGGAGCTTCTGTGCTTTGATTAGCTGCTGTGGAACAACATGACCCTCATCCATTTAAAATGAACATTAGTTCCTCTGAGCTAATTTTGGTCAAAGTAACACAAAAGTAGAGTAATAAGTGTAGAGTACTCAGTTGAGTAACGTATTACTTTCAAATGAAGGTAACTGGTAATATGTAATTACATTTTTTACATTTACATCTTACATTTTGAGAGTAACCTGCCCAACACTGAACGAAGCTTTCACTAGTGCTGATGCACGGATCAGTCATCTTCAGTGTCTGGGTCAGCAAGGTTCCTCTGACTTAACGAATAGGAAATTCACCATCAGTTGAAGGTGTGTAATGGTTCACAGTATTCAAAGTTTGGTTTGACACAATAAGTTGAGTAAGCTTTGGATACAGCAAAAAAGTAGAAATGACTGAGACATTTAAATTGATTTGTACTTTTTATTTTATTTTATGTTATTTTAAAAAATCAATTTATAAAAAATTAAAGCAGCTGTGCGGAACTTTTTGTTTTCGTTGATTATAGCGCCCCTTTGGTCGAAGCAGTATGACACCCACAGCCTGGTGTCGTAAAATTACGACTGCAGCCGGCATTTGTTTTGGAGAGCGAGAGGATTAACTAATGTCAGGTCAGTCCAAGTAATTAGTGGAAACAGCAAAATTACTCAGTAAATTCTTCTGTCGTGTTTCTGTTCTGATCTAATCTGTTGTGTATTTTGAGCTACTAAGGCTACCATAGTAGTGTGAGTCTCACGTTAGTCTGGGTAATGTAGTAACCGTTGTTGTGCTACTGAGAAACAATGAGAAGCAGCCGTGTACGTTCGGTGTAAAGAGGAATAAACAGTTAACAAGTCATCTTCTGAGTCTGCATTATTATGTGAAGAGAATACTCGACGATTTGGGACTTATGCCCTTTCTCTATCATTTTCATATTGAGACAGCGGTTAGCAGGGCACTGTCAGTACATCTTGCACGGAGGGATACACCGGTGAGCAACAGCTGCAGCTGGCTCTGGGACAGGTCGCTAGGTCACTCGGATAAAAGCAAACAAAGAGATGACACGGACGATATTACTCACCCGACTGAAAGCTGTCCATCAGCTCCTGCAGGCCTGGAGCGTTTTTTCCAGTTCATCTTAGGAACATGAAAAAAGTTTCAATCACGCCAGGATTAGTGATTGCTGCAAATTTTCATTCCTTGTGATGCACTCTCTGCGGCGCTTTTCCTCCTGATGATATATCTCCCCAACGATGGCAGCACTGAATCCCACTATGTGCAGGAAAATTGTAGCGGAGGATTCAGCCTCTCTCATCTCTGCTCAGCATTCAACACATGGAGTTCCTCATCTGTGTGCTCCGGCTCAAACAGGTATGGCTCTGGATCTGTGTCCGCTACAAGAAACTCTTCAAAATCGCGTTCAAAGTCGACCATTGCAGCTACTAAAATCCGGAGATATCGCTAGGCTAAATAAACAGCTGAGTTTTGTTTACAAGCTACGTCTGTGCCTGCTCACCGGTGTATCCCTCCGCGGATCACAGCGCAGGACGTACTGACCCTTTATCAGCACAATGCTAAACGCTGAGACCCAGCCACTGGACGTACACACACAAAAAAGATATTGATCATGTTGCCTCAATATGAAAATGATAGAGAAAGGGCATAACTCCCAAACCCTCTCTCCTCTCCTCCACCCACACACATGCACACACCTCACCTCCTGATGCTTTCCTTATAGGTCAGTTACACAGGATATAGTTTTATAGGGTCTATGGCAGCAACAGTCATGTTTACAACAACAAAGTCACTATTTAAACCCAATAATATCTCACTGCAATATAAATATTCCTCCTGACATCAAAATACTGAGTGAAGAAAGTCACGTTATCTCAGCATGAAGACAAACATCAGTATCAGTCATTCATCCTGCTCTCTGAGGACGCTCACTGTCTGCAGGTTGGCTGCCTCAGGTACATGTTCAGATAAAGTGTTAGCCTACATACAGACAGCTTTCATTTAGTTTGTCTTTGACACTTTGCTGTTAGTACCGCAAGCGTGATGTGCTTGTGTCGGCCGCGATCATAAATCATAAGAGCGGGGGAATGAGAGACTGCAGACAGAGCAGATTGAAATATGGCTTTCTACATGCTGATCACATGTATTGATAAAGTACTGGCTTTATACTGGCAGAAGTTTTATTGCACTTACACACAGTAACAAGCGTAGCTGTCATCAACTACAGTCATCTTGAAGTTATATTCCCTTCATCTGCAGCGTGGCCTCTCTGCTGTTGAGTTTGTGTGTCTGTGTGTGTGTGCACACTGTGAGGTGTGACATGCAGAGAGCAGGAGAGAGGCTGCAGAATGATGATGAAACCGAAACTTTAAAAGGTAACGCAGATCATGGCGGAGCTTACTGTTATTACGGTGTTGATTAAACTTGCCTTGGGTTGTTTAATACTGGGTCTTGGTACCAATCCCAGCCTCCTGGTTGGCCAGTGATAGACTGGTGTCAGACTGTCATTATAGCCCATCCGAGCAGTTCATTCCAGGCTCGAATCAAACCCCCAACTGGTGATGTACGCATCGTCTCATTTGATGTTGCTCAATAAGAATCCAGACTGTCATCGCATTATTTTTTTCTCAATAGACGCAGGTGTTAAAGCCTTGTTGACAGGAAAGAGGCAGAGGAGAAAACCGCAAAATCACCTGGGGCAGTGCGGACGGGGCATCAAGGTCACTGTGGCCTTAGGGCAGATACGTTTTTAAGGCCAAAGGGCCCAATTGGGAGGGCACGAGAGCCATGGCTCTTGTGGCCCTCGTGAAATTCCTGCCCTGGCGAGGACGTACATTAAAGGGCCTGTGTGTAAAATGGGTTGAAAACCGTTGAAAAAAGCAACATCAGTGGTCAAATTCTAGATTGCAGGGCTCACTCGCTCACCCCTCCCGTTGGGTAAATGATGGTGGCCTCGCAGGGACAAAAAGCCCTGCACAGACACGAGTTTTTCAGGAGTAGGTCTATCTAGCGATGAGGTGAATGTTTATTTAGAAATATAAACCATGTTACGATATTGTAATGAATCCCTCACGAGCAGGAGACCAGAGTAGCATTCGGGAAAAAGGCCTGTTTATTTGAGCACTCCAAAAACTCTGGTAACACTCCAGGGGGTAAAAGACTCATCTCCGACAACATCTCCGGACTATAGTAGCTGTAATGGATAACTTTGAACGCGATTTTGAGTTTCTTGTAGCAGGCACAGACCCAGAGCCATACCTGTTTGAGCCGGAGCATACAGATGAGGAAATCCATGTGTTGGAAGCTGAGCAGGCGAGAAGAGAGGCTGAATTCTCCGCTCCCATTTTGCTGCACAGAATGGGATTTGGTGCGACCATCGTTGGGGCGATATATCATCAGGAGGAAAAGCGCTGCAGAGAGTGCATCACAAGGAGTGAAGTTGCGTCTTCTTTTCCTCACAGATGACGGTTCAGGTTCATTCTCTCCTGTTCATTCGCAAACTTTATAACTAAAAAAACTTTTCACTTCTCTCTATCGACGAACTTCTAACACTCTGCTGTTTCCTCCTCCTTCTTCCTTCCTCCCGCTGTCTTCGTTGGTTTATTTATACACGCGAAACGCGTTTCTGGCTGGCTGGATTGTCCGCTCAGTCTGCCGTACATACATGGTGGTGCAAGATGGTGACCTCTCTGAAGCAAGGCCCTTGCTATATATATATATATATATATATATATATATATATATATATATATATATGAGCATAATTAGAAGGCTATGAAAACCAAACGAATTTTATTTTATAGCAATTATAAACTTATATAAACATATTAATGGGTAGAAGATTCAGATTCAGATTCAGACTTGATAATAAACCATGCCAAATATTACACACTGGCCCTTTAAAATGACTCAAAGTTCACAGAGATCCAAACACACAACTCCAACTATGTGACCCATCCACCACCCCAACCTGAATCCTTGCAAGTGCTTGGACTGCCTCCTTGTTTACTGCCATTGATGCAATGGTTATGTGATCGCAGCCCCACAAAATACATAGGATATGTACGAATTTGGGTGGACTACTTTTTTATGTTTTTCGTACAAAGCAGGAATTGTGGTCTAGCTGAAATGGGCTCATGAAAGAATATTGTGATGGGACTTGAATACATTACGCATGTTTGTAAAGCCTGTGTTGTTCTGGAACCTGTTGTTCTAAATGTACCAATAGCCACAGTGATTTTTTTCGCCCTGTCTGAATCAGTTGGGAATGCTGTGGGGATAATATTATCTTGTAATGTGTGTGTTGCTCTATGTTTTCATCTAGTTCTACCTATTGACAGACTTGGGTGATGTTGGCATAAATGAGTAGACACAATTGATGTCAATGACATGATCCGACAATATGTGTTACGAACTAGTTCTTTTTTAGGATACCTAGACCCCCATCTTCTGCCTTGCTTCATGAAAGACTCACCATACCCTGCCTTGGCACCAAACACTGGTGCTGAATTTTAAACATGAGGCACAGAATTCTCTAAAATGAATGTCATACTGAGCTGTTTGTGGGACAGGTAAGACTTAACATCCCGCTCTTCATCTTGTGGTCCTCCTTGCAGAAATGTGAAGCTGTCAGACAGTTGGTCTGTAGTGTATAACAAGCAGTAGCCTGATACTGAAGATGTAAAGATCATGTCATGTTGAGTTATGTATTTTGAATTAAGAAATGTGACGGTTAGAGCTGAACTCCAGCATTGATTCCATGAATAACAGGAAGTATTTTTGTATTGGCAAGGAGCCACACAGCTGCAACACTGAGGATTTTTCACTCTCTGAATGGGACACACTGGGACAATGCTCTTAGTCTGTATTTTCTTGTTCTGGGAAGACTGTCTGGGAACCAGGCTCTCAGGTATTGTTCCTGCACTGCAGACATGGTGCATGTCTCATCTTCGTGTCCCAAAAGCCTATAAAATGTCACACCTATACATATCTTGTGGGCTCTCTGCTGATATGAACGTCAGGAAGTCTGGGGTGTCGGGTATCCAACCTACATACTAGAACAATGCTGAAAGACAGTTCTCTAGAACAACTTTTATTTGTCACAGTTTCAATCAAACTTGGAGCAACAATGTCAGTGGGTCACTTGTATCAAAGGAAAGAGGAGTGCAGCCTTGCATACATAACGATAAGAGATGTATGGATGAATGGAGAATGTAAACTATATAAGCAATAATGTACATTTCCTTTACATACCAGGGTCCAACATTAAGGTTTTTTCTTACTTGCCCTATCGGGCAAGTACTTCTCAGCCCCATCTAAATTCTTACTTGCCCTGCTTAAGAAGTTCTTTTTCTGGCTGTGTGGTGCATATTTTCGCTCATAACTTATATCTTACGTCAGCAGAGACGCTCAGCAAATGGAGGCAGCAGCACATAAAAGGACAGAAACAAGAAAGGAAATAAATGATTATAGGCCTGGAATTAAGTCATTTTTAGGGCAAGGCCACTTTGGCCTTTGATAAATACAAATTTATTGGGGCATCACGGCCAAAATGTGGGGCACCAAGGCCAAAACCAATGGCGCAATAACAATATGTGCTAACTACATTGAATGAAGACAAAACAAATATGTGTTGAAAAACAGCACTGAGTTTATTAAAAAGGGGTGTGCATGGCTGGGGATATATCTCGTTTCTTGTTGTTTTGACTCATGTCCCTTATTTTTTAAGTCTTTGAAATCTCTTTATTCTTTTGTTATCTCCTAGTTATTAAGAAATTAGTATTAGAAAAAGATTCTTTATTGTCCTTTCTCAGCACATAACATACATTGAAACGAAATTTGACCTCTGCATTTGACCCATCCTACTGTATACACTGGGAGCAGTGGGCAGCTGAAGTGCAGCTTCCAGGGACCAACTCCAGTTCTTTTGCCAATGCCAGTGGTCAGAGTCACTGACAGGAGTATTCACCTAACATAGCCTACATATTTTTAATTATACAATTATTCATGTCTCTATGCATATTTTTACATAAATCCCCAATATTTTTGTTTGCCTTTAAAAAATCCTCTTCCTTCATTTAATTTGACAGTGTTTATTGTATTATATTATATGTATTAATTCTCTAAAGGATCTTGTATGTTCTTTAATGTGTGTTCAATTTATTAAAAGAAAAAAACAAACAAAAAAAACGTTTTGGTGAACCCTGCAGCAAAGTGAGCCCTCTTCCTCAGAGAGCATCTTTGTCCCATCTCTGTGTCCGCAGTGTAAACAGCTTTCGCTGGCGATTTGACAGTCCCTAGAAGCACATTATGACCCTTTGTAAAAGTTTCTGTGTGGTAACTGTGCTAACATGAGCTAACGTTAGCAGCTAAGGACTGAGAGGCTGTCCGGTAATGTTATGTGTGTGCGTGTGTGTGTGTCTCAGAGTGTCAGTAATGTTACGTTACCTTAGCCGTAGCCTTGCTGTGCTGTCATACAAAACAGGGCATGCTACACTGGCTGTATGGGTAGGAGGGGCATTACGGTAACACACCGGGGAGTCCACGGCACTGGACATTTGGCCATGGAATAATTCCTGCCCTGCAATTAGAAATAATGAAAATAAAAAATCTGAGTCGGTGCTGCTTACCCGATCGGGCATGTCTGTGCAGGGTCTGCTGGCCCGCCAGCTATTTTTACTTGCCCCGGGCATTCGGGCAACCGTTAATGTCAACCCTGCATACAGATATTTTTTTTTACTTTAAAATTGTTTTATTTCAATCCACAAACATTTAGCAAGAGCCAAGTGTTGGCTTTGTGATCCACTGACAGCTTGAGTAGCCAGCAAGAAATAGAAATAGAAGAGTCATATTTTAGAATGTTAAATTGAACTCATTTTTTTAGCTGACCCTATATGTTTAACTTAATCTTTTTTTCTCTTTTTTTCTTTTTTTGAGGAAATAAAAGTGAATGGCATTCACTGGAGAGCGTATGCATCACCAAACAACCAGCGATTCCATATGCTGCACTGCTCCATCTAATTACTCTGCTGTGCAGAGGCACTCTTAAATTCAATCCAAGACGAGGCGTGAATAAATGCAACAAGGTTGTATAACAATGTGATGAATTTTGAAAAGGAATGCAAGGCAACAGTAAAAAAGGGTTCATCCTTACTGACACTAGTTCAAAAGCATAACAACGATAATATCAGATACTGAGAGAAAGGTATGATGTATGAAAAACCCATGATAGATTACTCCCAATGACACATGTCTATGTGACTGTTTGCCCTATCCTGTGCACCGTTTTTTTGTTTTTTGTTTTTTTACAATTAACTACACAGTGCCTTAACCTAGTACAGCACTCCCTATTTTTTTCAGCAACCCAGTTACCGGAATAAATGTTAGCATTATATATTTCTGCAAACCACGGATATGTAACATTTGTAAGTTATTAGTCATTATGTTGAGGATGTGTTAAAACTTTTCATTTCTTTAAGTTTCAACAGCGCTTACTGAGTGGCTATGTTTAGGCACCAGCAAAAACGTGATTTTGGTTTGGAAAAGATCATGTTCTGTCTAAAATACCTGCCCACTCTCACTTCCAACTCGTCAAACACATTGTCAGTGATCTCCGGATCAGAAACTATTCTGTCCTCACGATTGCGTTTCTGAACAAGGCTAGTGAACAAAAACTGCAATAAACCTGTGGTCTCATGGCTATCGGGCTTTACCGATGGTCATTTCTGTAAAACTGAAAAATACAATACAAACAAATGTATCAATTTTCTGCACACATAGTGCTTACAGATTAAATACAAAGACAATGTGAACAATTACAGCTGCAAAATGCTCATACGCATATTGTAATAAAGCAAACTGCTGTTTAATATGGATTAATTTAAACTAACCAGCTAACATTGGACGTAAATATCAAATAGGAATTGCACAGTTATTAGCGTAACATCAGCTTAACCTTTTCACTCATTCAGTTAGTAAGCAACCTAACTTGCAGCAAATGCTTAGCATTCTTTATCAGACAATGGAACTAAATCTTCCTGCCACAGAGCTATTTCCTCTTTAAAACATTCATTTAAACAATATTTCACATCTGTACATATGGACACATCTACTCCAAGGCTTAAACATACATAGAACACTGGCTGACACGCACACTGTAGGCTGCTCTTTGTACAACTGAAAAAAAAACAGGATGGAAATTGAAACTAAAGAAAATCATCACTACCAGAGATGTCCACTGGACGGTAGTAAGAAAACATGGGTCAGTACAGAAACAAACACAGCAGTATGATATGCATCAAGCGGCTAGTTAGTGACGCAATGGGAAACATCTAAAAACATCAGATACCACTGCTTTGTCAGTAGACATTGGTGTCAGACACAGACACACAGAGGTACCCTTTGCAGTAGTATGAAACGCACCAGCTGGCAGCAGCTTGTAATGCCACAGGCTACCTCTGTAGTAAAGACAGAGGTAGCCTGTAGCCTGTAGTAAAGGTTGGAATGGACGGGACGGGTGGTGGATGGGTCAAACAAACACAGAACTTTCACTCATGAGGCCAATGTTCATTTTCTATGTGACTGAGTAACAACCATACTTATTTTAAACCAAGCCATGATGTTTTCTTCTAAACCTAACCATGGACTCTTGTGTAAACCTACGGAAATAAACCTAAATGAAGTGTTTTACATATGCTGTAAGCTTATTTTGATAAAGACTGTATGCAGGAACTGTACCTTTCCTGTGAAAGCGTAAATTCATCCATTCATTCATTCATTCATGATCCATAACTGAAGGGGCTCTGTCGGCGAGGGCTCGATGGAGAAATCTTGTGGTGCACACACAGGTCGTGACACAGTTGGCGAGACTCCCGCTGACAGAAACACGTCACCAGGTATGAACACTCAAAAGATTATGATAGTCTCCACGACACAAAATCAGAATGAAAATCATGTAATGTGAACTAGGCTTTAGACTCACCAATTAATCTGGACTGTGGTAGGAACCTGGAGAACATGCTGACGTGGAGGGCAGTGCTAACCACTGCACCAGCGTGCCACCCGCAACAGAAGTGTATTTTGGAAAGACATAATGCATGTAACAAGTGTCAATTGTCAATTCAAAAATGAAAATAAAAAACAACTGTTTTTGTCGTTTGCTGGTCAAACACCTGAACTCATACAGTATCAGTATGGACAAGAACTGGACACAAAGGCTATAGCTGTGTCCCAATTCAGGGTCTGCATCCTTCGAAGGACCCGGCCTACGCAGCCTCCAAAGGCTAGTCCTTCGGAGGTGCCTCCGAAGGAGTCGTCAACCGTTGTTAAATGGGACGGTCTAGCCTACGGAGGTTTTCCTGGTTGCGTCATGACGTCAAGATTCCTGCCGCGACGACACGAAAACATAACGGACAGACAACTTAACAGACGACATGGAAACATAACACACGACAATGATGGAGCCAGAAGTTGTGATTTTGGGGGGGTTTTTTAATATATTTTTTATTGGAGGAAGAGGAGAGGCGGCTCTGGCGACAGCGACACCGGCGGCTCGTTTATCTCCGGCTGGGAGAGAGCCGTGGGGAGGTAACCTTAACGTTAAACCTGTTATTTTAACCCACATTAATGTTCATACATAGCTAGCATAGTTCGTGGTAATTAATATAGCAGTTAATAAACGGGTACCGTTAAGTGACAAACGCTAGCCATTTAAACTATAGATAGACATTTAAGTTATGGTTCATGTCATTTAACCATTACACTTGATACAGGGTTTGTTCAGGTGCTTAAAATCTTTGAAAATGCTGTAATGTTAATGCTGTGTTTTCAAGGTCTGAAAAGTGCTTAAATTTAGTTTAAATGCTTGAAAGGGCTTATAAAGTGCTTGAATTGAATAGAAAGTGTATTCGGTGCCGCTGTTTGAGTTTGCCGCCATCATCAAAAAAACAAAGGGTTGAACAAAGGCGCGCAAAGCATCTTGGGATATGGGAGGCCACAAAGGATAGTCGCGGTGCATCCTCCGAATACAGGGAAAAGGAGGGTGCATTTGTTGGCTGCATTTGGGGGAGCTTTCGAATTTAGATGAATTGGGACAGCCTTCGCGCAGTGCTGTGACGTAAGCGGCCTTCAAATTCGCCCTTCGAAGGATGTAGACCCTGAATTGGGACACAGCTTATATTTATGACTTAGTTTTAATTTCGATATCACATGTTCTTGGCAGTGTTCTGCAGCCGTTCCCTAAGTAGCTTCACCAAGCTGTCACCAAAATTGAGCTGAGGTTAAAAATTGATACACACTACTGTTTTTGGTACTGGGATAGTATAAGTGTCACATACATGTGTTTCCCTGATTGATAAACACACACACACACACACACACACACACACACACACACACACACACACACAAATTAAGAATTAAGCCTTTGTAGTGTATGGACCTGGTACATTTCTCCCAGCCCATTATGACTGTGACTGGCACTCCATGGCTACACCACTGCAGACGCTTGATAGGAAAACTGCATCAGACAGCAAATACATGTGTAGCACTTTAAGTTTACAGGGACCAGAGTCTTGATTCATGTAGAGTGGTTACTAGTACTAAGAATAACAGACCACAGACCAGTGAGTGATTTTTAACTGCCGGCTTATTTATATAGAGAATTATTATAAGAAACAACGATCATATGTTGGTACCAAACATTTCACATACACACATGCAGAGATGAATTGTTCAGTATCCCTTCAAATATTAAAAATGAAACCAAAATCTCAGGAAAATAAGGTTATTTATCCCCATTTATCTTTTGTGTTTAATCCAAACTATTTGAGTTGAGATATAATTTTATATCTAGGTTTCTTATTGGTTGTTTAAACACAATTATTATTGTATCTGCTTATATTTAGTATTGATCTAAGCTTGTATTAGTTTGTTTTCATATTTGCCTAGCTTACACATGGTTCTTAAAATGCCTTTTTTGTCGTTACACGGATACTTTGCCAATTTTTAACCAGTTTGGAATTATAACAGTGTGGGTAGTAAATGAACCGTCCATCTTACCAAATTTCTGACACTGTCAGAATTTCATCCCAGGCTGTCTTTGATTGCAAGACCATGACAACGACCAACCTTGAACCTCTCTCACTGTGCAATGCAGGACCACCGTTACAGAGCCACAACCAAAGATATCGCCACATTTCTTTCACACTGGTCATCTTTTGTCTGGGACAGCCCAAAATCACACAGTGTATACCAGGCTTTAAGGAGAGGGACTCGTTGGATCCATCATGTCCATCAAAATTCAAGCTATAGTGTGGTGAAAAAACAAATGGATCAGATGGATTGGTTTCATCCGGGGGCTCAAAAACTACAGATGTTTATGCTATACAGAACATTATCTATGTACTATCTATTGCAACAAAATGGCCTTCGTGTTAGGCAATAAGATGATTTGTTTCCCTTTTTCCAGAATAAGAATTAGTTTTTTGGGCAAGGAATTTGAGGACAACAAAGCAGGACAAATAAAGGTAAATAATAGAAAGGACTATTATGTACTCATGCATGTGAAAAAAAAAATGTTTTAGAACCCAAAGAGTCAGCAGGACCAGACACGTGCAGCACTCAGAGCTTTTTAGCATGACTTTCTCTGATGCCATACTGGTTGTATTTACAGGGTGAACTCCCCACATAGTTGCAGCATGTGAAGGAAAGGCATGTCATGTGACATAGTTTGAGATTCTTAGCTTCCAGCGCTGTTGAGCCAGTTAACCTGAAACTGACCTGTGGCAGAGAGCAAGACACAGAGACTGCAGCAGAGAGAAGGAATAAACCAGACAAACTTTTCAGTGAGGGCTGCTGTGAAAGATGGACACAAAGAGGGGAAGCATGGAGAAGAAATGGGGAAAATCGGGTGAGGATAAGCTGAGGCTGACAGGCAGAGGGAGGAGGTGAAGAAAAAATGGGTGGGGGTCGACTGAGAGGGGAACTCTCCCTTTGAATTTTTCAAGGTCAGCTCCTTTCATCTCTGTATCGAGCCACTGCAGTAGGTTTGCACGGCTTCCAAACACCCACAACTCGTTCGGTCAAGCATGCAGGGAGGGGGCCAAGTCCCAGTTTGGGAAGCAGGTCTGTTGGTGCCTCGAGGCATCGAGTCTCCTTCACTGCTGCTTCTAGCAGACAAGGGCCCTGCATTAATCATGTGCAATGTGATAGTCTCACCTCTCCCCCTGGATGTTGGCCCCTACACAGACAGTGACAGAGGGGCCTCTCTCTACAGCAGCTCAGCACACCTGAATGAAAATGGGTTCAAACTTGCATTGCCAACGAAAAAGACAAGGGTTAAGAGCAAAAATGGAGCTGTGACATGCCCACACCGACTGAAAGATGCCAGGCACGATGTTGTCCAGCCAGTAGATGGCCTGCTAGTAAGCTTAACTGACCTACAAAGTTCAAACCAGTCATACTAGCCTGCAGCTATGCTAACACTTACTACCCTGATGACCTTCCAAGATCATGAATGAATAAGACAAAAGCCTGCAGCATTCACATGATGCTTGAACCTGATTATAAAACAAAAAGTTCAAGCTGATTGGTTGTTAGCTGCGGTAAAATAACCATATACAACAGACATCTGTTTCCTTGAACAACTGAGTATCAAACCCTTGAATCCACCCACTCCATCAAGTTTAAACACAGAATTCTGTCTGGTATCAGGTAAACTCCACATGTGGGGGGAGAAAAATGTTTCCATAACAAACTAGTTAGCTGGCTAACAAACTGCTTCAAAATGGAAACAGTTAAGCGGCCTTCACATGATAAGAACAATGCGCTTCGCTCACTGCCAGGTGCGGCGCAGAGGTCAGAGGTAAACTTGGTCAGAGTTCAAATAATTTCAACTCTGAGCGCAGTGCTCGGACGCCAAGGGTAGCGGTTCCACTTTGTCAGGTGTTGCCACCCTCTCCATAGACAAACAATGGGACAGCCACCGCAAAGCGGTTTTACAGCTGATCATGTGTAGAGGCCTTGAAGGTCATTTTCCACCTCTGTAGTGGTCTAACTGTGGAGGAGTGGCTTAAGCAATGCATATTTTCGGAGGGAAAAAAAATCACCTAGCTGAATTCAGGTCTCTACAGCTGTAACTGAAGGTTCTACGGAACTGCTGTCCACTCTCCTCCTGGCGAAATTATCAGACGGGAATGAGATGGAGGGACCATGGGGTGATATAATATATAAAATAAAAAAGCTAGTACGATGCATAGCACCTGCGCACCCACCTCATAGCACACCCCCTCTTTGCTGAGGCTCTTTCTAAGAACAGTGTTTTATGAACAAGTTAATAAAAATGGCTTAAATTGGAATTTGTCTGTATCTTTCATACCATGACTCATCATGAGCTGTTGCTTCAATGTCAGCCCTGTCTGCTGAAATGTTTACATCTTTCTTTTTTCCAACCAAAGAAAAAATACTCATGGTAAGTCAGAATACTTTATTATTAAACTTTGAGTAGATATGTATTTGAAAAAGTAAAAAAATGACTTGCTAATACAGGGTCCAAGCTACTGTATTATTGAGAGAGATCAACCCTTTCCCAGGACATGGGAATTATGCCCCTTGACATCTCATAGCGATGCAAAAGGCACCCTATAGCGTCTCTCTGTGACGCACAGGTAAAATACATTTTAATACGTTGTTAGTGTTGTCAAACAGTTTAGGTTTAGGCAACAAAACTGTGGTCAGGTTGAGAAAAAAGATCATGTTTTGGGTTAAAATAAGATCCATAAAAATAACATCTGTGCAATGTCTGTAGATACATTTTGTGAAATTACGTTGAAACAGCGTTCACTTTTGGTTTCATACGGGACACAAATTACAGTCTCCTGCGTGAAAGTCTTGTGTTGTTTGACCCATCCACCAGCATGGACTTTCTCGCTCTTTGTACTACAACAGCTGCTCTCAGCATCAAGTATTACCGCAGAGGGGATTACACTGGAGTTAGTTGAAAGCCTGGTGAATCTAAGATACATGCTAAAGGGTACCTTTAACATTTATATCACACATGGAGGGCCGTGACAAAGCATGTCCTGCAGTTAGTTTCAGTGTTTCACATTCCTTTGGTGCGTTTTCCAGCACCATTTGAGCCACCAATCCAGGGTGTTTATACCAACCCTTTGCAGTGTTTTCCCAGAGGCATTTTAGCAGCTGAATTTACAAAATATGATCTTTTCCTAACTAAACATTCACCACTGCTTTGTTGACAAATGTAACATATAAATGTACAATGTGAACATTTTTTTCTGGCAACTGGGTTGTCTAACCACAAGAGGTGTTTTTGTGTTTGTTTTTGGGATAATCGGCTTTCAGTCCAGTGGGACATTTTTTATACTGAAAAGGCTTTAGAATTTTGAGCTGTCGAAACAATAGTCAGTCCCCTGTAGAACACTGGGAATATTACTAGTTTCCCTGAGAGAATATGTGTAATGTGTGTACATTTTCTTTGTCTTTCTTTTTGTGTGGATTGGTTCATGAGAGGATATTGAGCTTCAGTTTGTTGGTTTAAGATTTATTTTTTTCTCATTGTGCTCTTGTGTTATTTTCATATTGGCGAAAATTGCAATCTCATATGGGTCTTCTGATTGGGTATGGAGAATTGCTTCTATAGCATCCCCTTAAAGTTTTCAAAGTTTAAGTCCCCACCTTTAAATTTCAGGTAGATGAATGAAATTTGGACTTATGTATCATGCCCAGACTTACAAAAAGATCTCTTGGAGCCATAGCTTAAACCCAACAGAAAATCAGCCATTTTAAATTTAATATGTAAGATGTAACCTCAGATTTGCCTGAAAAAAAGTCTCTTGATGATGCTTCCTAATGAAAATTGTAAGTTTTTATCAAATGGTGTTGCAGTGGTATGGCGGCCATTTTGCACATTTCGCCATAAAATGAAGACAGTTGTTGTAACATACATTGCACGGTCTGCATGATAAGAGTCACATTATTTGCATGGAAGGCATCCATATGCAAATAAGGTGTCATGGTGATTGTGCCACCTTCTGGCAACAGGAAGTGAGACTTGTGAAACAATTATCTTTAGATTTACATAAAATGTTCATGGTATGGTCTACAATTGATTTACAGCAACAAGAGATATAATTAGTGTGTTCTCCAGCGCCACCTTCTGGCAACAGGAAGTGCTAGAAAGTGTGAAATAGGTCATTTAAACATCCAGACTCTATGGAGGATGTACCATCTTACTTCTGCATGCAGCATCTGAGTTTCACAGATAAGAACATCCACATCTGATGTGTGCAAAGGTGAGAAGACCCGGCGATTGTTGCCTGCATCTTTAATTTTTTCTTGTGTTTGTACATTTTATTTATTTCGGGGGTGCTTTTTGACATTAACAGAAATAAGGCAAAACCCATTGAAAGATTTATTTTATTTATCTTGTAAACTCTTACAACCCCCTGGCATATGTGATATATGACATATATGTGTAATGTTGAAGATCTGCATTCTGTAAACTTCTTGTCTTAAATAAAGTTGTGGGGGGAAAAAACGAAGGCTATGTTCAAAACATACTACATACTGCCATACTACATACTACATACTCAATCAACAGACAGTATGCAGACCGTTTACACTGTAGCAAACTACATGATAACCCACAATGCATTTCGCTCCTGCCCAAACCGAAATCAGCCGGCCTTAAGATGATTTTGCTTAAGCTCTAAAATCTGTAAATATATAACTGTAGCAACATTTGAAACATTTTTAGGTGAGAAAGTAGCCGTTTAGATCCACAACTTGTTGAAAATCTGACCAAATACCAGCTGTTTACAATTTTGTTCGGACGATTTTGGCACTACTCAAGCTAGCCGTAGTGAGCAACGCACTTCTGGTTATCTTCACAAAATAAAACACCCGTTGCCCTTTCTTATACAGAAAACCATAACGATAAAATCTGTGTTTTTACTTTGAAAATGGGAGGCAAACCTACCCTTGATGTAGCTAGCTTGAAACCACTGTTTTGATCGATCTCGTCCCGTTAACGGAATTTGACCGTTCAAAATGCCTCACTGGAGAGTCTTGTCAGCTCTGAGACGAAGATCGGCCCGCTGTCTTCGGTACATCATGCTCGCAATCGACTTGGGATTGTTCTCAGATATGTTTCCTTTTTAATCAACTATAAATCTAATCATAATATACAACGCAATATAACATACCTCACAGCCTGAAAATTGGAGGGAAAAATGTACATAATTGAACAACAAAGTCGTTGTGAATTGAATGATTTCATAAGGTTTCATAAGTTATAATATACAGTAGTAACAACTATAAATAAATAACTTCTTCTTTTTTCTTTTGTCCTGTTCGCAGCAAGGAAGTAACGATTGATGACGTCACATTACATTGCATCGTGGGTAATTTGAGTGTGAGTATTAAGCTCATTTTGTATACTCAACATTTCTGGCGGATCTAGTATGCATCCGGGAACTTCTCGCATACTCAAAATCGCATACTGCGCAGTATAAACACACTACACACTCAAAGAGTTAGTATGAGTAGTAGGTAAGCATGTGGTTTCGAACAGACCCAAAGACTACATCCGACGGCCAAGTAGCACGTACGTTCTGCGCCTGCGTGAAAGGAAATAACGCAAAAAGGGAAACCGGAAGTCCGTTGAATGCATGAGATCAACAAAGTAGCGCAGAGCGTCAGAGTGATACATCCTGTCAGCCGAGGGCTTTCCTATCTGTGCACCTCCACGGACTATTACATGCAGACTATCCCGGTGTTTCCTCCGCAGGCTCCACTTCACTCAACTTCACTCAGCTGCCCAACAAACCCGCTGCTTCTTCCCACTTCAACCTGAATAACAAACCAGGGTTTGATGCTCCGGTTGGATCCAATTGGAGGGCCGGGGCTAACTTTAGCTGGGAAGCTAGCGGAGGCTAACTGGCTGCTTCTCTCCAGTCATGCTGCGGCTAACGCTCCGCTAGCCACTCCCAGCAAGCTCTGGTTTGTTATTGAGGTTAAAGTGGGAAGAAGCAGCGGATCTGTCGGGCAGCTGAGGGACATGGAGCCTGAGGAGGAAGCACGTGGTTTCACTACAGGCAGATTCACTCACTACAGGAAAGAGGATGTAACACCTGAACAGCCAATCAGTGGGATCTCTCTCACTGACAAGCTCCGCTGCAGAGTCAACATGCTCAATCAGCCAAAAATTTGGAATGAATGATGACCTAACTATTAGTTAATGGTCAGTTCTTCAGTAAGTCCTGATCAAATTTCAGAGGAGTAGTTACTGAGGAACTAATGAGGAACTAACTATTGCTTAATCATTACCTGCCTTTTTTGTGTACCCTAAAGTAAAGTGAGACATCAAAATGAGTAGGTAATGAGTACTGAATCATTACCTACTCATTTATGATGGAAATATAATGTAATATCTGAACAAAATAACTAATATCTGAACAAAAACATCAAGTTGTTGGTTGGCTCATCCACAGCCAGTTATTGCTCCTCCCTCTCCAGTGTAGCCTCAGATACCTCAGCCTATGATCCTTCCATCAGAAAAAGCCTTTAATGTACTAACCACTGTGACATGTGCATATGTTAGGCTCAGTGTGGGTGTAGAGAGACTGTCCTCCTGTCTCTAACTTCTCTCATTCACTCATGTCACACTTGGATCTGTTGAGCAGCATCAGAGGAGCAGTGAGTGGGTGAGCCAACACGTGTCCACCACTGTCAGCCAGTCAACTTACCACAGCCACTCTTCAAGCCTACCTACTGCTCACTCAACAACACTGATACTGCTCTACATCGCCTACACGCACAGAGAAACTGATTCAACCTGCTCCCTTAACAAACAGCAACAACACCGTTTTACATTCAACACGCACACAGACATCATCCACGGAGGATAAGAGTAAAGCACACCGCACACATTAATAATGAGTTAACTAGGAGACCACAAAAGTTTGCACATTAATAATTCTCCACACAACAAAGCCAGAGGGGCCTCTATAACAGACCCCGAGGTCAGAGTCCGGTGTGTGTGTGTGTGTGTGTGTGTGTGTGTGTGTGTGTGTGTGGGTGCATGCATTTGCTGTATGCTACCTTGATTACAAGCTCTGTACATTCATGCAGGGTCTGCATCTGCAGCAGACACATGCTCTCACATACACACACACACACACACACACACGCACACACACGCACACACACACACTTTGTCCCAGAAACACGTGAGCTACTTAATGATAAGACAGGGTTGTTAGTTTGACTTTCCCTCTGAACCACATTACTGTTCTTAAAGTGAAGAAAACAAGTCATCTGCATGGTGTAGTATTGCATGTAGTCATGTGTTCCACTGTGTGATAACAGTGACTGAGCAGTCTAAACAACAAATAGTTAATTATATAGCCTATATGTTTATATGTTCTTCCTCCATCGCCCATACTGTGGAGAGGCACATTAGTATCGACACAATTGGCAATGTATCTATCTATCTATCTATCTATCTATCTATCTATCTATCTATCTATCGATATATGTATACATATATATATATATATATATATATATATATATATATATATATATATATATATATATATATATATATATGCACTATTATGGGATGCTAATTTTTCATTATGTCGCTTTAAATGTCAGGCTGTCTCCAGTTACACCCAGATATGGTCACTTCTGGCTCCAAAAATTCAAGATGGCGCCACTTGAAGCTTCAAAACATGAGTCCCAAATTCGATGGGTGGCTACATCATTATTTTTATACATTTTGCTATGCAAGCCAAGCCAAGCCAAGCCAAGTGTGTTTGTACATTGCTTTAAATAAGAAAATTAAATGAAAATAAATAAATAATCAATTAAAAAGTTTAAACAAAAAAACACACCCACAATGTAAACATGAAATTCAGATTCACTCAGACTCACATTCTAGTAAAAAGCCTATAAACTGGAAATGCTGCAGTGTCACATGGCAGCTTCTCTGCAGTTTGTAAGCAAGCTCTACAATGTCCCCACTAACACTGCAGGTAGGCTCCAGAGAACAATTGCTGTCCATTCATGCTGCTTATTCACCGACCTGTCAGTGCATTGTATCTGGAACTGATCATTACTGTGGATACATAGTTGCAGTTTGCAGGTGCGCTGAGGCTGCTGCTCTCCAGGAGGATGTTTTCTCAAACAGAAAACAAAATTAGCTTCATCCCGTCTGCTCTGAAGGCAGTCATGGATATAATGAGAATCCTCCGAGTGGAGCTAAAGTGAGCAGAGGACGCAAATCTGTGAATTGAATTTAATCCCATTTGTTTTAGTGTGAATCATCAGTGCAAACATACAGGAAGTAGAATGTGAAAATATGAGCCAACTATTCATCTGTCTCATATTTAGGTCATTTCAGCTTAATTGAATGGGACCTGCAAGCATGCCTCTACTACTTGCATGAATTTCCTTTATGGGAAAGAAGATGGCTCTCTCAATTATCAAATCAATTAGTCAGTGAGGTGTGTGACCTGTTACTGTTCCTAAGAGGACTTACTTGGCTCATAACAAACTGTGTAGAAATTAGCATTGTGGAACCATAAGGGTACTTAGAGAGCACAAACCTCCCAGCACAGTTACCAACAGAAAATGTTGGCATTGTATGTTTCTGAAAACCACAAATTTGTTACATTTTTATCATATCAACATTTCTGAAGGGACATAGTATATAAGGTGACTTTGTCACTGGGAGTTGGAAGAGATGGTGGGTGACATGAGACCTTGCCAAGATGCCTGTCAAGCTGTAGACCACTGCAGATCACCCTTCAAGGCCAAAAACAACAAAGCCAGTTGTTTTTTAGTGAGTCATAGTAGCAGCGCAGTCCCCCATAATATATAACTGAAACTGAAAAACAACAACAAAAAAATGTTTTGTTTTCATTGCTATTCTACGGCAGCCTTGTAGCCCAGGTTCTGCTCTTTAATTTGATGTGCAGCATCACTATATTCTTCATGATCAGTGCATTGTTTCACACTGTGTTTGCAAAGTCGTTCTCAAAGTCCCCCAGTTGGAAGACTCCTCATTCTTTGTCAAAATACCTTAAAATCACAGGCTCTAGTTTTGCAGACTGGGCGAGGCAGAGGCGCAGCCAACTGGGTGTCACCAGGCGGATTTTGTAAGTTTGGCACACCGTGCGCCCTAGCACAGCTACTCCTCTATCCCACCTCCGTCCCTCCTACCTGCGCAAGTTGGAAAGAGGGAGGAGAGAAGGCGTGGAGTGGGTTTTACACACATCACACCAATCACACGAGCCCCTCTCTTCGCCCTTAAATGCGCTACGCGGAGGCGTTAATGAGTTTACTCAATTCGCCATGGCAGAAGAGAGCAGCAGCGTCAGACAACCAAACTCCTCCCAGGAAGAAACTGATGTTTTGGTCCGGGAGGTCCAAGCTCACAGTGTCCGAATATACGGAACTGCGAGCAGACCTCCACGGGCTGATGATGCAAAGGTAGCCTGGGAGGAGGTCACCACAATTGTAAATCAATATTGTGTTTCTCTCATGCGCGCGCTCTCTCTTTCTCTCTCGCAGTCTCACTCTGTTTCTTTTCTTTTGACTTTTCTAAGATGACAGTGCTGAATATATACTCCCTATCTGATGCTGTGGCTGTTTGTGGTTGGCTGAGAGGGATGTGAACTCATTAGTTTGCAGTTGTGTTAATCAAATCATGATGGGTTTCCATTACGTGTGCCAAACATGCCAAACGGTGCCTGACATCAGATGTGACGGGACAGTCGATACAGAGATACATTTATGTGCTGATTGCAGATAGTTGCATTGAATAGTGGTGTTTGTGGCTATTTATTGCATCGTTAATGTGCCTGACATTCTGTAAACCTGCCCTGTGAGGTTTTGGTGACGTGTGCGCACTGTCCACCGGTCAGCTACACTTCGGCTTAGGCCGGCTGTTCAGTTGCCAAGCTTTTAGCGCACTTTCAGCGAAGCCTTTTGGGACGAAACTGTCACTGTGCCAAGCTGGATCTGTCAACACTTCCCCCTGCTGCGCCGCCACACCCATCTCAGCGCACCTCGGTCTGCCAAACTACCAAACTGAGCATGCCTCGGGTTGCGCTGATCGAAACTAGCTCTGTGCAGGGTTCACCACCCTGCGCCACCCTGCGCTGCACCGGGAAACTAGGGAATTACTGAAAATTTTCCTGGGGGAGAAACCCCCGAATCCCAGGTAAAAAAACTTCCCACTTCAGTGCTAAAGCCCCAGATGTTTTCAACACCTAGTGACGCCCCTGGTCCCCCCCTGCTCTTGGATTTTTTTGTGTAACAACCCTGTCAAAATCCCAAAACCAAGAGAACTCCAGGTTTATTGTTGACCAAAGAAATGATCCCTGCCTCCTTGCGAGTGTGCTCCATTTTATTTGTTCAGCATCTCGCCCTCCAGGGCTTTATTAAATGTTCTTCCTTTGCTTTCTTTACAACTTTTAGAAAAAAGGGACTTAATTTACACATGTGCGCCTGTATTGTTTACTGTAATACTGTAATAGCTGCATACAATATATATATACATATATATATATATATATATATATATATATATATATATATATATATATACACAGTGGAAAACACTTATAGTGATCACTTCTGTGATAGGTGTACCTCGATTCAATCAATCAGTTTTATTTATAGCCCAGTATCACAAATCACAATTTGCCTCACAGGGCTTTACAGCATACGACATCCCTCTGTCCTTAGGACCCTTACAGCAGATAAGGAAAAACTAAACCTAATGTCTGGATATACGTATTTCCAAAATGAATAGAACTAGGAGAGAGAAGATCAGGATTACATTTGGTTGAAGCCACAGTCTTGCTCTTGTGAGGGGCAAAGTTAATTTTTCCATAATATCGCTGGTGAAGCTTATACTGGAGAGTGTTGGGCAAGTCCATGTACAGACAACCCCAGAGGTCACTGGTATGGTAAATGTGGATTGTGATATGGATTCATCGTATTTCTACAATCAGCTATGTTTTGTCAATGTCAAACTTTACAACCACCTACTGGATTTTAAGTAGTACAGAATTTATTCTGCGTGGCCAAAAGTCCTATCTCACAAAGTTAACACAGTGTTAAATTGTGTATCTGCCCCATGTTTTGGAGTGGCTCCAAAATTTTAATGAGTTCATCTCTGGTCCATGCTACATCCCTCCACTACGTTTCATGAAAATTGGGGTAGTAGTTTTTCCTTCTTGGCAGAGTTAATAGGTGTTATGATTCAACATTTCCTCATACAACAGTTCACACGATATTGTACAACCATGCACACAATGATTTGCATGATATCCTGTAAATTAACGTCCCACAAATTATGTTATCTCCTTAACATAAAGTTACAAAATTAACGGAAAGTTACCGTGGTTAGGTTTAAGGAAAGAATCATGGTGATGACATACCTTAAAAAAAGGTGGTTAAAAAAAAAAAAAAGTTCACACAGTTCCGAACACCAGTCCGCTGGGGTAGAAGTCCTGTGTTCTGTAAATCATTCACTACCCCAACCTGCCTTCTGACTTGACCACTGGGACCACTTGCTTGTGTGTTCCCCTCAGTGCATTAGTCTTGATGGCAGCCCTCCAAAATAGGTGGGTTATGCACGCTTTACTGGTTCATTATTAAATGGGAAATGCTCAGATTTGTTGCATTACTTTTCATAGGAAAACGCATCAACTGTGCATGAGAACAGCCTGTATGATTCATTTTGGTCATTCTTTCCGAAACAAGATGATGCCGTAACTACACATGCAGAAGAGGTGTTAAAGTCATGGGTGTGTCAGATGGCCCTCAGCTGTTTCAGTGGTTTTCTCTGCCACAGCTATTTGACTGTTTGATTAATCAACACAGCAAGACTTGGCAATACAGACCAATTGTTTTACTTTACCCACTCAAAATCACAGAATGTACAAATAATGGACGTAGCGACCTTAACGTCACCCAATGATTGATGAACATCCATGTTGAAGCCTCAAGTTCGGCTTTTCAGCCATTGTCATCTTGGCTTTTTAAAAAACAGAAGTGACCATATTGTGTGAGGCTGGCACCTTGAAGATACAAAAGTTAGTTCTGACGAAGCACTTTAATAAGATAGGAGGCATTCTTAAGTGCTGATATACAGGTGTTCTGAGCCATTGATTACATTAAGCCTTAATTAGAAGACATTAAGGGTCATCATAACAATCTTTAAACCACAAAGATAATGGCTGTCAGAAAAGGACCAAGGGACAGAAAGAGGCCTGGACACTTCATTGTAAAATCTCCAGGTGTGCTCATATGACATTAAAAGATGATATAACGTGCTCATTAAGCTGTTAACTCATTAGCATCACACATGCCACCAAAGCAATTGTCAAGTGACTCTTATTTCTCTGGTCGCAAAATAAATGGAAGCACGAAGATGTAGCCTACATGATACAGAGTACCTGACCTGTTGTAACATGTAGACCTAGTTTTCACAAAGTAGCAAGCAAGTGTGCAGGAATGTTTGTGTGTGCGCGTTTGGCAACAGTCCAGTCTCGGTCCTTTTGCAGAACTCTTTGTGTTAGCGGAGCCAAATAAATCATTACATAAACACACAAATCATGGGCTGTTGTCACTTTTTACTGTTAATAAATGGCACTTGTAGAACTGTTGTATAAAAGCAATATCACACTCGAGGTTGTGCTGTTGTACTGAATATCAGCACATTTGTAATAAGTAGCACTTACTTTTGTGGGATTTTGTTTAAATCAAGCTTGCAGCCTGCAGCCTGCAGCAGAGATGAGCAGCAGGCTACAGAGGTCTGGTAAACTCACTTCTTTGTAACTCCACCATTTCCAAATATCTTCAAACATTCCAAGCATTGCTGACTCAAGTGACATCACTTGAGGAAAATTATCAGGCTTCCTCTGGAGACACTAAAGGCTTTATACTTCTCTTTCATATGCAGTAATACTCCCCAAGACCTGGCAACACACTCTGATGTGTAAAATCAGGGGAAGTGTCCTTTAAGAATGAGGTTCACACACAGAAACATGAACACCAGTTTGATCTGATGCAGTCCAAAAAATGTTTCAGGTAAAAGTTATGATTTTAAGCTTTCATAATGATGTTAGATGTCTGTGAGAGCTCTAAATGAAAGCATTCAGTGCTACAGGTTGGTCATGATGCTGTGAACTCCCCTCTGGTCTGTGACTCCAGTCAGACTTGAGTACAGTCATGTGACTTGATTGTCCATCTCAGCAGCAACTAATGACTCTGGCTGTCAGAGACTCATTGATTTCTCCTGCACTGCCCCAGAGGCTACTGGTCCCTGTCCTTCAAATGGTCCATGATATGCCCTGGCCACTCTGCAGCCCTGCTGTCACAGCCAGTGCTCAGGGACTATCTGACGAATCCTCCTGTCGCTTTAATTATGCAGTCATTCACTCAGCAACTCACTCAGTAGGTCTGGAATTTTACTGTCAGAGGGCTGCACAGAGAGTATATAAACATGAGCCTAACATCACAATGGAAATGTAATCAGTTGGTTACAGATTGTGTCATAGGTTGGTCTACCAGTGCTTAGTGTTTGTTATTAGTGTGGGGCCATACCAGTTCATTGTAGCTGAATGTGAATGTTTGTTTTTGTTTTTGAATTTGTAGTACAAAGCTGATGATGATCTGGGACATACGCCCCAGGTTTATACCTACTATGTGAGATAGACAGGTAGGAAACACTGGCAATGCTGAACATTTTACTATTGCTATGCTCTGTGCATCAATAAAATTAATCCTTTGATCACCTACTGTTCCACCCATGTGATGCTATTGCATTGTACTGCAGAATTCTTACAGACAACTAGTATTATCAAAATACACATGAATGGACATGTAATGTATGCACTGATAATTAAGAAGTCAAAACCAAAGCAGCATGTCAGTCCAACAAAGTAATGAAATGGAAAATTTGTCCACATTCACTGCAAAGGTCTAAATATAGTCCATCATTATCCTTATTTAGGCTGAGCGCCATCAAAAGTACAAAAGCAAAACAGCAAAATTTTTGACAGAAAGTATTTTTGACAGAAAGTATAAGGTACTGTACGAAAAACCTGCTCTCACTACAATGTGCGCTTGGTCGATGACTTCTAGCATCAGACACCAATGAAAAAGCTGTCCTTTCATGTCAGCATGATACACGGCGGGACAACAACAAAAGTTAAGGGGGTGGAAATCCAAGGAGAGTGTGTGGGAGAGGTGGTAGATGGGTCAAACAAGCACCGACTTTCACCTGAGAGGCTGGAGCTGGCTTCTTGTTAGACTGTGAAGTCAAACCCTGTTCTTTTTAACTAAACCAGCCATGAGCATGTGTTGGCTAAATGTAACCATGTGCGTTGGTTGTTTAAGGAAAAAAATGTTTTTTATTTTGAAAGAGACTGTAGGCAAACTGTACATTTCCTGTAAAAACGTAAGTGTATTTTGAAAACAGACAATTCATCTAACAGGCTGAACTTCTCTGTCCCTACTCCAACTCCCAGCCTCTTAGACCCTCAAAACAATGTCTGGTGAAAGGAGATTGTGCCTTTGCGGAAGATGCTCCAAAGCGTTGGAATAGCCTTCCACTCTAAATCAAATGCTCCCCCTCCATTGACACTTTTAAGACAAATCTTAAAACATACATGTTTTCAATGGGCTTCGGTTGTTTGTTGTGTTGTTTTAATATTTTCTAATATTTTTCATGTATATTGTTCTTACCAGTTTTATTCTGATATATATTTGTGTACATTTTATATTGCTATATATTTGTGTGTCATTCTGTTATTCTGTAAAGCACTTTGGCCCCCGGCTTCCAGTCTTCATGCCAAGCTAGGCCAACTCCATCCTGACTGCAGGATGCACACATTAATGTACATAATAGGGCATTAACGACTTTGATTTTTTTCAGGTCGACTTATCTGTCAATTAAGTCGAAGTCGAGTCGACAAGTCATGCCAATGACGTCGACATGTCAACAAATCGACTTTTCTGTTCATGCCCTAGTACATAATAGTATTTTCCAAAATGTTAACTTATTGCGTTGACACAGCTCAATGTCAGAGTTAATATTTAATTCAGGATTACAAAGACATCTGAAAACCTTGAAGTAAAGGCTTCTGCCTCTTTACACTTGTACATAGGTTTCTATGATCGTAGTGGATTGAGATTATTGTGGCATTGCTTCTGGAAATTCTATAAACAAATATAATTTTTCATATTATATATTCATATATTCTGCCTGAAGTCAAACTACATTTTGAATCTTAATATAAGATTATCTGTCTTAATTAGATTATGTACTGTTTGTTGTGACAGCTGTGCAGACAGACCAAATAACAAAAAAGTCGTTGGCTTTTATGTCTTTGTCTCGCCCAGATTTAAGGTTGGTCTGATTCTTGAAATAAGTAAAACCATTTAGTTCTCTAATCTCGCAGATGTTAAGTGACAAAGATGCCATCCACTCTCAGACTTGTTTCTTGTAATCTTACAATCAAAAAAAATCAGCCCCCCATAAGTTTACCATTTTCTGCAGCAGCAAAACACACCACCACCCACCTCCATGCTTGACTGTTGGGATGGTGTTCTCTTTGTCATAGGCTTTACCCTTCCTACACCAGATATAACGCTGATTCATGACTCCAAACAGGACAATCTATCTAATAGGCAACCCCATAGACCCCCATGTTAAAATGCCCAACTTTGCAGCAGAAATAAATATGTTTACAGCCTGGTACAAAAATGATTTTGGTCTCTGTAGCTAATTTCAACATTCAAGACAATTGTGAATTTTTTTACCCATCTGTTTACATTTTATCAAGATAAATTAACAGTAATCCGTATGACACAATGAGACAGAAAGAGACAGAGACAGAGAGAGATGCAGGACAGAAAGTAATGATAATAGCTTAAAACAACACTAATTAAAGTAATAATATTATAATAATAATTCTGGCTATTGTGGTACAATATGTTGAAGGTATATATTAATATCTGATAGTATACATATGTGACAATAATCATATGTGTATAACAACAGTAGAAGTAGGACTAATAATAACAGCAGCAGCAGGAGGCATCTGGCAGGACCACGGCAGCAGCACAACCACACACATCACACTATCCAGGCACTGCTGTGATATAAGTTAACCTGCGAGACAGTGGAGCACAAAGGCTCCAGAGAAGAAGCCGAGTTAGTGACATGCAGTACAGCCAGGTTAGCGAGATGCAGTAACAGCACATGAGTGTTAGCAAAGGAGAGAGAGAGAGAGAGAGAGAGAGAGAGAGAGAGAGAGAGAGAGAGAGAGAGAGGGTGCCCGGTGTATTATAGGAGGTCCCCTGGCAGACTAGACCTTAGTCAGCCTAACTAGTGGCTGGTACAATGCAAGCCTGAGCCAGCCCTAACTATAAGCTTTATCAAAGAGGAAAGTCTTAAAGGAGCTATATGTAAGAAATCTAAGCAAATAGTCATAAAATCCTCCTAATATGTCACAGTGACTAAGGAATAATGTTCATATAACATACTGATCTCATCAACAACAATAGTACAGCCAGAATATTCGCATTTAAAAAAAAATTAAGGTCCACAAATCATGTTTTGAATTTGTGTTTTGGCCTGTTGGACCACCCACCGCCGCCACCAGTCACACAGTCAGTAGAGTCTCAGCATCAGTTACCGTTACGACTGAGCTACAGCAGCATGGCAAGCAGTATTAGCAGTGTCCTGGTACATAGCATTAGCAGCCGGCTCCCCCTCAGCTGTATCCTGGCAGCAGCATTAGCAGCCGGCTCCCCCTCAGCTGTATCCTGGCAGCAGCATTAGCAGTGTCCTGGTACATAGCATTAGCAACCAGCTCCCCCTCAGCTGTATCATGGCAGCAGCATTAGCAGTGTCCTGGTACATAGCATTAGCAGCCGGCTCCCCCTCAGGTGTGTCACGGCAGCAGCGTTAGCAGCAGAGAAGCCGGACTTGCTTGAACGATCCACTGGAAAACCGAAGATCAAGGACGCAGCGATGCAGCCCTGCCACGGCAGCCGCCTATGGGCAAACAAATCAGTCTCCAGCCTGCTGCTATCCAGCAACCTCGAATCTGTAGGGGAGGCGACATGACTCACGGCAGTATTTTGAATTTGAGTGCAGTAACCGTTTTGGCCACATTCTTACATACACCGCCTTCAAGTCTAGTCTTAAATGTAGAGACGATGTCTGCCTCCCGGACTGCAACAGGAAGATGATTCCACAGGAGAGGAGCCTGATAGCTGAAGGCTCTGGCTCCTGATCTACTTTTGGAGACATTAGGGACCACGAGTAACCCTGCATTCTCAGAGCGCAGTGTTCTGGTGGGATAATAGGGCATTATAAGCTCTCTAAGATACGACAGAGTTTGACTATTTAAAGCTTTGTAAGTTAAGATATGATTAATATTGGAATCATAGGTTGTAATAGAGTTCCTAGCCTTACATAGTAGTAAGGGGCTAAAAACAGCAATATTAAATTGTGGTTTAACAACTATGGCATGGCTGTCTTGCCAGAAGATCGTGCAAATCAGAAACATAACATTTTCATTATCAGTTTGATTATGTCATTGTCAAATCGCAAATTCTCACAAAATTAAAATTCTAGATTCTCCAAAACCCAAGCCTTACACACTGGTATAAACATTGTTGAACCATTGTGATTGCAATGGTAATTATGTGAATACACCCACACTTCAGAGGTTATATTCTCTCGGACCTGTAATGTATCTTGAGAGAACTTACTTTGCGTGCCTGTCAGCAAACTGACCGGTGTTCAACAGGGCATAAGTCAAATGGTTGGGTGGTTATTTTCATTTAAGAATAATGTAAATTTTTATGGATCGTTCAAACAAATTTCAACCCCACAGTGCCATATTTCACATGGCTTATTGTTATGTATGATTCCACCTGGCAAGACAAAAGAAAGAGCTGTGATAGCCGTGTTTCTGACTGCTAATGCTCCTGTGGATGTGTGTGTGTGGGCAGAAGCTGTGCACTGCAGGCTGATGGTAGCACTGGAAACTGGATGTTGGCAGGGCTCCAGGTGGATGGAGGCTGAGCGACGCCTCGGCGCTGAAATATTGATTCAGAAAGCTGAAGCACCCGCGGGCAATGGGCTGAGCTTGGACTGTACATGCAGAAGAGTGTAAAACTTCAATCCCTGCATCTGTGCAGAGTGTTACACAGCCGTAACATCTGACTGGAGAAAGGACTGGTTGAGTGCCACTTTCAGGCTGCTTTTACACAGCCACCGCACATAGACATCAGCATTTGACAGGTCTTTATGTTAAGATAGGCTAACCACATCTTGACTCCAGCTTTGTACTACAGACAAAAGATTTTTTTTCCATCATCCCATGCTACTCTGAGAGAGAAATACCCACAATGTAAACTATTCTTTTAAAGGGTCAGTTCCCCCACATTCAATAAATAATTAATTTACTCCCTTGTGTGGTATCTAGCTGTGAAACGACTTTGACTTGTTCAGGTTTTGAAAATTATTTGCCCACCTTTGTACAAGAGATGAATAAAATAAAAGAATGATATTTTAAAAAGTCAACAGTGACATCTGATTTCAACAGCAAGTGCAGGGGGCTGTCCTGTGAAAACAGAAGTGTATTTTGAAATCAGACAATGCATGAAACAGGCTAAAGTTGACACAACGTCCCAGAATGTCAACAACGACCACACCCTGGGTACCTTGCACGTCACATGTCAATATGTGACAAGGTCAGAGTAACGGATTAATGCTTTTAAAGGCTGATCAGCCAACTCATTGACAGGACTTTATGACATCAATGGCATTAACTTCACAAAATAATCTATTAGGAATCTGCACTTGCATGTATATGATTGTCCAAAGCAGCACCTGGCCAGTTGGGATTGCTTTGTGTTGCAAGCAGTGTTACTCTCAAAATGTAATAAATTACATATTACTAGTTACCTTCATTTGGTAGTAATAAGTTACTTTACAAAATTACTCTCAGTGGAGAGTAATAAGTTACTCATTACAAAACTTTTGACGAAAATGACCTCAGATAAATGAATGTTCATTTTAAATGGATGAGGGTCATGTTGCTTCACAGCGGCTAATCAAAGCACAGAAGTTCCAGTTCATTACAGTTCATTTTAAATCCAGTGCTGCAGGTCTGACCCATTCATGCATTCACATACAGTGGTTACCACTTTGTATTAAAATCCCCTGCTGACATTAACAATAGTATGATGATATAGAACAATTGAATAACCTAGACCTTTTAAAATAAATGAATATCCTTGGACACAGGGAGGGTCAGGCAGAGGATCAAAGTCTGATTATTATGAGACATGGATAAATATCTTTGGGTCTATGATATGAAACACAATAAACAAATATTGAGATTAGCACAACAAACAGAATGGCATGTGATTAAGTCACTATGATTACTGCAAATTAATACAATGAAGCACCAAGACAAACCCGCCTGTTTCTGGTATGCTGGTCAGCTACAACAGCACCAGTGAGAGAGTTATGCATAGGAATGGGACTGTGTACTCTGCATTTGTAGGGAATGTGAATGAAAACACATCCAACATACGCTAACATCACCCAGATGTGCTGATCACTGGGATGAGTAAAAACCAAACCTGAAGCCAGCTCCTTATCCCCGCTGCTTTTAAGCAGCCTTAGGACACAAGAGCAGAACAGGATATTTTGTAGATGTTGCAAGTGTATTAATGGAAACACACTGAACATGATAATACACAGTACGGCATGACCCAGATATGACGATCAACGGCACCCTTCAATAATGTAGTCTGTAATGACATGACACAGTAACACACAATAGACACAATAACCTTCGGATGATATTTTCAGAGAGGTGTGGATCAGTGTGGATGAATGAAAAATGAAAACAATAAACAGTTTATTTTGGGTGGTAATGCATTGTGTGACACTGTAAATGTAACAGTATTACTCAAAATCCTGTCAGTAACACTTTCTATTACTTAGTTACTGCTGAAACGTAATATATTACTGTAACACACACACACACCCAACACTGGTTGCAGCAAACGTAGAGCATGATTCAATTTTTCCTTTTTTTTTTTTTTTTTTCCAGACCTCTCTGCATTGACACCCCTGCTGCACTACCAGATTGGCCTCATCCAAATGAATGAGAGGACTGCATCACATTCAGAATCTGGTTTATTGTCAAGTTGATTCACATGTGGTGTTTTGGTGTTTTTTTATGGCTCGTTGATGAAGCCGGCCATTTTTGTAGATTTTGAGGTTTTGGTCCTCATGGACCACGGCCCCCTGCTTGGAGGGAGTGACTCAAACAGTTTGTGTGCTGGGTGGGAGGGGTCAGTCACAATCTTTGCTGTCCGTCTCAGGGTCTTGGATACGTGCAGGTCCTGGAGGGAAGGCAGATTGCAGCCAATCACCCTCTCAGCAGAGCAAATGATTCACTGCAGTCTGCATTTGTCCTTGGCAGTGGCAGCAGTGTAGAAGATGGTGATGGAGGAGTTGAGGACGGACTCAGTGATGGCAGTATAGAGGTGCACTATCATTGCTTTTGGCAGGTTGAACTTCTTTAGCCTCAGCGGGAAGTACATTTTCTGATGCTCAGTTCCCACCTGAGATCCTGCATGATCATGGAGCCCAGGAAGCAAAATGACTCTGCGGTGTGATGGGGGCAAGTTGGCCTGCGTACTCTCTGAGGCCCCGATCACACAGACAGTGAGGGGCACTAAACAGCCTTTTTTTGAAAGCATGGAATGCCATGAGTAAGAAAAGGTTGCTGCACTTTTTTAGTGTTGGTGTTCAACAGGGCATAAAGTCACCCCATCACCTCCTTTGAGATGACATGGGGCACAAGTTTTTTCAACTTGAGGAGTTCAAAGTGCTCCAGCAAAAATGGCAAGCTCATAGAGCACAGAAATATGAGGCACATAGGCTATGTGCCTCATATTTCATAGAATAAAGCTTTTTGCTTGCCATTTTTGCATTGCTATGTGACATAGACTTCAGCACTTACTTAATTATCAAAATTGGCAATTAAATTAATCCTTTTAGCCATATTCTATGATGTCAAAGTTCTGTCATTTGTGCTGTGTATCTTCTAGCTGTGTCCTTGGATATGTTGGAACACAGGAGCAGGTAGAGAGTTAAAGGATAAGGCTGGTGATATTCTATATTTACCTTTACTTCCACCCCAATGTATGACTTCTGTGCAGTAAATGTCTCTCTTCCTGGACTTGAAAATGATGTTATCTACACAGACATTATCCTTCTTCCATTTCACCCAGTTGTACTGGGGTGGATGCAGGAATCTTAAAACCAGGACAATAAAAAACGTAACTATCTGTGTGTTTAGATAGAGAGAATCTGCTTTTAGAGGGGTGAATAAGCCCTTAAAGGAGCTGCTGACCCACCTTCCAGATGAATTCAGTCTGGATTTCAGTGGAGAGTTTTTGTTTTCCGCTGTCTAAATGCTGTTTCAGTTCACCAAGAAGATAATTATGTGGAAACAATTCAGATTGTGATTCAAATCAGAGGGAGCAGGGTTTGTCAGATACAGTGAATGGAAGGTTAATTAGATGGTGTGTGTTCGTGTGCGTCTGTGTGTTAGTGTGTATTCCTCTGAGTCTTGTTGTTGCGGTGTAGAGCCATGTGCATGTTCAGAGCCTGTGAGTAAAAAGTGTGTGTGTGTGTGTGTGTGTGTGTGTGTGTGTGTGTGTGTGTGTGTGCGTGTGTGCCGTAGATGTGTGTGTGGGGGGCTCAGTGATTGACACGCTCTCACTAGGAGGGCTGTGAGCTGGGCTCTCTGTGTCTTTCAGTGGGAAAGCCAGTGTGCCTTTGATTCATTTTTTAATATGCCCCTGCAGCTCGAGCACCACACTGCCTGTTTCTCTGCCTGTTTTTTTCTTTTTCTCTCCCTCTCTTTTCTCTCTTACCTCATTGAAGTTTTTTTTTTCAAAGTCAATACATTTACCACTCCTTTCCTCCTCCTCTTCCTTGTTTCTGCATCTGAACCGACGTGTACTCTGGTAGCCCGGGAAGTGCTTTGCACCCCATGTGAGATGCGTTCATTTCAAACTGAATAGCAAGGTCCTCCAAGTCTTGATCCTGTGTGTTGGTGCTTGTATGCCCCGCGGGAGACGCAGTATGTAAATGACAAGAGCTCAGTAAAGTATTGGCAGGAGTCGGCGCAACACCACAACGGCTTCATTTGCAGGCATAACGAAGGTGCCAGCCCGCATTCGTATTCCTCCATCTCCTCTGAGACAGCAGAGACAGAGTGGGAGGAGGAGGGAGGCAGCCAGCCCATCGTGTCCCACTCATCCTACTTCTCCTTTCGTCGCCCTTCCTCTCATCCTTCTGGGGTTTTTTTTTCTCTCCCAGCATCTTACGCCTACGCCAGTAGCGTGCTGTCTCTTCCTGCACAAGCTCCGTGCTGTCTTCTCTGCATGTAAACAAATGCACACATCCAAAGTACATTATGGGAGCTGTACTGTATGTACACGCTGTGCAGCGTGCTGCTGACGGGCATGTCACGCCAGCTCTGCCTCATCACAGTGACACTGACATCCCAGCGCCTCCCTCAACTACTGTCAATTACAGCCTCCATCCTGCACCCACTGGAGGCAATGTGGCACCCAGCATGGCCAGTAACCCCCTCCCCCTGTCTTGCTGGATGCTGTGTAGTCATATTGCCTTTGCAGAGCCCCTGCCTCAGCCAGCTCCTCCCCGGGGGAGGCTGCAAGATGCTCTAACCTTTGTTTAGGAATTATGTGTTGAAACTGAGCTAAGGCTTTCTTTTTTTTCTTTTCCCTTTTCCCCTCTCTGAAAGCTTTTTTTTTTTTTATCGTCTTTCATCTTCTCTGTTCTGGATGCCGTTTACAGGGTTTACTTGGATCACTGCGACAGCCGTGTCTCAAGAGAAATCCTACATACACTAACCCTGCCTGAAAAGAAGGAAGTGCAGGGTGTGGAGAGCTGTTAGCTGCTCCAGCCTTGTAAGTTGACTAACCGTGGTGAGAAACCATGGCCTATATACTTCTCAGTTGCAGTTAGGTTGTTTTTTTTTTTTGCCACTCTACCTCAGACCAGCAGTAAGGCCTGCATGACTCACCCACAGGTGCCCACAATCTTTATGAAATCATGCCCACACAGGCCTTGATGAAAGCTTCCCACTGCTGGAGGCATCCTATTCTCTTTGTCATGTTCTGTGAGGGCACACCCCTACCACCATCCACAAAGCTTCAGCTGTGGAGCTCTTCAAACACTTGTGTTCACATCCTTGACTGCTTTGAGCTGTTGTGGTAATGATTCACAAGCCAGAGACCCGGGACGCCTTCACAGCAGGCACGTCCTGAGTAGTTCATACAAACTGTGGATTGTTTTCTGTTTTAGTTTGCCTCATTTGGGCCCAATGAGAACAATAACAACTGGTGAACCACAGGACAGCTACACTTAGACATCTGAAGATGTTACTGTCGAGCTTCATTTATGTTTGGCCACTCCACACTTGCAACAAAAGATTGTTTGACTCATCTTGCAACACATTTATACCCCACAGTGAAACAGATGATGAAGCACTGTTTTTGTTCTTTGCACATGAATAGATATTGAGAGGAACTGCAATAAAATGCACATTTTTACTATTGTGTATGTAAATGTCTATAGCAGAATAACAGCAGAGCTCAGGCAACACGTGCGTGTTAGTGCATGAGTGTATCCCACTGGCTAGCTCATCCCTGCCACTTTGCACTGCACTCATAGAGCAGTTACCACTGATATGGGACGGTCAGGTCATCACAGAAGTGTAGCACCCAACCTCCTGTCCCCCTTTATTTAACACAGTTAGTTCTGTCAGCCCTGTTGTCATTAGACCTTTTTACACCAAAGTGGCTCTATGGAGCAGCCTGCTTTGCATTTTTACGCAGAACCAATTATTGGCAGCATCCATCACTCCAGTGTGTGATTTTAAATAGCATTCTAGCATAGCAGCATGAATAAAGAGGCATGACGGGTGTGAAGTGTAACCCATCAGCGTCAGCCTCTACAGTAGCATATATAATACATGTCAGCAGCACGTTATAAACAATGACAATGGCATAGCCAGTGGTGGTTTTAGCACATTTGGTGCCCTGGGCAATCTACACTATAAAAAATAAATGAACAGTTTAAAGTCATTCAGCCCTTCATTACACTACCTTTGAATGTGCACAAATTCAATAATACACATTTAGGAAATAACCTTTCACATAACCTTCTTTCACACGAGAAACATCTTTAAAAAATAAGCTAAAAGCCTTTTTACCATAGGCTGTATGATGCATCATAATTCCCTCTCTAATATCTGTTTTATAGTGCTGTGAAAACATCAACACATTTCTCCTTCAAACAGCTGGATTTATTCAAGTTTCTCACCAAAAGCTACATTTTACAAGATTACACTGAACACATTGTGAAAACATTATAATTTACCTTCGCTGAATACTCATTCTTACTGAATAGATCTTGAATGCTTCACAATGTAAATCAGTGCAACCTCCCTGAGCTGTCTGTTGCAGGCACCGGCTGCTTAGAGGTAACGATAACTAGCTCTCCTGCTGAATTAATTTTCTTTCTCTCCACACCCACTCCTCTCAGTGGTGTAGTGGCAGTTGAGTGGGCACCAGAAAGCTTTTGTCATTTTGACATGATAAAGATACAGCGTGTTTTGGGTTTCATGTGACATCAGATAACTTGCCCATCTCCCCCAGAGAGCAGGTAAAGTGTACCAAGCTGGAGGTGGGGGGGCTGGGGTGTGGCAGGAACCTAGAAATAAAGCTCTATTATTTACTAGGCTTTACTATGTAAAAGCAGTAAAAGATAAATATTTAGATTTTTTTTCTCATCCCTCATTTGTGGTGCCCCCTGTTGATGCCAGCACCCTTAGCATTTGCCTATACTGCCTATGCCACAGGCCAACATTGGGCATAACAATAATTTACTGTCCCTGTTTTATGGCAGCTGATCTTGTCCTCTGCTTGGAGGGTAAGGAGTTCCCAAATCTCATTGTTTTCCCAGTTTGCGGATATTTTCAGCCGCTGTTCTTCCTCTTTGAGTTGCTGCTAACTGCTAACTCCTACTTCAAATCACACACGTAACACATCATTAAAACGTCCCATCCTGCCCCCTGTCCTGTTTATACAAACACCATTTCTGTGCTGTCACTACCTCCCTTGGCGGCTTAAAGGCGAAATCGCACCTTATATATAGGACAGCGAGGCAGCATAATGATGCAACACACCCGCCTTGAACAGGCAGTGTAAATATTTTTTAGCTCTGTTTCTGGAGTTAGTACTGCTAGCTGCTAGCTGCCGACTCAGCTACCTCCATATTGAGAACAGTGTCCAGACAGCTCTGATTTTCTCATAGAGCCCCTTTAAGTCCAGAGCTGGAAACCAGACGTGATTAGTCTAGCGTTGCATAAAGACTGGAAGCAGGGCGAAACAGGACAGTTTATCCACCCACTGAGCGTTTCTGTGCAGCTATGGCGTAGGTTGCCTTGTATGACTGACGAGCACAGGTTTTGTTTTTAGTTTCTGTGCACACAGTGTGCCACAAAACCTGGCAACCTCACTGACCACAAGACTACAGAGAGCTGCAATGATCACTGCACTGACTGTTGTTCTCCATGAAAAAGTTCCAGCGCAGTTTTTTTTTTCCACATTTCTGTTTTTGTACAAGCTTCAGTTGTCTTGGAGGGCTTTTTCTTTATTTGGACAAAGGCTGGCTTGCTGTTTCCCCCGCTTCCAGTTTTTACACTAACCTGGGCTAACTGGCATGTACATGAGTTTGAACGATGGGACAAAAGTTCCTAAGTTTGGAAAGATTTTACAGCAACTATGATTTTGCACTCCATCCAGTATTGAGAGGTTAACAGCACAATTGGATTTGATAGGCGAGTGAGCAATGCTACAAAATCTTATCCCTCCATGTCATTATACCCACTGTCCCAGTGCAGTGGTCTCATTAAGGAGATCGGGGGCTAACACAGTCGTTCATTTCAGTCTGAGCACCCTACAGACGAAATGGTTAAGGCAAACAAAAGCAAAAAAAGGTATGTTTTGTCAGATGTTGAGATGTCTGCATTTGGCCTTGTTAAATGGCATTTGGTTTACACTTGAAAAACCCCAAAATAACATCAAATTATGAGACTGCTAAATATGTAAACTCTGTAAACGGTTTATTGTTTAAAGTCTAGTGTCTGTGCCCATACAGAAGGATGCTGTACTCACTGACCAGAAAACAGTATTTTAGCTCACCAACTAGCGCTGAGCTGCAGCTTAGCAAAGCAAAAAATAGACAGTGTGTTCTATGCACCTTTGTCACAAGCATAAGCATCTCATCAATTTGTCCATTTGTGTCCAAACATATGACTGGCAGGTCTTCACTGGTGGAAAATCATGCTTTGTGCAGCAACTGGCTCAGCCAGACTAGAGTAGTGCGATATGGTAACATCTAGGGATGCATGATTTTTTGGCCTGTGCCGATACATAACAACTCATTTGTTCGATAACTGATACCGAAACCGATATATCCACTTTTTTCAAAGTCTCTGTAGTGGAGTTAACATCATATTATGCATGCATACTCTTATCGTGATGACCCACCAGCAGATGGAGACATGAAATACAATGCTTTTTAATGTATGTAATATTCATTCATTGCGCAAAATAAGAAAAAGCTTGTTGGCCAGTTGCAATAATGAAAGCGGTCTGTCTCACAAAGGTGTCACATCATCCATCATCCCCTCCTCTTAGGAAAAACTCATATACATATTAACTGAACTATGTCAAACATACAGTGGTGGAAAAAAGTTTTCGGACACCCTTAAAATTTTACACAATCTCAAATATTATCATGAAATATTTGTGGAAAAATCTTTTTTGTGTTTCAGAAGGTGTGGCTGCATTAGACAGATACAAACAAATACAAATTATATTTTTTTGTTTATTGTTTACAAGAAAAACTAACAAAACTGAATTCTTGACAGTTTCAATATGTCAGTTCTCAACATTGTCGGTATCAAAGTCAACAAATAACAGAGAATGTGTTCAAAACTGAACAAAAAATAATTAAACCATCACATCATCAAATTAATATTTAGTAGTCCTGCCATTGGCACGTAGTAGAGCTCTAATCCTGGTTGGCATGTTCCCCACGAGCCTTTCACATTGTTGAGGGGTAATCTTGTCCCATTCTTCTTGATTTACTGCTTTTAATTCTTCTAAATTCTTTGGCATATGCTTTGAAACAGACCTTTTGATAATCCACCACAGATTTTCAATGGGGCTCATGTCCGGGGATTGAGCTGGCCACTCTAAGACCTGGATACTGTGCTCCTGCAGCCAAGTTCTACTGGCCTTGGATGTGTGGCAAGGGGCATTATCTTGTTGAAACATCCAGTTTTTACCTCGACGGAAAAGTGCACGCGCAGAAGGGAGCATGTGGGTTTCGAGAATGGTACAATACTTGGTAGAGTTCAATGTGCCATCACAGACAGTGAGATGACCAACACCAGCAGCACTCATGCATCCCCAAACCATGATACTGCCTCCACCATGCTTGACAGAAGGTACTGTACATGCTGGAGATAATGCTTCGCCTGGCCTTCTGCGTACCCTCACATTAGTAGGAGGAAGATAAAGCTGGAAACTGGACTCATCTGACCACAAAATCTTCTTCTAATTCCTGGCTGTCCAGTTCTTGTGTGCCTGGGCCCAACGACGCCGGGCTAACCTCTGTCTCTCATTGATCAGGGGCTTCTTGATAGCCTTGTAGGACCTTAAGCCATGATCTAAAAGTCGGCCACGTACAGTGCGGGTGGAACACTGGACACCAGTTTGGTTTGACCACTGCTGCTGAAGCTCCTGTGATGTCATTCGGCGGTTTTGCCTGCACATGCGGATCAGGATGCGGCCATTTCTTGCTGAAGAAACTCTTGGACGCCCAGATCTTGGTTTGTCTTCCAAGCTGTTGGTTCGTCTGTATTTCTGCAGAGTGTATCCAACTGCTGAAGGACTGCATCTGCACTTCCTGGCTATCTGGCGGCAGCTGTACCCTTCCTGGCTGAGAATCTTTATCTTCAGGCGTGTTTCCTGCGTTAGGTTCCTTGTTTTAGCCATTTTTGTGTCTGAAGAACTTTCAAATGTGCTGGCTTTATGTAGACACGAAGCTTGGCAACAAAAAATGTGTCTTTTAATAAAAAGAACGACCTTCATCACCGGCACCAAAATGACCCAATACTCAAAATTTCTGATGTATTTTTATGGAACCAATCAATTTTAAGTTTTTGATGGCTTTTTTAGGATTTATTTAGTATTTTGGCTGTGACTGTACTAAAAGAAATTGCACTTGAAGACCTAAGAGTGATTCTTAATGCAATATTTCACAAATGCATGGGGTGTCCGAAAACTTTTTTCCACCACTGTATGTAACGTACCAATGTAACATATGCCTGGTTTGCAGACACATACAATGCCAATATTTTTTTGTGGTGGCTGGGATGTAAAATGAGACCAACATGACAAACACATTTGGTCCTTTTTTCTGAGAACCATCCATCAAGGCTATTTCCAAGGAACACTTTTGTGGCAATATTTTCACACAGGCACTGAGGGATTTTTTTCTTTCTTGCTTGCTTTTTTACAGGGAACACTGAATCACCATATTAGCAAAACCCTTTTCATTTGACCTTGTGAGCACACTGCCAATGCCACCCATGAGTAAATGTATGAGTCACTCTCATAAAGCATGCTTTCAGTGGACAGCCAAGAGTTGGTCCCTCTGTGTTAAACTGACAGCTGGGTGTCAGGCAGCTCCGCTCAGTTCACCTGGCGGAGTTTGCCTGCAGTGCTGTATAAATGGAAGACATAACACAGGTTTACACTGGATGTAAGGCTGATAATGTTAATAGCCTAGGTGTAACATCTGATTTGATCCAGCCATTGCTTTGCAGTTTGAGAGATTTAATTGTAAATAGAATCAGTCCTACACCAAGCTGAAACACTTTCATATCCAAAAGCAAACATGTGTACAGAGCTGCCATGTGTTTTATTATCAGAAGTCCATTGAGCTCTTTGACCCGACTGTTTATGTCAGGATTCTTCTTCCTCTATAAACCTCCTACACTTCTTAGTCCACAGAGCTGACCTCCTGAACTCTGAGGCAAATGATCAATTTTTACTGAGATTATTTTGTGTGAGATGAATCCAGTGTAGCTGTGTCTCACTGCTACACTACACACCAACTCTTAACAGTTTTTGAGAATGTTGTATGTTCACACCACAGAGGTAAAAGCAGTGATGTCACCTTTGTCCCACAGGATGTAGAAATCTGAGGAGCTGCACACTTTGCCTGGCTTTAAAAGCCCAGTTCAGACCTGATTTGTGACAAGAGGAGTTGAAACAGGCAATTACTTACAATGTGCTTTTCTGCAGTGTTCTAGAAACCTGATGGTTCACACCAATGCAACTAGATGAGACGGTGTGTCATTTCTATGCAGCAACTCTGTGTACTTCCGTTCTGATTTCCAGCTTTTCAGGCTTATTTTGTGGCTAAATATAATTTGTAGCTTCTTAGAATATGAATGAGGATAGTGATAGTGAGATGCTGGCTACAGTTGCATTTTTAGTAGTGATGACACATCGAAAAACAAACAAAATGAGCATCAGATAGACTGTATTCATAATAAATGCACCACAATAATATAAATAACCAGCACCAATTAATCAGTCAGTGAGAATGTGTGGTCATTTAGACTTGACCAGTGGACTTTACTATGTGCTAATTAGTTGTAGAAATAGGTGACATGCTTTACAGTGTAAAAATAGCCGACAATTAGACCAGCTGAGTTGCAGGTGACACCATCAGCCAGCTCGAGTCAAGCTCAGATGAGCCAGTTCACAGTTTTTGTCTCGTCATGAATCATTGGTCTGAACTGGGCTTAAGATGTGCAATCTATATAGTCACTGTCCTAGCTCCATACTATGTCACTTAGGAGTGGTTACATTAGAATTTTGAGTATTTACATATCACTTCCATCCATCCATCCATCCCTGCTGCAGATGTCAGGCTGGAGCGACTTTGGTTCTGGATCCAGAGCGATTTATCCTTGGCTGGGGAAGCCCGGCTTTTTGGCCATCTCTCAGTGACATCGCAGCAGCTCATCACAATGACATGCTGCAGGGCTGACTGCGATGGCAGCTGATGTGATGCGGGGAGCTGCCGGATTGACAGGCAGAGTGCCTGAGATGCTGATCATTTTTGTCAAGCTGAGACAGTAAAATGCTGCAGCGACCCATAAATACTGAGCCTGCCTTAGGGGCCAATGACCTGCACCGGCTGACTGTGGCCTTTCTGGCAAGGCAAGTGGATGTGTGTGTGTGTGTGTGTATGTGGGCGTGAATTTTAGAGAGAGATGAGTCCATTAAGCTGCAGGGAAGTGTCCATTCAGAGGAGAAAAGGGGGGAAAGGTCAAGTCTGCTGTGTTTGGTAAAGTTGTTTTCTAGGTGGAATAAGGTGATGATAAACAGTATTAACACAGGCCTCACATTTGCCTTGGATGATACCATCCAAATTACAAATAAGATGCAAAGCATATAATTCTCAGCCAGCCATCACTGTCATGTAAGCAGCACATTCATCATTAGGAAGACTAAAATAAATTCACTCAGTAATTTGTGTCATTTATTTATGGATTATTCACATATAAAGGTTTGCACTCTAATAACAGCTAAAAAGTTTTTTACTGAAGTGATTTTAATCATTAATTTTATCAATGTGTGTGAGATTTCACAATGTATTGTGAATTTAAACTACAATTACAAAATGTAAATGTTTAACTGTAAGAATTTGTATTGAAGAGGCTTTCGCACACCAGGATAATCAGCTTCTGTCATCAGGTGCGCTGACACAACAGAAAGTGCTAAACATGGAAAGAAGGATTGCCTGCACACTTAAACCATAACTGTAAGAATTAAAAGATCCTAGGTGCTGACACTTCCGATGAAATCCACTCATGGGATGAAAGCCTATAAATTGTATTTGGTGGTTCTCCCCAGGGAGTCATAGGCAGGGCCTTCACTGGTGATGGTGGGGTAGTGAGGAGGTGAACTGGCTCTCACTGCAATGACAGCAAAAGCACATAAGAGGTAAGGTATTTTAGGAAAGGTAAAAATCCTTCAGCTGGAATGTTTATTTGTTGACAGGAAACCTGCAAAAATATCCATGTGGATTCATTGGATAATAACTGTATGGCAGAGACCTGCTGAGATGAGAACATATGAGTGTGTGCTTCTGTTTTAATACATGCTAAAGGCTTCGATTGTGTGAACAGACATTCAGTATGTGTCACGACAGAATAAAGGCTGCGACAACTCTTCATCACCAGTTGTTACATTAGCTTCTTTCTCAAGAGATCACTGTGTCAGCTTAAGAGAAAACAGCTGATATAAAGTCAAATTACACCATATCTATCCCTCACTAGGGGGCCCAAAAAATTAACCATGGGTCCCAAATGGATCCCTGGTTCTTCCCACTCTGTGTTTGTATCCTGTTGCGTTGAAGTACCTGTCAAAAATTGTGAAACCCCCTAAAAACAAACCACTGCTCCTCTGCTGAACTATGACCTGTCTGTGTGTCTGCCATTTGTGGTAAAATGATAAAACACAGATTTCTTATTCTAATCGTATTGAAACTATATTGAAAAATCATTTATAGCCACATACAGCACAACTCTGATTACAATCGCTCGTTATCCCAGCTACATGTAAATCAGGGTCAGCCCTCCTCTAAGCCAGAAGGAGGCGGTAATGTAACTGAAGTTGTTTGGTAACTGACAAAAATACCAGAAGAGGAAGGAATTCCTTAAAGCTCTAAGGCTGAATCTAAATGTTTGGACTTAAAGCGAACTTTCTGAAGACTTCCAGAGAGTCCTCATGGGGTGCAGACTTTAGCAGACCTCACTGATTTAATTCCCCACAATTCATTGCAATACGGATGTGGCATGGTCGTTGTTTTTTTTTTTTTAAATCTCTGACTATAAAAACAAAACTTATGTGTATGTAAAAGAGTTACTGTAGGGTATTAACACAATACTTGAATGGTGTATGCCAGAAAATAATATTCAACAACATAATGATACAGAAATATGTAGAAATGCTATAGGCTGTAGAGGAGAGTCAAAATGCATTGTATTATTGGAGTCTACCCTATAGGTTGCACAACGTAATGCCAAATATTTAGGCTAGAAAAGTATCCAAAAAACAGTAAAAGAAGATCAGCTGATGTAGGCCTACCTGGTTTATTTAGTAGCCCGGCCCATATGTACAAACATCTCTGTATTTGAATGTCTGCAGTCTGTATGTTATACAGAAATTTATTTTCTTCACTCACAAAACGCGATACACGGGATTTATATATTGTTATCTGCAGGGACAGGTGAGCAGACAGAATATGACAGTAGTTACAGTGATTGTTATCGTCGCTCATACGTTTCCATTGCAACAAGTAAAACAGTCTCAAGACCTGTCTATCAGCAGCTTGCAGTCTCTGCCCCCGCAGATTTTACATGATGACAAGGAACTCGTCACAATATGTACGACTGAAGTCACGAGGGCTCAGTCCGCATGTAAAACACACCACCTGTTACACTTCACACGGGATAATATCATCTCTGACAGCCACCTCAAAGCATTGGTTGTTAACCAATGAAAAATTGTTGAAAAATGAAAATTGAAAAATAAAAACAGATATAAATTCTGTAACAAAGTTAATACCTGACAAAGAATTTCATCATGTTGTTGGAAAATTATATTAAAAATGCAATGTAGCTATTTAACAGTCCCTCCTCATTGATTTTTCCAACATTATTCACAATGGTCTAATCCCTACAGAGATATTAAAAGGACAACCACCATGGTTTAAATGGTGTGGCAAATTCTCTGATGATGGACTAATTAATATTGTCTTTTTTATCCAGCACTGTCCAGGCTGTTTTTCTTACAAAAAGCAATGCACCAATATTCATACATATCCTGTGTATTTGAAAGAATGCAGTCACATGACCAATGTGCTGACGGCAGTAAAAATGGAAGCAGTCTCGAGTGCTTGTAAGGGGGCGCACACATGCTGTGCCTTTAACCGCTTGGAAAGTACAAGGTCGGGCGTTGGGTGTTACTCTTATGCCTTTTCTGTGCCAGCTTTCAAGAGCACAGCGGCAGATTGCGTCTGAGGTTGCTAAGCAACTTTAACAAGCATCATATCATAACCTATTTGCCTGAAATCCTGAGTGCAGAGCTGATCTCCTTTCAGGCACTGTTTCTTTGTTGGCCTATTGTCCTTGGGACAGGTGTAAAGCTCTGGTAGCCCGGCACCAAAATGATCGACTTCGTCTTCATATTTATCACAGACTGATATTTAGGGAAGTAGGGAAATATCTCTGTCAGATTGGTTCTCATCAAATGATATGCGGTGCACACTGCTGCTTTCGAAAACCTTAACTCTTTTTATCTCAGGGCACAGCCATCGCACCCTGAAAAATAGACACTCTAGAATGCGTGCACCTCAACGAAGTGGTGCTGGCCTTTGAAGGCACCTGCTGTACATCTACAATAAAAACAATGAATCGTGTAGTATGGATACATTAACAAACACCTGTAACACATTAAGCACACACCAGCAAGCAAACAATTAAGCCTATGTATTCAACAGTGTTGATTCAGCTCTATTGAAAACATACACGCCATTTGTTGTGTCAGTGTTGTATTGGATTGCATTATACTGTGGGCTGTTCGGTTTCTTTTGTCCATCCGTTTACACATAATAAACATGGATATGTCTAGCTTCAAAACATGCTGGTCTGAGAGACGTGCCAGCAGATCTGAGAATGCCCATCCCACCGTTCAATAAAAAAAAAAATGTTCAAAATGTTCTAAATGAATTAAACATGACTTAGTAATTGACTGTACATTATAAAACAGCAGGAGACATGGAGGCAGAGTAAGACTGAGAGAGCAGCAGAAAGACTCCAGAGACTAATGAGCTAACTGTGGGGTGTTCTTCCTCATGTGACTGCTGTAATTGGGTCAGTCAATAGCCCTGTGTGGTGCTGCTGCTGCTGCTGGTTCAGAGGAGCCGAGAGCCATCTGACATCTCGGTCCACACCGCACTGGCGATGTGGGCCACAGCAGCAGCAGCAGCCAGAGAGCTGCTTCCAACCAGCCCAGTGTCTGCTCACTTACTGAACCAGAGTCATGCAAAGAAAATCACCATCACCAACCATAATAATACCACATCTGAGTTTTGTTCTCAGTAATGCTTACTTGCACATTTATTTGGGTCAATGATTTTGCCCTTACTGATAGCTAGTACATTTTAAAGGGCATCTGCACATGCTCTTAATGAGCACTGCAGTAGAGATCCGTATGAAGGTAGTTGTGGAAGCTTAAACATAACACAAGCGTAAACATTTAGTTGGCAGATTTGTTTAATATGGCTTTGCTTGATTTATTTCTGGACTGTATTTGATGTTGTTTTGTTATAAAGTAGGGATGACCGATAACCAATACCAATATCGATATATCTACTTTTCTCCCCAACCAATATTAGTGACCATCAAGTGTCTTTTATAGTGGAATTAACATCATATGATGCACGCATACTCTTATTGTGATGACCCATAAGCAGACGGACACGTGAAATAGAATGCTTTCAATGTTCATTCATTGTGCAAAATAAGAACAAGCATGTTGGGTGATTCTCATAGTTAATTTTAAAGCTGATATTGGTCGGTACCATTGATGTACTGATATTATTAGCATGTTGGCCGATTCTGTTTATTAATTCATTTTAAAGCCAATATCGACTGATGATGGGCCATTATTAGAAACAGCTCTATGCAGCTCTGGAGGAGGATAACATTGATTGGTTTCATTTCTGGGTTGTCAGACGCCATTGCTTTGGGTTGGTGGTTGAAAAGCTGTTGTATGGACAATATTGAAGACATCAGTGGGCTCCAAATTGATCAGCATTGTTTATCAGACACTTTTTTATTGAAGACTTATAGAAATACTTGTAAGGATGAGTCCTCTTCAAAATATAGACATGGATGATGAAGTTTTAAAGTATTTAAGACTGATTGAGCACCGTGTAAATGTGAAAGATGTTTAAGAATTTACCTCAAGCACAGGTATGGGACGTCAATTTGCATTTTCCAGGACATCAAAGGAATGACCCAGCCTACTCTGGATTACTCTGCTTCAGATTGCCATACCCTGACATTCTTATCCTAGCTCTAATCAACCTCACTCCCCTTGCCTAAACCTGACCAACCCAACCAACAAAGACTCTAGCCAATCATAAGGAGAGAAGGGCGGGTCATTCATCATGATCCTAGGAAACACAAATTTGCATGTTTGACACCCACCTCTGAATATTAACAGCCACACGCCTGCTACCTTTGTGTCATCCAGTCTGTCAATCCAAGAAATTGCTAATCTAGCAAACTACAACTTCCAGGTCCATCATGTTATGCCATGCGGTGGCCCAAAAATACTTTTGCCCATAGACCTACATTGGGGAAGACATCTGAAAATTGGTGCATTAATATTTTTGAGCATCACAACCCCAACTCGTTTCACTTTCGGGATTTGATTCAGTCTATCCAATAAAATCTGGAAGGTCTATAACAGCCACATGATCAGTTACCTGCTCTATTCACACGTGGCCTCATTTGGATATTACACACCTTTGTACTAGGGAGTTGGCAGGATAAAGTCACTTTAATGTCTGATTCAAGTGATTTGGATTATTGCGTTCTTACATACAGCTCCTCCAGGTAATGTCTACATAATTTCAGGTTTGTAGTGCACGTGTGAAAAGGGCTTAAGTCACCCTGTTCTTCACGACCACAAAGAGCAATTAAAAACAAGTTCAGTCATGGTTCCCAGAGGCTGCATCCTTGTGACCTAATCCTTGTGATCCCCAACTTTTCCCCTAGTGCCATCATTGGGTTAAAACCTTTTAATTGTTCAATACTTTGGCTAAATTATCCAAATTATGTGCAAAACTTTCTACACATTACGACATTTCCATGGCCGTAATTTGTGTATAGTGCTAATATGTTAATCTTAGCATGTTAACAGGCTAAACTACGATGGGGAACAAGGCAGACATTACCTGCTCAACATCTCATGTTAGCATTTTCATTGTCAGCATGTAGCATTTAGCTCACAGCCCCCCTGTGCCTACATGCAGCCTCCAAGGGCCTGGCTGTAGTTCTGAGGAAGCCTGTGACTAGAGTAATCAACAATAGTAGCTTCTAAGTAGAGCAATTGTTTATGTGGGTTTAGTTGCTGCTGTTATCTTTCAGTTTCTAGCATCCTCTTTTTTTATGCACAGTTTACAAATTCACAAAGGCAGGAGTCTGTGCCAGCTGCTTTTGTTTTTACTTTGGGATGGATGGAAGGATTGAATTTAAGGCCGCGTTTGAAGGTCTTGAAGTCTGTCATCATTTGTCTTTCAGAGAGCTGTAGGCATGCTGTTAACCAAACCAGAGACCTATTTCCCTTATTCACTGGCTGCTTCTCCCCTACTCTGGATACCGAGGAGCTGTGGGCTAACCTATACTGTGCACACACGCCTGTCTAACTTGGCCGTGTGTGTGTGTGTGTGTGTGTGTGTGTGTGTGTACACACTAATGAATGTTTTCATCAAATGCTGTCAGGCTGAGTGGGCGTTAACTTGAGACCTAGTACACATTCCTTTCTAGTTAAGTGTTTGCAGCTCATCTTCTCCTTTATAAGGTTTTTACAGTAATTATGGAGGTTCCTCCAGCGGCTGCCCTAAAACCATATCTGTGTACATAAACCGGATGAGAGGGTGGAACATGAGGAATGTTTAGTGTTGTTTTGGTATGCTGAAAAGTGGCCTCTGCTGTGCACTGAAACAACTCCACTTTTTAGCTGAAAGGGTTGAATATATTTGATTTTTATTGTCTTTCTATTGTGATATAATATGGTAAATGTATTTTTCATTTAGTTTTGTCTTTGTCTCAGTGTGTTCAGCTGCTTTTATTGGCTGCTTATATTCTGTGAATGCTGTAATTAGGGATTCAAGCCTGTAAGAATGAAATCAACCTCTCTGAAATGTTTCTCCTTTGTCTTTCAATCCATGAGTACTCATACTTGTATGTTCAAAATCTCTACCACTGTAGCAAATTTAACATGTAACACATGACACATTGTAGACTTCTACTTTTTAATACTATACTATTTCATTCGATTACAATTCGGAGGCCAATGAATTGATGATAAAACAGTTATCAACGCATTAAAATGTTTAATATATATACAAGATTTATTTTTCTCAATGTGTGACTGCTTGCTACTTTTTAAACATAGCATACTGTATTTGTATTGATAATTAAATTAACAGAGTAATTTACTTACATACCATCTGGCTCTTGTACAGGTCCCTTCTGCCTTATAGCCAAAATGCTCACATACCCCGGCTTTTAGTCCAGTTGGATTGTATCCATCTGTGGCTGCTCATGGTAACCTATTGTGGGATATTTTTGCTAGCGCCAACATATTCTCATAGAAAGGTTCAAATGATATTCTGTGAATTTGCCACAAATGACATTGCCAAGAATGGCATCTATAACGTAGTCACGTTACTAATGTAAAGTTATGGAGGTTAGGGTTAGGCAATAAAAATTACTGTGGTTAGGTTTAGGAAAATAAACATGGTGATGACGTACCTTAAAATGACTCAAAGTTCACACGTATCCAATCACACGATTCCAGGGGAAAGTCCAAGGCAAAATATTTCACCAGAAACACTATGAAATTACTACGTACTATTGAACAAAAAATGGTCTGCAGGTTTTTCATTTTAAAAGTTAACTGCATTAATTCATGATTTAATTCATTTGAAAGTATCTTACTTCTCCAGCCGTGGAGAGCAGCCTCTCTTTCTGTTCAACCAAGACTCTGAGCAGGCCAGGTGCTGGCTTTTTAAGGTGAAACAGACTGAAAATATAGTTATTGTCTTCACCACAAAGTTAGTTTAAGTCAGGGGTGTCAAACATACGGCCCGGGGGCCAGAACCGGCCTGCCAAAAGGTCCAGACCGGAACACCGGATGACCTTGCACACCTTTTCAAAGTATAGAAAATTGCACATGTAATGACAATAAGACTGAGTGAAAACAGAGAAATATTGTTGAAACTGCATTTATTCTTCTGAAAACATCACAGGCTGTTTGGCATCTGTTTTGTAAATGGATCGGCATTTTCAAAATGTGTTTCTTTAAACAAAAAAAAAAGGGAACAATTTGGTGGTGTTCGTTATTTTTGGGATACTATGCAATGGTTTGACTGGTCTGGCCCACCTGCGATTAAATCAGACTGTATGTGGCCATGAACTAAAATGAGTTTGACACTCCTGGTTTAAGTTGTTTTATGCTGCAGTGTGTGTTCGTTAGCTGGTCTGGTTTGTTTTAGTTACTGCTGATCGATGCTCCGCTCCAGTAATGCTCATCTGTGGGTGGTGTAAAAAGAATTCACAATATACTTCACATTCGCCTGGCACATGTAATTATTCAGACCACAAATTAAAACATGCTTGGAACTGCTGACTTTTGTGAAGATGAATTGCAACTCTAGCGTGTCCACGCTGTGTACTGTCCAGGTGCTGCACTGCCCTTGCATTTCAGTTCCACCTGTCTCATTCCCTCAACATCACATCATTAATAAATATGTAGATAATGGATTGTTGACATTTGTGAATCGATGCCAAGTCATCCATGTCCGTTATTTCCCCAACCGCTGATCCATTCATGCCATCATGTATCAGGAAAACCTAAATCCTCTACACTGTTAGTTTGCATGTGTCACTTCTATATTGAACATATTAACAGTGGCAAACTTCTTCTATGATTGACAATACCTGATTAAAAATGAACTTCTGCCCACAACATGGCCAAAATAGCTGAATTAAAGGGGCAATCCACTGATTGCACACAAAGTATTTCAGTTTACTTAACATGAGGAGTACTACTCAACAGATGTATATATTTTTTTGGCTTCGGGGGATCTTTGTTAAGTCTGACAAAATAACCCTGTTAAGCCTGATTTATGGTCGTGCGTTGAATCGACGACGTTGCTACGCGGTTGCCATGACGCCGTCGTGAACTCTTCGAACTTCTCCGTCACTCCGTTTCATCACGGTGCAATTCACCGCCAGAGTGGTAGGAGGCTACATTCATTTCCTGAGTGGTTATCGTCGTCTCCAGTTGATTCTTTGTTTAGCTTCTGGCTTTTCCGGTCACAGAGAAATGAACGCGGAGCACGGACAGACGGCTCCGGCCGGGTATCCATATCCATATTGAACGTTGAGCATAATGGCATATATATAATGGGCCTTAAAAAACTGCAACGTCTACATCGCAACAGAAGATGTTTAAAGACGGAGGGGCTGCCGGAATCTGGAAATACGAAACCGGAAATGTGTTGCTACCAGGCAAACCAATCACAGCCGTGCCGGTCTGCGCTGGGTCTGCGTCGCCGCGACGTGTAGTTACATTTTTGGGGAGGTGCACGTCAGGCTACGCCGGGGGCTACGGCGAGCCTTCTGCGTAGCCCCGTACCCTACGACGTCGATTCAACGCACGACCATAAATCAGGCTTAAGTCATAGAGATGTCATCAGGTTTATCTTAGCTTGGGCTTGAAGACTACGACAGAAACCCTCCATTACAAACTGAAGGCAGAGAGTTTGAAAGGCATAGATGTTTACCAGCAACCCAATTGCCAGGATAAATGTTGGTATTGTACATTGATGAGTCCAAGAGGACATTTGTGTTAAATCTGAGGAAATTCCCTTGAGGTGTTCTTGAGATATATTGTGTTCTCAAGGATGGGACATATGTAAGTACGTACGGACAAACAGTAGGACAACCTGAAATCATAATGCCTCTGGCCACAGCTACCCACAGCCTGCAATATTTGCAGGATAATGAGGGTTTATTTAGTTTCCCACACAGGCAGCAAAAACAAGAAACTGGGTCATTCAATCTGGACAAACAACTTTATTTCTGGTAATGCATCTATACACTGTACATTCAGTCACTGTAGTATATAAGCATAGCTATTTTCAAACATAATCTCATAAAGTCCTTTACTTTACAATATAGTCCGTGTCGTGAGAGAGGAGGGGGGTGGGGAGTGTAGTTGGAGGAGGGATGAGGAAAGAGGCGTGAAAAGATGAAGGAAAACAAGGAAGATAGATGAATAAGCCAAGCTTTGTTTCATACTGTATATGTGGCATTAATGAATGGAAAAGCTTACATTTACCTCTTACATAAAAATATTTCTAGAACTGTAAGGTTTATATAGTATTAGCAGCAGCACAGGGCTAAAAAGATACATGAGGATGAGGAGGAAACAATCTGCAAGGTGGCGTAGTCGTGTGTGTGACCCATACGGTGGGTCTGCTATCTGATACTGAACATACTGTGAAAAACATATATGAACTGGTGAAAAAAGTCATTCAATATAAAGACTCTACAGTAAAAAAAGAAAAGAAATGGATTAAAATGTTTATGTAGGGAATATCCTCTTACGCACTGCTGTTTTTGAAACGTCTCAGTTAACACAAATTTAAAAAAAAAAAAAAAAAAAGACAGCTATTGTAAGAAAAGATTTCTTTTTGAAAAAGGAAAACACCATGTACATATATTATACAATATTGTAAATGAAAAAAATATTTACATTTGTAAATTCTTATTCAAATCTTCACACTGGCTAGTATTTGTCTATTAATATGGACTGTTATTGCTGCTTTACTGTCCATTATTTAGCAAAATGATTTTCCTTTAGAAAACAAGACGCTGTTAAACTGTTTTTTTTCGTTTGCATGGGAGAATGAAGAGCCAATGTCGTTATTGTCTCCCTTCTTTTGTAGAAAACCATGAGTAAAGTAAACTACACATAGGCTATCAACTCTTTTGAGTGTAAAAACAACTACAAAATGTACCAATTTTAGGTCTGACAAAGTTGCAGACGCAGAGTCGTTCTCTGAGCAACATCAATAAGGTCAGATAAGAAAAGGGCTTTGAACATAATGCCCTTTTTATTATCCTCAAATAACTGGGAATAAACAGTCTTTATATACAACCCAAAGTAACAATTCACCGAAGCAAGTGGCTTTTCAAGATCTTCTATAAAAATTGTTTGAACATGCATATCATCGATTTCAAATAAAGGAAAAAAAAAGCACTCATTCAGGAAAAAAAAAAAGCCTTAAGCGTCTAGTATTTTTTCAATTGTTCTCTGCACTGAAAAAGAAAGTTTGTAAACTGGTTGCTTTTAAGAATACTGATAAAAAGAGCTGCTGAGCAAGGGAGGGGCTTTTAATTTGAAACCTGCAAACAGGAAGTTGATGAGAGGCCCAGCCCCAACAGCTTCATCATCAGTTTTCCTATTCTGGAAACCTTTGCCCACGTCTAGGCACTTGAGGTTGTCCAGCATTGCATTGACTTTTTTTCTTCTCTTTTGTTTTTTGCAAGTGTGAAGTTTTTTTTTCTTAAGAGCAATATACTGTTTTTTTGATTACCTTTTCCTCTTCTAAATAAGACAAATTGCTTTATATTGCATAACACAATAAAACCTTTACATGTACAGTATCAATGCCCAACAACTGACTATATGTATGGCAAACTCAAATTTCATGCATAAAGAAAATATGAGTTTTCAATTGAAAACAGTGAACATAACAAACGAGCAATAAAATATCTCCACGTTTAAAAACAACATCAACAACCAAAGGAAAAATAGCATTAACACAATGTACATTCTGATTGCATTGTACCCACTGTGTGACAGCAGACTTCTGCCTTTTGAATAAAATCGGATTTTAGTCTTCGGACATGTGACTTTTTGTCCAGGCTCTGATAACAGTTCCCCTCACTGACGCATGCTGTTAATGACGTGTCAAATTTGTTGTGAGTTGTGTCAATTATATTACAAAAATGGGAGAGTGCTTTTACCAAAAACTTTCCAACAATCCCTGACTGTATCAGCAAGCAACAGGTAGAGCCTTTTTCTTTCCTTTTATTTACAAGACTTTGCCTTAAGAAAACAAAACAACAGTATTTATTTGAGATGCATATAATCAACAAAATGCTTACTGGGTATATGGTAGCAGTCATGTATACGATGATGTTTTCAAAGTAAGATTGAAGACAATAGTTGGAGTACAATGCATTATAACAGTATTTTGTTATGACAAAGTGCGATTCATTATTGTAAAGTAAAAAAAAAATAAAGAAAAAGAAACCCAACAACATATATTTACATTTACATACCTTAATTTAATAAAATGAACATTTTGTGGTTCTTGCCAAGGGTGCCCCATCCAGCCCACTAACCTTAACCCCGCTGTCATAGATGATGCTTCTGATGCCAATCAGAGTAAAAACATGTCGGCTTTTAACTCTCAAGTGTTACAAGAGCAGAAAAGACAGACACACTCACATCTGGAGTATCTTTACAAGATACAGACTTCAGGGTTTTAACCCAAATGCTTAAATTAACACATGGTAACCAGAGTGTGACTTAGCGGGAGCAACACTGAGATTGTTGGATATTGTTATTGATCATCCAGAACAAGTGCTCACTACAAAGGTGCCTTTAACACGGCATGTTTTTATTTCCAATTCTGGGTTTGATCCAAAGAGAGAAAATGCAAGCCCACCCACTGCTCGGAGAAATGAGAAAGATCTGATTTTATAAAGCAACAATGGCAGGAAAAGACAGGTCGCTTGAACTTTAGACTCGATGCTTTCCCCCTCAGTGGACTGCAATGGCTTCCTGAAAAACCAACAAAACCACGGTGGCACTGTGGAAAGTTCATTTGCTTGTTTTGTTCATCTTTTGATTTTTTTTGTATCTTTTATATGTTCAAACTTCAATAGCACAGAGAAACAAAGAAACTGTCTTTTTTTTCTTTACATGTCGCTATGTAGTCTCTTAAATAGCTTAGAATGTCTCCAAAATCCTCGGTCTTCGTCATGGCAAGGGGTGGTGGTAGAGACTTTTTCAGGGACTGTGTATTTAGGTGTGAGCGCTGCCCTCCTGGACACACCACTGTAGCACCTCTCAAATGCTGTATAACTGTAATATAACATGATCATCTTTCGGCCTCTCAGATGTCTGTCCAAAAGTCTCATTTTTTTGTCAGAGAAAATACAGGCACAGCAACAATTTGTGCTATACATGTTTTTCTTTCTTTCTTGAGATCCTGTTTTTGAAGGTGCGAGTCAGTGCTTGATTTAGAAACACCTGTTTCTTGTTGCAGAATTGGACTTTGCCTTTTCTAGTCATTCTCCAAGGAAACCGCTTACTTGACTTTGCATGGGCGCAGAAAAGGACAAAGGTCCTTGTTTCTTCTCTGTCTCTGGTCAGAGGGAGAGAGTCTTTTATCTTTGTGTCCTGGAGGGCGAGCGTGATGGACAGTGGTGCAATGTTACCAGCCCAGGACTGGGTGTGTTTATGGTAAGATTTGGGCAAAAGATGTTCGGGATCGTAGCGATGGGAGCGGGGGGGAATGGTCGGGCGGTGAGGTTGACTGCTGAGTTAGTTGTCAGCTGGCGAATCCTTAGGTGTCCCCTCCTTGTCGCCATTGGATTTGGGCCAGAGTTGCTGCTGTAGCTCCTTTACCACCCTCTCCAGGTGCTCTCTGGCCTCCCGCTCCTGTAGCAGGTCGGCTCGGAGCTGCTCACGGTCGGCCTCTGCGTGCTGCAGCTTCATCTGGAGGTCCTCGATCTGGAAAATACATGGAAGGAAGCAGATGTAACTACGGGACAATTTGGAGTGTTGTGATCCGACCAATGACCCGATTCTAATAAACTGATCTGTTCAGACGGACAGCTTATGGAACTGTTTCATTCATATGCCTATTTCCAGGCTACAACCCTATCGCCCTGTCCAACACACTGATGTCGCAGGGTTCTATCTCCAAACCTTAACTACCAAGAATGCTGTGAATACTTGCAAGTCATAAACCCCCTCCACCATCTGTCCAGCAGGACAAGAACATGGCATGATGTTGAATTCTGTACCTTTATCAAGACCCCAAACTGATAGCAATTTCTGCACTTAAGTATCTGAATGCTGTCCAGCTGATGCAACACAATGCCAAGCTCCTGTGCTGCTGTCTGAAAAGCCAGCTACATCAGTGTGGACGTGTTGGAGTATTTCTAAGAAATTCAATTCTTCTTTCTTTCCTGCATTGTTTAAGTTTCTTGGTCTGGTTTCCAAACCATTGAGGCTTAAACCCATTATATGATTTGTGAAACAAGATGTTGGATACACTGTAATATTTGTGTGAAGGAAATTTCTCAATCTGCCAAATAAATTACCAAATACTCTGCTTTTGGGCCATGCACAAATGGATTCCAGGAATTCCATGGCAACAATGAAACCCAAAGTTTGTAATCAGATTATTCCCTTGTGAAGAATTCGAATGCAAATGTGTGATATGATCACTTTACTACTTTTTTAGTTCATAAAAAAGGCCAAAATTTGCAAGATGGGAACAAACGTTTAGATTCTGTGGCAGAAATCATCAATATGGATATTTCCCATCAAATGACCTTGCTGCACTGGCAGATTGGGTTCCTAATTTGAACAACTTCTGATTTGTGTAAATAAAACATCTCTCTGAAACTTGGTGATGAAATAAAGTTTTTAGATATTATCTTATATTTCAAGACCTGTCATTTTAAACTCAGGGCCCATGGCTATCAGTCCAATGACAATAAGCCTCTGGTAGCTAGGGCCAATATTTTGGGCTGATCCGGTGTAGCCTTTGAATATTCGGGTTAGGCCTGTCGCCTAATTTGCACAGTAAATTTAAAGGGAGACGGCAACTTTTCTGGCTGCGATTAATTGCCATATTTATGCATGTTTGTTTTCCAAAGAGACTGGATGACAAGAGTGTTCAATGCCGTGCATCATCTGGCAGCCAGGTGGGTTGGTTCATTAGCGTAATGAACGGAGGGAAAGCTCTTGTCATAGAGTGACTTTCTCTCTTTGGGTAGGCGGGGCTATGGGCTACACACAGATGTACACACACACACAGTGCGATCTTCATGAGGGGGAGACAAGGTGGAGAAAAAAAACAGAGAGTTGAGCATAAGAGAAAGACAGGGAACTTGTTCCTAAACCAAACACCACGTGTGGGAGTGTTTTGGATTTAAACCAAATGACAGAGGGGAGCCCAGTAACTTGGACGAGCCGGTGTGCCGGGTTTGTTCTAAAAACCATCTCAACAAAAAGAGCTAATATGACCAACTGAACTGCACACCTGAGAGTGAGAGATAGAGAGATGAATGTTTATTTCTCTTTAAAAGGGTGTACTTGTATTGCTATGCCTTTATTATCATTATATAAGTTTTAAAAAACTGGTATAAAAAGAGCAAAATTACAACAATAATAAAAATGGTCTTAAAAGCACATTATTACACAATATTATCGCTTATCACAATAGTTTCTGACGCAATTAATCGCTCAGCAAAATTTGTTATTGTGACAGGCCTAATCCAGGTCAAGACTTCCTTTTCTGTACGCTGGTCATTTCGGCTAATCTCTTAAGATAGATGTCAAGGGGTGATTGCAGATAAATTTGAAAAAAAGCTACATAAAGCTCACTCATCGTCAGGTGATAGGCAATGGGTTCTGAGATTGCATGTCGGCCCATAGAGTGGCGCAGCGATGACCTTTGTTTGTGGGCCAACACTGAAGTTAATATACCAGTCTTTTCTTCCTTAGGCAATGTTTGTATTGGATTTTGGATTACTGCAGAAAACATTTCTGTGGCAAACTAAAGTTTAAGATCAATCTTCTTTCGTGATTTTTGTGTTTGTCAATACAATTTGCACTACAAACCAAAACCAGAGCACTTCAGACACAAAAATCTTGTCCTGTCGCCTACAAATTTGATTCTACAAACATATGCAGAATCTGTTTATGGAGATTACAATCTCTTGTATCAAGCTGATGTCTAGAAACAGGTGGCGTTTTTAGAAAAGTGATTACAAAGATAACACTGAAAGCTTCAGAAAACTGAACACTGTTCCTGTCCTAAGTCCAGGCTGCAGCAACACGAACATGTCTGTTTGTGTTCATTCAGCCAAGTCTGATTTCATAGATCTTACAAACATCTTGTCTTAAAGACAGCCTTCCAAAGACGACCGCAGTCTCTGCAGGGAGGCACACAGACGCAGCATGAGAGCACAACCTCCCTCTTGTTTTGTCTAATCTGCATTTCCCATGGTGCCTGAGGGAAGTCGACATGTTTTCCTGTTTCCTTTAGGAGGGGGGGGACTTATCCTACGTCTGTGCACTTGGGGCTACACCCAATTATTTTTGACTCGGGAAAAGGAAGTGTGGTTTTTTTCTTGCCTTCTCCTCTGCTGACCTTGAGAGTAAAGAGACAGTGAAACTCTAAAACACTGCAATTACAGTGAGGGTGTTGACATAAACGTCTAGACTTTCTACCATCACATATGCACACTTTGTGCTGGTAGTGTCTGCCTACATGAACAGCCTTGTTGGGCTTTCAATTTAACCCATGCCACATGTTTCTCAAATATATTATCAAGGGATTATTAAAGTTTACCTTATTGTAAAACATTTTATTATATGACAGATTCTTGAAATTTAGCCCATAGCTACGTAAATGAGCAAGCCAACTGACCTGTGCCGAGTATTTTGCACGAAGACGACCTGCCTCGCAGCCTTTATCACAGACTCTCAGCTGTCGGGCCTGCTCCAGCTCCCGCTTCAGACGGATCCGCGACTCATTGGCTTCCTTCATCTTTTTCTCGCTCTCAGCTCGCAGGCGCTCGATTTCCTTCCTCAGGTTACGCTTTGCCTCGGTGGCCTCCCGCAGCTTCTCCTTCTTGGCCACCCGTAAGAACTCCAACTCCTGGGAAGAGATTTCAGAAGTTAGCATCAAAGAGATGAACTATCTTTCTGGGGTTTATACAGTCATAATCAAGTCTCAAATCATTAAAGTTTTTCTTTGTTACAAATTTTGAATATATCTGTCACACAGCTGTTTTACTTGTTGACACTCGAGAGCAGTGCTTTGTTACAGTCGGATGCAGTGTCCATGTCAGTGTTTACATTAAACCAAGTCAGGGGTTAGGGCAAAGTGTGGGCTGACAAAGTTAGGTTTCCTTCCTCTGAGTCACTGGAAGAGAGAGAGAGTGTGTGTGTGTGTGTGTGTGTGTGTATCCACCAGTACTAATCATACCAGTGGGGCTGTCTTAAAGTACGACCACTTTTCATTGAGCTTGTAGCCGTAGCGTTGCCTCTCCACAGCCCCTCTGAACACTGATGGAAAGTGAAAGTGGAATGCTGTCAGGCTGGAGTGGCTTTTCTTCGCTCAGAATGCATTTTGTGCCGCTCACCCACACAGACTCCTTCGTCGGCATTTTCTTGTTCTCAGTCCAAGACCAAAAATAAAGATGGAAGTCTGGCCTTTCCCTTCGCAGCAACATCCGCTCTCATTGTTATCACTTGCCAACTCATGCTAAGCTTTGCTGACAGTGATAATGACTTCTAATCCACTTCTGCATTTTGATGCTTAAGCTCAAGTAATTTCCTCACTGTGCCAACTTTGAAAACTTTCTGTGTAGTCTGATTTCAAGAACGTAGGGAGGAGCTTAAGGTTCATGTGAGCTGCCAATGGCCACTAGGGCTGGGAAATCCCTTTCACTCAGCCAACAGTGATTCACATCATGGTGCATTCACTTACATGAAATCATCTACTATATATATATAGCATGTGAGTGTGAGACTAGAGACACTTAATCATCAGGGTTGTAGATCTAAATACTGATGGCTATGCAGCGATAACAGGCCGTCGCTATGGGCAGTGTTTGTCAGTGTTTGTGTGATAATCTCCATCTTCAGTTATTTGCCAAACAGACAATCACAACTTATATACACAGTTATACTGAAATGTTTGACTGGCTGGTGATGCGGTTAATTGAAAATACATTTCAAATCACTTTCAAGTTGTCCTTCTCTCAAGTCTTCATCAAGAATACTCTGAAATAAATCATGAGGCCAACTTAAGTCTCAATTCAATTAAGATGAGTCCAAGTCAAGTCTTAAGCCAAGTCTTAAGTTAATTATGACAACTCCAAATCACATCTCAAGTCTCGAGTCAGTCAAGTCATGTCCAAGTCAAGTCTAAAGTTAATTGAAAAGATTTTAAGTCAAGTCTTAAATTCAACCTAATTATCAATTCTATAACAAGTCAATATGAAGTTGATAATTACAACTCCAAATCATGTCTGAAATCTCAGTTCAGACAAGTCCAAGTCAAGTCTCAAGTTAACTTAGATGAATTTAAGTCAAGTCTTGAATCCAACCTAATCGTCAGTTCAATAAAGACGAGACCAAGGCAAGTCTTCAGCAAAGATTAAGATCACGTTAGTCATGATAACCCCAAGTCATATTAAATCTTGAGCCAGTTGAGAGAAGTCCAGATCAAGTCACATATTACAAGTCAGGATTTAACTCTTTCTGGCTGACTATTGAAATGTGAAATGTTAAAAAAACAACAACAATGAAATGTGAAATGTTTTTCTTTCAGATCAACAAGTTTCAAAGTCTACAGCTCTGGCTTTGGTATTGGTAAAAGTCATATTTTGTTACCATTAATGGAGCAGGGCTCGCAGTTTCCCTCCGCAATCTGTGCTAATCTGGAACAAACACATCTTGGACCTATCTGTGCACTTCATACACAGATGTCAACTTCTATCAACGCTCTCATTTGACAAGGGAAAAGATGACGAACAAGCATATTTCTAATAGACATACTATTCCTACAATGATATGAATGGAACTTTACCTGCTGGAGGCTGCGTTTGGCCTGCAAGGCCGATCCCAACTTCTCCTCCTGCTTCACCCTCATCTTAACGATTTCATGCAGAAACTTCTCCTTCGATTCTTTGGAGTCCAGGCCGCTGTCCAGCGCCTGCCTCAGGCTCTCCAGCTCTGACTCCAGCCCCAGCTCTGAAGGGGTCATAGGGGCTGTGACAGGTGCAGCTGCAGGGGTGGCGCCCTCGGCTGACGTGACAGTGCAGATAGGCCCTTGGGCGCCTGGCGAGCTCAAGTCCTTGGCTGAGCTACTGGACGAGGTGAAAGATGGTGACGACAGGGACGAAAGGGATGACGTGACTGTCGGGAAAGAGACATGGGAGACCATGAGGATTGTAGAAAAGCCACAATGTAAATGTCAGGACTCAGCTGATCTTGTCAAATCAGGGCTAGATTTAGCTATCTGGCTGAGCCCTGTAACAAACAATACATATATCTACTGTAGCTGGTGATATTAAGTTCTTTGCTTACATTCGTCACGGCTCTCCACTTCGATCTCCACCTCAGAGTCCTTGTCGTCCTGAGGTGGTTGAGGTGGTGGTTTGCTGGCAGCTGAGGACGGAGGGCAGGGGGCCTCTGGCACCGGGGGCAGGAGCTCCCCAGTGGCTCTTCTCTTGCGAGGCCTGGAGTTGGCATTGGCACCCTCACCTGGGGGTTCACCTCCGCTTGGATGGGAAGTGCTGGGTACCGACGGGGACATAGGACCCACCTTTCCCAGGGGCAGCGGGGCGAGGGCGACATTGGGGGCCACAGCTTTCTCCAGGCTCTTGTAGTTGTAGAAGCTAAGAGGAAACCAGACAATTTTGACACGTCTCATGATGTTAATGTACAATAAAATAAATAAAGGTTACTTCATTAACAAGAACTGAATAGTGCATGCAAGTAAACACAGCCAGTTCCATATTGTATGGTCTGATTTGAGCTGCCTATGCCAAGCAGGGTAGAAAAAACATTCAAATAAAGTGCCTGCAGCTCTTTCCTCCCACTTTATGAGAAACTGGGCTAGATCAACTGTGATATGGTGCAGCCTGCACGGCAGCACCATGCCAAGTGGGTGCCCACAGTGTGAGTGTGTGTGTCAGATGTGTGTGAATGGCGGAGTGTGGGAGGCTGTGGTATAGTCAGACTTGACCCCTCTGACACCAGCCCACCCAGACAAGTGAGAGAGCATGCTGGGAGCTCATCAGATTCAGCTGGATAAATTGGCTGTCATCTCTTGCAGTAAAAGCTTCTCTCCAGATATTTTAATGTTTGTCATTTATTTCTTTTGAAATCAATTTAGTGCTATTTGTTAAGAGTGTCAACTCTGGACGTGGTTGTCCTGTGCTGGGCTCACCTGTCTCTCAGCAGGGCCAGGGGGTGACTGGAGGGCTCCTTGTCACCAGCAGAGATGTGGGGGGACCAGGGTCTGAATGCTGAGGGCCTCTGCCTGGGCTGAATGCAGTTAAGCCCCTGAAAAAAGACAATGATAATCCTTTAAATCACAAGTAATGAAGAAATACATTAACCAATGACGCAGCCAGATGACTCAATATCAGTTGTTCCATTTTAGTTTACAGTTAAGGCAAGTCTTGAGCAAAGTCTCAAGTTATTCATCATAACTCCAAGTCATACCTCAAGTCTCCAGTCAGTTGAAACAAGTCAAAGACAAGTCTCAAGTTAATCTGGACGATTTTTGGTCAAATCTAGAGTCCAATCTAAATCACAATTCAATAAAGATGAATCCAAGTCAAGTGTTACACAAATTATTATGTTAATCATGATAACTCCAAGTCATATCTCAAGTCTCCAGTCATTTGAGACAAATCCAGGCCAAGTCACAAATTACGTTGTTGTTTTTTTTTTTTTTTAAATGTTTGCTTTAGAGAACATTTTCAAAAATCTATACTTTAGGACCCTGAAACTAAACTTTGGGCGTGAACGACAGACCAAAACGAAGAGGACAATATCAATTTTTAAAAATATATGTATACATGCAGTAAATGCTTGTAATTCTTTTCCTGTAGACCAATTCACTGATTAAAAGGGTGTGAATATGTCATCATAAGTAATGGTGCTACAGAGATTGATGTGTCATGTGACTGGAGACAGGTCATTATAAAGAGTAATGGTTTAAGACATACGTGTACATCTTTATACCTAACCATGGCTCCATACTAAATTTTTGTGGAAATATTGATCTTCACAGGGGACATCCATCATTATATTGTGGTTATATTCTGTTACACTGCTCTCGCAAACTCCACTCCCTCTCAGTAAGTCAATCTGTAGGGCTTGTGGCAGCTACAGTTACCCTCTCTGTTAGCATGGCTTGCCAAAGCTAAATTTAAGCACTATCCTCATCCGAAAACTTCTGCAAAATATTACATGACATCTCATCTCATGCACTGTGCATCATCATCATCATCATCATCATCATCATCATCTTCGTGCGCTTACAACACCCACTTTATTGGAGGCGGACAGCGACTGTAGCCAGTCATGCTGCTTCTCTTTGTCAGCCAGCAGGGATTGTGATGGGAAGTCTTCATGTTTGGACTTTTTCATCGGGATGGGATCAGACGCCTGGAAGAGAAGAAGGACATTTGTTTTAAGTTTTAAAAATGCAGGATAGTGAGATTTGGCTATATTTCACTCAGAGAAAAAAATTGTCATCACATTTTTTTTCTTTCAAAGACATGTACACAATTAAAAATTATGTTCAGGACTATCCTCATTCTACAAACACAAAAAATCCATCTGGCCTACTTCAAACAGGACTGACTGTGCAGACACATCCACGTTGATGGGTTTCCCTTGTGATGTGAATGCACAGGTTGTCAATTTGGCAGCTGGCTAAGGACTGTCACACTACAATGTCAGTGAACTAAGAATGTACCCAATAGTGCCAGAGAGACCAATACCTGTGTGTGTATATGTGTGCGTGTGTGTGTATGTATGTGAGGATGCCTGATGGGGGAGTGCCAGCAGAGGTGTCTGATAGCTGGAAGTGTGCGAGTGTGTTTCAAGGAAGGTGCGGTGTTGACTTTGTCATACACACAATCCAATACACTAAGGTGTGTTTGCTCATGGCCAGCCAAGAGAGGTTGCTAGAGGTGACTGGGGCAGCATGTGTTTGCATGTGTATGTGTCTGTGCATCTGTGTGTGTGTGTGTGTGTGTGTGTGTGTGTGTGTGTGTCAGCCTATCACACACAGATACACCCATACAGACGAACAAGTAGGGGTTTGTTTCTCTTCCCCCCTGTTAGGCTGGCTTCATGGCTATGACCTCAGGCTCTCCAAGCTGTGGCTGTCACTAGCTGCCACACACACACACACACACACACACACACACACACACACACACACACACACACAAACTAAGAGCAATTGCAATGCATTATTGATAGAACACAGTGTGCGCAGCAGGAAATGAATTATCCAACTTCAAGTCCTTACTTTGAACGGATCTCACCTGGACATTTAATGCAAGATATAAAAAAAAAAAAAAAGGTCAGTTGGAAAATTGAAATTTGTACTTAATACAACGGGAACTTTCTTTTCCAGGACATACATTCTGACAACCTTTAGACTTAATGATTGTATGATGCAATGCTAAAAAGTAGGGATGCACTAAAGTGAAATTGAGGGCTGTTATTGACGTTCAAATTAAAATTTTGCTGATAGCAGACACTTGTGTTTTTTTGCTATTGTTTGGTTTTGTTGTTGTTGTTGTTGTTGTTGTTATTTATTCACTCTTTTGCACCAAAGAATCAAAGAAATCTAAACTATAAAATATCACCTGAAATATTTTTAAAGGGACATTGTGTAACATTTTTAGTTGTTTATTGGCAAAAATTGATGTCTGCATTCATAAATATGTCATCACTGGTGTACTATTACCTCCACCAATAATCTGATTTATTCTCGTAAAAGGGGAATTTTGGATTTGTTTGTACATTGTGCAGGTAAGTCGTCTGTGGGGTTCCATTACGTTTCGCCATCTTGAGAATACACCCGCCAGCAAGGGACATACAGCACCGCCTTCGGCGGTTTCATTGAGAGCCAGGCCAGCACTGCGTGACTGAGGAGCTGAAGGAGAGGAGCAAGAGGCGCTTCGCTACTACCCTGGCAAATTCGAAAAAAGTCCCACTCTTTGAGCATAATGCAGGATCATGCATATGTAGCATCATGGGAAATGGAATCAAAAAGCGCAAAAGGGAATAGAAAAGGCAGCGTGACCGGCAAATTAAAAAATCACAGGCCAGCGCTGCTGTTAGCTGTTAGCCACTGTTTGCGGCCAGTCGCTAACAGCCTCATCCCTATTCTCGCATCACTGCGCCGCTGTTAGCGCTGGCCTGTGATTGTATTACCTTTCTCCTTCAGCAGCTCTCTCCACCTGGGAAAGGCAACCCCAATGTTGACCCTTGTTTTTTTGACTTGCCAGTCACGCTGCCTTTTTGATTCCATTTTGCACTTTCTTGGCGACAAGGATTCCGTCTCCCGTGATGCTGCATATGCATATGATGCAGCAGTAGTGCCGCTGGCCACTAACAGCTGTTAGCGGCGCAATAATGCGAGGAGAGGGATGAGGTGTGTGAGGTTGAGCCACTTGTCAGTTGTCAAAGGACAAGATGTGATTGGTCTGTTTCAATTTACACCCGCCCCAACAGTCCTACGTTGTAAACACAGCCAGCATGGTGAGGAGGGGGTTTGTCAACTCGCGTCGCGTGTGTCTGTGTAGGAGCCTGAATGAATACTCCATGTAGTATCGGATGACATGGTTTCATCAGTGCTGTCATAGCTTTTTGGTACACAGCGGCTACCGGTGTTGCAATACGTGTTTGAAACAGTGAGGCGCAAGAGTGCGCCATCTGTTTGAATGCAATATATGATTTCAATGTTAGATGGGAGAAAGTCCTACACACTGTGGCTTTAAGTCTTTCTGCCCTTCATTACACTACCTTCAATGAAGCACAAACTCAGTCATACAACTTTAAGGAACAACATTTAATATAACATGAAAAACAGTTTTAAAATAACTGCTTTAAAAGCCTTTTTGCTATATATAATATATAATATTTCCCTCTCTAATATGTATTTTATAGTGCTGTGAAAATGGTTACAGATTTCTCTTACAAACAGCTTCATTTATTCAGGTGTCTTACCAAAATCATAAAACGCATCATAACGTAACTCAATGCAACCTTTGTTAGCTATTAGCTCTGGCCACCAGCTGCTAACAGCTAACGTTGGCTCTCCTCCTATTGATTTGAACATGGATTTGTTGTTCACAGGGTAGCACTATCAAAGCAAAAATATAGGGTGCTTTGCCTGATGCATTAACAGTGAGTTTCCTGTGTCCTGACATCCCAAAGGTGTCCCACAGAAAATCATTATTCATCCCAAACATGTTTTTTTTTTTTTTTAATAAAGTGCTCCAGGGATCATTGCACTGGTTCCCACGTCAAAAAGCCTATGTTATTTTTCCATTGTAGTTTGGATTATTGCAGGAAATAACCTCTGTGACAAACAAAGGTTTTTGATACTTACACGTTTTGTTTACACTAGCAAAATAAACTTCACAACTTTCATGATTATTGAAACCTAAATGCAATCACCAGGGGTAAAAAGCTATTGTAAACAAAGTATACTACGATCACAGGACCCAACGTCATCATCTTAAGAAGACTGTAGGGCTCAGTGTGATGACGCTCTGTACTCTCATTTAGCCATTTAGAAATTTTGTGACTTACATCATGACTGCAGAAACACAAAAACACATTTTTTTTAATTGCTAATGGTTATTTGGCCTTATTCAGCAGCAACAGAACATGTGGAGGAAAGCTCCATGATTCTTACCGACTAATGAAATGAAGTTCAGCTTCTTCCTACAGCAGTTAGTGTTCAGTGGAATGATTATCTACATGTTTTTCACTCTGTCTCAATGTTTAGAGGTCAGTTGTTGACGTGGAGGTCACACATGCAATGCAAAACAAGGCTGGCTCTGTCAAACCAACAATATCTCCAGAGGGGATGGATTCACTCATATTCACTCCCTAATATGCTTCTCTCTCTCTGGTGCTCCCTCACTCTTATTTAGTCTCTCTGAGGATCTCCTTCAGGAATCAAGTGTGCAGCCAGCAAACTGCTTCAGTGCAAACACACACATACACACACACTTCCTCTTGTGTGGTGTCAACAGGTGGTCATTTGTAATGGGGTTAGATACTTTCTCTCTCTCACTGCCTCTCTGCCTCTCTCGACCGTGTTGGCAGTGTGTCATGCTATGCCACATGTCTGTGTAATCAGAGCTGCTCTCACAGGAAAGTAGCGTGGCTAGACGAACAAATACCGCTGAGGTCTGCCGATGTGACAGCTGTCCTCAATCCACCACGGCCCCTGATGTACAGTACAACTCCATGACTTTCCATAATGACATCAGAGTGCTTCCACCACCAAGAATGTACTTAACTGTCTGGACTGGTAGGACGCCTCCAGAAGTTTCATGATATATCAACTATTTTTTTAAGGCATGGATGTCAAAGGAATGCATTTTTGGTCCTTTTGAGGAGGTCCTTCAAATGTGGATATGACACACATTTCTAGATGTTTCATTTTAAAGATTTCAAAAAAGGGAAATCAGACATCAGGACTTTGTTTGAAGAGCTAAGAGGAGGTATTTGTGAAAAAACATAAGCACTCCAGGACCAAAGTGAAACCTGGTGCCTTGTTTTTGTCTTTTTTGTCTACTTCTTTATATACAATCTGAATATACTGTATCTGAGTAATGGAGGTCTGCTCAGTTTTTCTAAAGATGTTTTGAGCAAAAATGTGCACACTTTATCTCCATTTAAAAATGCACCAGATTTATTAGAATCATACTCTGAGATCATTGATTTAGTAAAGGTTTTTGCTATTTTTTTGCAACTAGCACAATCATCTCTTGCGGTATTTTTTTAGACTTAGATTCTATTAAGAGTCTTAGATGCACAACTGATGCCCATGGGACACACCAGACACACAGGAAAAGTTACTGTCTAGTGGCCAGGATCTGTCACAAGTTACTGTGTTAAATTGCTGAGTTCATGGTGAGGTCAAATGCAGAAATAGGACAGTGGTGTATTCTAATGAGTTAATCCAAAGTGTGTTAAGATACTCCTTAACCATTCCAATTGTAACCTCATGTTGGCCCTAGATGAAAAGTCAAGTAATCACTAGCATAGATGTAAATAATACTAGATTCCAGACTCCAATGTGGCGCCTATTCAGTCCAATGGAGTTGCTTGCCTGGTCGAATGCCAAAAAAGTTAATAGCTTCCAGGTTTACTTCTGTAGCATGTTGCCCACTGAATATGGGCAGTAAAGTTACTAGCCCTGCCTGCCAGTTGTTGCTTGGCTAATAGACTTAATACTATGAAGACGTCACTTTGTCCATCTACATAACATTAGAGAAAATCAATTTATTGTGTTAGTCTGTCTAAAACTGGACTTTTAAAATACATGTAAACATGTTAGTCCAACTGAAATCGTACTAAATTAAATTTCTCAAAGTCAGACTAACACACCCAGATTGCCAATTAAATTACTGCATGTAAACAATCAATTGGACCCAAACTGGCCGAGGTGCTCTGTGAATACCCCCCAGTTTCTCGCCCCAGGCTTTGAACCATAAATCAAATAACATTAAATGCAGAACAGAAAAAGAATGCCGGTAACAATATGGCGAAATCTGCATCCAGAGCTGTGCATTTATAGATGGACAAAATGTGCATAACATTAAAGTTTTCCACCATGGTACCAGTTTGTCAATAGCTACCCATAGCTAACTTGTTTGTTGATTGTTTGGTCTGTGACATTATAGGTGACCTGGAAAAGGGTCCAATACTAACAAGCTGAAAGGGGGCTAGCTCCACCTATCATAGCAGAGTCGGACATACTTCGGTTAATAAATCGATTCCTCTCTCGTGCTTGTAGCCTGGGACAAGTACAGTAGTCAGGGGATTTTTTCGCTTCCGTGGCCACTGGTAAAAATCGGAAGCAAGGCTGCACAGCATTTCTGGGGGCCTGATCACCAGTCACCAGAATTCTTGTCCTAAAGTTCATGGCAATCCATCCAATGGTTATTAAAATATTCCTGTACCAACCGACGAACTGACACAGCATCTCAGAGCCACACCGCTCAAGCAATCACATCCCAAAACACCCCAAAAACACATCTAAATTACATTTCTCTTATTTCACTGGTCTCAATACATAATCAGTGTTTCCATCATGCTCTCCACAGTGTATAGGATTCACTAAAATACCTGCCAAACTAGCCACAAGGAATACATTCTTTTTTCTTTTTTTTATTAGTAATTTGTATTTTCATGTACAAATTAGTGACAAGTGTATTTTATGATTAAAAAGGTTTGTAATAAGAGGACTAATTTTAATTGCTGTATGTCATAAAAAAAACAGCACACTGTAACACAGACAGACACTACAATAGTGTCCTGACTGTAGCTGGCAGGTTTGTGGGTTATCTAGAGATAAAGAGATATGTCCTACATATCAGGGCAGCAAATCAGGGCTGGAGGCAAGAGGCTAGTGCCTGCAGTTCAGTCCACATACACACATACACACACACACTGTGCTGCCTCTGGGCAAAGTCTCTATGCCACGTGCCAGTCCTCGTCTCGTGGATTACCGGTTGCCAACACCGCGGCTTTCCATCAGGGTGAGATCCGGCCCCGGTAATCTTGGATGGAGGAGAGCGTCAGGGGGTCAGCAATTGGCAGCTGAGCTCATGGGGCTCAGCGGTGAAGGTGGAGGCAGAAATCTGCATGTCTAGATTACTGAACAGTGGGACTGTGAGACATGAAGCAAACAGACAGCCAGGGTGGGAATTCCTATTTTAAAAAGCAGCTTGGTGATGTCTGCAGCTCTGGTTCTCAGGGGCTAGTTTGAGTTGATCTAGTGCAAAAATGAGGAGGGGTGTAATTTTACTATAATTTAATTCACTTGAAATGATTCCATTAGAGTGGATGATATCTTCCTGTGGGGGTCTCCAGGATTAAGCTTAATCAAATGGGGGTCTGCGGCTGAGAGTGTGTGACAACATGAGAAATCCTCCTCCAGTAGACACACACGTGCACCTCCACACACACTCAGACTCTGACTCTGAGACACTTTTATAGAAAACTTTACAATGCTCTCCTGATAAGCCTCTGACTTGCAGCAGGGCTACTACAAATGATAGAGCTAGGCTAACTTCAGAGACACACAAAAGTATGTGTGTGTGTATGTGTGCACACATCCATGCACTTTGCAACCTCCCCTTTATGATCCAGTGTGGATTACACAGCATAGACAGGATGTCACACTTCTAAAATAAGGCTTTCCGATTAGCCGAGGTGTGTGTTAGACGTGCCCAGACTGCACCGTCTATGTACTCAGCTCTGACACCTAAAACTGAGAACATGACACCTCATAATATCTACACACTAACATTACACTGGTATCTGGAAGGTGACATTGGCCATTTATTAAAAGTCAGATATCATTTTATTGTCATTACCCATGCCTCTGCAGCACTCTGTGGTCTCAAAGTTAGTTTTTTGGCATGATATTAGCCAAGCAATGGCACAGAGTTTCAGTATTGGACCTTTGTAGTGCGTATCTGTCAAATGCTAATTTACAGCCCCTTACTTCACACATGGCAGCTAGGAATAGCCCCTGCATGAGAAACTCACAAAGCCTCAAGTCATGGGGAAGCATATGTGGAAATAGTGAGAGTGGCAGGCCCGTCTCAGCTGCCAAAGGGGGGCCCCATGCAGGGGCTCATGTGTGAGCACGTGTCTGGGTGAGTGGATGTGGGTGTACATGTCTGTTAGTATGGCAATGCATGTGTTTGTGTGTGTGTGTGTGTGTGTGTGTGTGTGTGTGTGTGTGTGTTTGTGGCAGAGACAGGATGGGTGGGGTGATAACAGTCTCCTCGGTTGAAGACTGTCTGTGCCTTTTGAAACCCGAAGTTTCAGTACAGTTCCGCTGTCTGCAGGCCATTGATGTTTGTCACAGGGAGACTATGAATAGCATTTTTAAAACAATATAATGTTAAGGATTTCTTAAAGACTGTACTTTAGCTAAACCATTTTTGTTGGTCTCAATTACCCCTTTTACACCACAATTAGCATTTGTACATGGGTTTTTAAAACACGGATGACAGATAAGGTTGGTGTGTGTGTGTGTGTGTGTGTGTGTGTGTGTGTGTGTGTGTGTGTGTGTGTGTGTGTGTGTGTGTGTGTGTCAATATATATCCATCTCTCTTTCAAACTCAGTGCAGACTAATTTGGATCGGACGATCTGGCCCATCATTGAATCTAGTCGGTAAAGGGGCTAAAGTTAGTGTGTTCATCTGTGATTCCTTTGCTGCTGATCAGAGCTGGAGCCTTTAAATACTGCAGAGTCATAGGACCCTTGTGTGAATGGCCATTGTTTGAATTCTCATTTCATTAAAAAGCCAGATGTTAGCAGGTGTTTTTAGTGTCGTGGAAAACGGGCTTTTGAAAGGTTCTTTGTGTCTCAGTACTTTAACACCTCTGCAGTGGATGATTATGTGGTAAAAAGCTTGATTTCTAAAATTTACATGACAAATTTATTACGAAATTAAACATGCTGAGGACATTCAAATTGAAGAGATATTCCCACAAAAACTCCCAATCTGCAGATACATACACAAAACCTACAGGGCTGTGAAAAAGGCAACTGGGGAAGTGAAACTTCTCACATTGACTTTGTTACGCTTTCACATCGTCGACCTTAAGGCAGTTAAATAATGTTAACTGGGCTCTTTATTCTGTTGTACCTGTTTCTGTTAGCAAGTCAACTGAGGAAGCAAAGTGGTATTGGTATTGTTATTGGTACAAATCAATCAGTGAGGAAAGAGTACATGGAAGGATTTGTACACCTGATCAAATTCCATCCCAGGAGCTGCTGGGAGTAGAAAACATAGAAGTAGATTCATGCCAGTCACCCCCATAAGGCCTCTGACCAATGAATCCACATTTAATTTCTGCTTCAATCAGTCAAGAAAGCAACCAATTTGGAGGAAAGTTTATTCTTGTTGGACACCTCTGGAAAGATGCCAGAAGGGGCCTACCAGGGACTATTGGTTTTCAGAATGAAAACTTGTTCTCAGGACAAAAGCTCCCAGCTGAGGTGAAACTCGTCTTAGCAGACACCTCTTGGTGTTGAAAGTAGGAGTGTCGCCAGAAAAAAAGGCTTTGAATACAGCCGCTCTTGTGACAGAATCTTGACACAATCTGTCATTTCCATCTTAACCCGCCTCGTTGTTTCATTTTCTACCACTCCCTCTTCTCACTGTCTATCCCCAAACCCCCACCCCACCCTGTTGGTCTATCTGTCTGAGTGCATTTCCTGTGTCATAGATTACAGGATGTCCTCTACAAACAAACAAGATTCCAGCCACAGAGAGCGAAAGAAAGCAAGCAAAAGAAGTCAGACAGAAACTTGCAGAAGCATGGACAAATAACAAACTTCTAGAACAATCTAATGGAACAAGATGACTGCCATAAACTAAATCCCAAACTATCGGCTTAAGAAAAGACACCAAAAAGGAAACTGCTCAATTTACTATCAATACAAAACTGTATTAAGTATGAAATATAAAATATGTTCTACATTTAAGCTTGCCATAATCCATTCAGAGGTACTTATTTTTAATAAAACATCACTTTTTTAGAAATGATTTGCCAATTATTCCCAAATAAACAACAGGATGGCTCAGCAATATATCTGAAAAATGGTTCAGAGTACGAACATCTGACAATGAAATCCTTATTCAAGGTTCAACTTACTTGCTTTTTCTGTAGCTTTAAATTGTATGATATGGGGACGTTGCTTGAGAAATGAGGGGTCACTCCCTCAGGTATGGAATGCTGACTAGTAGCTGGAGAGGTGCTAGTTTGCCTCCTGGGCACTGCCAAGGTGCCCTTAAGGAAAGCACCAAAACCCCCAACTGCTCGGGCTGCCTGTTCATGGGCAGCCCCCTTACTCTGGGGTGGGAACCACCAGAGGCCCCCTGATAAAATATTATCACAATACTACATAAAATTTAAGTTTAAGAAAAAACGTTGACAACATCTGTTTCTATCCAGTAAGATAAAGTTTTCAGTTCGTTCATCTCACTTCATTTTCTTTCAGCAACATGTATCCAGTGGACTGAAAAAGCAACTAATTGTATTATTCTTGTAGGCTACAAAAAGTTGAATTAGTATTTACAAAATCAATCTTTTACAGAATAACAAATAGATACCTGGTGTCCGTGTTTTGATACAATATTGCCACACAAAACATCACGATACTATGTTATGTCGATCTTTTCCCCCACCCCTGGTCCTGTTTGTGCATGTGTGAGTATGTCAAGTGATTTGGTGTAAAACAACGGAGTGAAAATTCAATTTGCCCTTGAGGGACTAATAAAGGAATGCTTTCTTTCTTTTGCTGCATAATGTAACTCAGTGTCAAGACTGCGTAGCTGTCAGAGACGAACAACATGTAGTGGCATGGTGCTTAACAGGTTGCCTAACCCAATATCCCCTGAGACTAGGCTAAGATGAAAGGGCAAACAACCGGTTTTCTTTGCTCTTTCTTCTCTCAGGAGGGCAAGCAGAGCCGCACCCTGCCTCTGACCTGACTTTGGCCTCCCTGCATGTCTCGCTAAGGGGCCCATGGTGGTGTGAAGGGCGGAGCCCCTCCTGCAGGCAAAACGAGAGCTCAACTCACCTCACACTGCATCAACCTCAAAGACCTCACATATGGTGGGTAACAAACAGGTGTTAGACAACATGTCGTTTCACTATTTATGCAAAAAAAAAAAAAAAAAAAGGCTGACCTGGAACACTCAGGTTTGAGGCTGAATTCATTAGCTGTTGCCCTGGGAGGAAACAAACAATCTGTATGCAGCACTGTGGTTTCCCCCCTGAGGTTTGAGCAACTCTTATGTCTGCTACCAGCAGAAGTGTTATGGGTGGTGTAGGGATGGTGCACTGTTTTGTCTTTCTATGCTGATTTCTCGGTCAGAATGCCACTCACCCCTCTCATGTAACTTTGTGTGTCTGCGTGTGCAGTTCAACACCCAGACCAACATACAGGATAAAAATATAGCGAGTGCCATGGCTGCTCACTCGAGTGAGATTCCTTGACTGTGTGTTTGTGGGTTACACACACATGCAGAGCTCCAATTTTGGCAACTAGTTCATCCTACTACCGTCTCCTTGGCTGAGGAGTCACAGAGAACAATAGAGCCTCTGTCTTCAATGAAGTAAATAGCAAAAACACTTTACATAGTTACAGTCAAACCATTGCAGCACTGCCCTGCAAAGGATCGAATTAATCTTATTATTCAAGCCTCTCTGCTTCTCCGTCTTGCTGAGGCGCAGTTCCGACTTCAAGATGAACTGGTTTGCTGACTACACTTGAAATGACCTCATCTAATATTCTCTTTGATACAGAGAGGAGTCATTTCTCCTGTGCTCAGCACATAAGTAACTGTGTTTATTCACTCCAAGTTTGGAATTTTAAAGAACTAATATAAACTTGTTGAGCTTGTTGGAGAGCAGTGTTAGAAGTTGAAGGCAAAGAAACCTGCCATGCAAAAACACAGGCCTGTGTGCATGTGTGTATGTGTGTATGTGTGTGTGCGTACAGATGTTCAGACTATCAGGTAGCTGTATGTAGAGAGGAGGCCCCAGCAGTACCTGCCTGTACCACCGCTCCCCACATAAGCGATCATTTATCCCATTAGCAGGGATGCTTCTCCTACATTACCATGCTATTTAAAAGAAAAACAAGAAGACACTTTGCTTCCACAGCCCTTGCCAAAAACAGCTCATATTGACAATGTTGCTCTGTACAAAATATGCTAGATCTCCTGTCACCTCCCAGCGCTTTCCTGGAGGAACAGTACAATGCTAGAAATCTAACATTTCAATTCCGTTTTATTGCAACATTTACATTTGAGATCCCCCCTAGAGAATGTTATGGCAGCGGGCCAGCTGTTGTTCCAGCAGTCTCTACTTCCAGGAAGAGTCCAGAGAGGCTAGTAGACAAAACAGAGGAGAAACCTCCTAAAGCTGCTGTTGCTAGCTAGGCTTAAGGTTAAATGCTTGTAGCAACTGATTAAAACAACTGCCAGATAACATAAGCTTGCAATATGTGATAAAAATATGTCTTTAAAGTAAAAAATATGTTCACTGCACAGCTTTACATTCACTTCAACATATGAAATTATCAAAGTGTGTCTTTAACTGGGACTTATACGCTTAGAATTTAGACACTCTCAAAACTCTTGTCAATAATGGTGAATGGTGACTTTTTGTTTTCTACATTCAACACCATGCCATTGAGCCAAGTACAGATGGCAGGTGGATACTGAACCTCAATGTTTTTTAGGTACTGTATAGTATAGAGACCTGGCACTGCGCGTTTTGTTTTGTTTGTTTTGGTGAACAAATTTACCACTTACAAATTCCCAAATACCACAACAATGAGACTGAACCAAAAATAGGAACTCGAGTTGGACTGACCATGGCAAGCTAACCTGCACCTGCTGTGCCATTTGTCATAACCTTTGGCTATAAGAACTTCACTCAAGTCCCAAACAAAATAACTGATACTAAATTTAATGTCTGCCGTTTTTAATATACAGGATGCTTTTCAGAACTTTTTCAGGGACCTGAAAATACACTCAAAGAGGTCAGTTGCTTGGTAATGTGACAGTTATTGTTCGCACCTGTGGACGGTTAGCAGACAAGTTTCGCTCAGCATCAGCTATCTAAAGTTAGTTTGGAAATAGCTTTGACTAAAGGAGGTAAACGTGATTAGACTGACATTTTGAAAAGATGAGTGTTTGTTTTCTTGCCACACTTTTTTTTGCAAAGAGCAATTATGATTTCCGGCATTACATTACCCACTTGCTAGCTTGCTAAACTGTTAGCATTAATGGCTTCTAGCCGACGTTGCTGCGGATTCTTACGACTTAACCACTTGAACGCCGAGCATATCACATACACACCTTCTCATGTTGTAACCAAGTTTCCCCAAGGACAATTTGAGGGCAGTATATGCTCCATAAGGCCAGGCTATGCTATGCTACACACTGCTAAACTAGGCTACTGTTACTATAACTAGGAAGACCAGAGGCTATAATAGTCCGCTAGTTACAAAAGGAAAGGAGAGCTGATATTCCCTTCTCTGTAAAAACAGAGAGAGGATGGAAAAGAGTAAAGGAACAGAGGAAAAAAGCAAAATGGGGTGGAAAAAAGAACAGAAATTACTGAAGTATAAACAGTTAGTGGCAAGGGATCAAGTCTGAAAAGAGAGCAACAGTCAGACAGACAAATGGACAATTTCTCAGATAAAACTCCGCTTATCTAAAAGAGCATGAAGACAAGCTGCTTTGTTTTTTAGCCTGGTCCCCATCAGTCTATCTGATGGGTCTTAAAAGGTGCCATTAGCTGCAAAGGGTCAGGGAATTTTCACACCCCAAGGAGGACCATGTCAATGTTCTTACTGAAGATAGAACATGGATATCACCAAAATAGTTTCACATGACAACATATCCATGGAAAAAAAAGGCCATGCAGAACAGCTCTGAATGCATGCACACACAGATACAAACACGGAAAAATGGAAGGAAAGGGAAGAGATTGGGAGGTTTGGGAAGAGAGAGGGGTCTCCATTTCCTCTCGCCAAATTTGCTTTGGCAACTCTTTCCGTGGGAATGGTTAGAGACCAGCTCCTCTCAGCCGGAGAGAGCCAGGGATCGGCCCACCGAGGAGACGGAAAGCTCAAAAGCGTAACATGGAGATGGGGGGAGGGGGGGTAAGTAAATACAGCTGGACTTTTCCATGGCTTTTCCTTTTCCATCCTTTCCTTGGCTTTTGCTGTTTATAGAGGGATCAAATGCTTACATTAACATTCTACACAGATAGGTTGGATGTGTGCAATGTAGTGTCATTACCAGGCTGTGAAATTAGTCTTCAAAGACCAATATCATTTCTATATTAAACATATTTGTCTTGCAATGTGCAACATCTAAAATCTGACAATTTTCAGCAGTGCCCAAGTGACACTGGATTGTCTCGGCCAATAGAGTAGTGCAGGATTGAGTCCTGTACCACTCTGGAAAGTAGTAAATGTTTTACCACTCCTGCTTTCCTCGTCTTAAAGTCAATGGGTTTTTGGTTAGATGGCTGAAATAAGGTCTGTGGTTATCACAAACCTCAAAGACTTTCATGGTCTGTTCTACGACATAAAATACGTCATTAAATACCCCACTGTGAATTTTGATAATTCAATTTACTCCATTTTTAAAGTTGTTCCAATCCCTGCTCATAAACGAATGGATATTTCCATTGATCTGGGTGTGTGTGAATGTGTGTGCATGCATTTCTGATAGTGAAGTCTATGAAAGTGTCTAAATGCTTACTAGTTCATAATAATTGATGATAACCTAAACCTTTATAATAACTGCTGCTAATGAGTTCCTTCAGTATTTTTGTTTGTGGTTAAAAATGAAAGGTCTGTGATTTAGTTTGAACATTTTTGCAGTTAGAGTATCAACTATTTTCATAATTCTGATTGGAAGAAGGTTGTAGGCTCAAGTGAGGGGGAATCTGCTGATGGCTCTTTTCCTTACATTGGTGCAAAAAGCTGCCCTGGTTTAGAGGAGGCCAGATGTGAATCGTGGGTAATGAGGGAAGGACTGCGTCTGTGGAGGATTGGGGAATGCGGGGCATAGGGCATATTTCTGCTCGGTGTGTAACGTGCCCTAAGGTTGAGGTTGTTTGTAAAAGGGTTAAATTGCATGGCTGAGCAGATACATAAATAGCACAGGGTGGGAGAAGGGGGGCATGGACGCTGCTGCTGCCTGCTGGCGTGGAGGGGTGGAAGGAGAGGGCATACATGCACAGACATATACACACACACTGAGTTTAAATTCCAAGTATTACTTATGGGGCACAAGCAGGCAGTTCGGGCACCCCAGCCAGACTGCTGCACATGAGTTAACATGTGACAACCTAGCCAAGAGTGCTGTGCGGACGCGCGTGCGCACACACACACACACACACACACACACACACACACACACACACACACACACACACACACACACACGTATGTTTGCACACTTGTTCGAAGTCACACTAACGTACACACATGTTCACACAAATGCAAACAGACCAAGAAAAAGCCAACCCGCCTACTACCACACATCAAAGGCAGAGGCAGAGTGAGGCTGCAGACAGGGACACATCCCATAATGATAAATCACATCCAAACACCTAAGACAAACTCTCAACCCTTCTTAACTGCACTAAGATGGACACCCCAAACAAGACAGATGACTGGGCCTCCCTGCCCCACATCCTTTGAACACACACAGGATGTTTTCACTAATCTGACGGGATTAGGACAGGTTTACCTTCTCTGAGATGATGTAAGACCAGAGCAGATCAGAAATCTGACATGTAGAACCAGTTTCTTACTCAGTTCCATGACAGTTACCCATTTACTTTTTTTGTACTTAATAGGCTAAAAGATCTGGGCAGACTTCCTACAAATTGAACAGTCAAATGGCTAATAATGGTTCACCATATTTTGAGGGCAGCAGTGTCCTTGCACTTTCAGTTTGCCGTGCATGGATCCTCCTGTCAGAGAGGAGGATAAGGGGGATTTAAGCGAGGGTGGGGGCTTGCAGTCAAATCCCCTCTCATCTTACAGACATCATTACGCCTGCTAAAGCCTCATCCCTGGAGCCCTCCACCAGGGACTGGGACAGACCACCAATTACAGTCTTAACCTCAAATCGTGCCTTCTCGGTCTCTATCTCTCTGACACCTATAGCTGGAAGGGGGGTGGGGGATGACAAAGATGCTGCCTCATGGGAGACATTGAAAGCTGCCACCATTACATACATTATCTGCTGAGGTGGAGTAAGACAGTGTTTCCTTAACATAGAGCAACTGATGGTTCACAGTTCTACCATGGCTACAATGCATTATAAATAATGGAAATTCCATTAAGACATTTAAAAGTAAATCTTATAAAGCTGCACTGAATGGTACACAGCCCAGTTGTCACAGATATTGTGGTGAGGAGCAGACTGAAAAGACATGAAAATCTGATCTTGTTCTTGACATGAAGTCACCACCACTTGGACAAGCTAGTGTGGCTAGTTAACAAGAGCCACTGAAGCTGCCATCTTCAGCTACAGCAGCTGTTCACCATCATATTATATCCAGAGTAGGGATGTCCATTTCCCTTAATTTTGCTTTTGAGAGCCTGACACCCATAACTAGTTATTTTTTAAGAAAAAGAAAAAAGAAAAAGCAAAATGATGTGAAATACAGGAGGTGCCAGGGCTCAATATTAATGCTTACTGACTAACTGTTAGCCGCTGACATCCCTAATCCAAAACATCTTTATCATCAGTAATTCAAAAAACCTTTCTGGGATACATAAATATCCCACCTTAAAACACAATCTGCTGTCCAATAAGGTTCTAAATTACTAGAGACCTATCCAGACAAGTATTTTGTTCTGTAGTCAATACTGTATGTTTAATATATGAGTGATGGTAGCAGCTCATCAAATAGAAAGCAAGAGTGTTGAAATCACATGCAAATAAAGTGCATAATAAGCACAGGATTAACAAGGTCTGTAGTGCAGCAGAACGGGATGCAGCATGGTCTCGTAAGACCTGATTTTCAGTTCAGCTAATGTGTACAGTATACAGCTACAATATAAATAAAAAGGCTCATGGGATGATAATTTCACAGATGGAGTGGTCTGCTGTGACTCAGTTGCTGTAACTGAATCGTTGATAACATAAACAAGCCTCCAGCGCTCCAGACAGCCGAGGTGACATGATGGTTTGGAGGATAATGGAAGGTGTGAATCTAACAATGTGTGAGTCTGTAAGGGTCCTCTTATACCCACATTCAACTGCCGTCCACAGGAGCACCTGGAGGAGTAATGAGCCATAGTAAACAAGGTAGGTCACTGGCTCAGAATGAATGAATAAATATATGTGTGATTACCCAGTTGAGCCATGTGCGACTGTGTTTACAGCTTAACTGTAAGCACAGTGAATTGGTGTGGCAGAAATGCTACTGGAAAACACATAGTATTTCATATTAGGAAGTGGAACAGTTTTGGCACTGTAACTAACACTCCATCCAAACCTCTGCTACAGTGACAGTTGAAGCATCAGCTACAGTGACAAGAGCTGGCACACTTTTTTATTGGAAAATCCACTGCTGTCCCTTAGCAGCTCCATTCACTGGACTATATGCACTCCATGCATTTTGCCCAAAGCATGATCTGGTGAGACATGTGGGATCGAGCATTTTGGGGAGTGTCTGGTGGGATTAGGACTCTTTGAGGGGTTGACACCAGAGAAGGTCAGCGATGATGATCCTCCAATCCAACCACTATCTGCTCAATTCCCATGATTAAAAACCAGGATCCCCCTTCTTGCAGACAAGAAGCTGATGCAAAAAGTGAGAACTCAGCCAACTTCATCAAGGGAAAGCAGGGTTAAACCTTTGGACATGTGTAACATAGACAGACCCTATAAATATTAGTTGGCCTTGGCTTTCGATACAATGTTTGGGTGGCAGTAGCTCAGTCAATAGGGACTTGGGTTGGGAAGTGGAGGGTCTCCAATTCAAGTTCCTGTCTAGACCAATTATGGAATCTGGTACCTGGAAAGGCACCAGTCTGCCTCCTGGGCACTGCCAACGTACCCTTGAGCAAGGCACTGAACCCCCAACTGCCCGGGGCGTCTGTCCATGGGCAGCCCCCTCACTCTGACATCTCTCAATGTAATGCATGTATAGGTCCTATGTGTATATATTTCTCTGAAATGTCTACCAAATTCAGTTCCTGAATGAGAGGCGGCCTGCCACAGATCTGTCTGCACACACCTTGCTGGGCTTAATCTGACCTTACAAGGTTTGGTTGGTACATATGCCTGGCTAGAGAAGTTGGGCTGGATGATATGGACAAAATCAAATATCACAATACTTTTGACCAAATACCTTGACATCTATATTGAGATATATACTGTGATATACACAAATATATTTTTGGGGAAAATAAAGCTGAATTCTGCTTATTTTCATTTTGACAGCTGAAAACAATTTTAAAAATCTGCAGATTACATTTGGGCTGCTGATCAGGAATGTGAATGATGAATGCATGGGTAAAGGCAAATAATAGAACAGCTGACCAGGCTAGTAAGTTCAGAAAATTACAACACTTTAAAGGAAAGGCTGTGCCAGGGAAATACACTCATGACATTATTATATCCAAAATCTAAGATGACATCTAGGCTCATATCATTATACTGAAATCGATATCAATGTATTGTCCAGCCCTGATAAGAAGCTAGTTTATATGGCCAAATCCTTGTCTATGGTCTCAATCAAATTATCAAATTTTCAGTTAAAACTATGAAATTCTTAAGGAAATCATGTGTGTGTGTGTGTGTGTGTGTGTGTGTGTGTGTGTGTTGTCATCATGATACTAGAATTTTAATCTTTGATACAATACGTTATAAAATATCAATATTTGGTACAATTTTCTTCACCGCACGGAAAAATGGACATTGAGGGTATAGATGTTAAAATTTTTATTAAAAGCTAAATATAACAAGGCTATAACATGACAAGAATGACTTTTCTTTTCTTAGTTAAAAGCAGAAAATGGCAGAATGTAAAGTAATTCAACTTAAAATATTATTTCTAAATAATTTCTTTCCAAAAATATCATAAGTGACACGATCAGTCGTGGTAAATGTGAGTAAAGCTCATAAGCTCCTCTTTATCAATGCAGTTTCTCTGCCAATGACTAACCCCTCGCTGTATGCTAAACAACTGGTCTTTGAGAGACCACAGCTCAGATGGCCAGAGGCTACACTCCTTTTCCTTCCTGTCTGTGGGGTAGGATTAGGTCAGCCTGTCAGCTGTTTCAGACACCATGACTAGCCGCTGCCACTCTCCTAACCAGGCCTCGTCTGACAGGCCCTGCAGCCCCGGTCTGCCTGCTTTTTAGACAAACCGCTGAACACACTGGGTCCTTATATGCTGCATAAAAATGCAGCTGTATCTGTTGATGGCCGTGTTTGTTGTATTTGGGCATTAAGTGGGCCAGTCATGGCCACACTAATGCATTTGCAGACCAGGCGGGTCAATTAGAGCGCCACACTGAGCCCATCATCCAACACAGAGAAACAGTCCCTGACACATGAGGGCTGCTGAGATGCAAGCTGTGGTCTTCAATGTTATTATGTGGAGAGACAGGGAAAAACAAGGGGGAGGGGCTGAAATGAAAGAGGTGTGCTGTGTAAAATTCATATTGCCTTTATAGTAGCTACAATAATGCAGGCTGCAGAAAATGTCTGAACTGTGGATTCTAGAGCAACAATATGAGACACAGAAATTGCATTTTCACGATATAACAGTTTAACAGAATTGTCATCAGAATGACCTTTAAAGCAATGAAAATGGTATAGTTATTTTTGGTTGAACAACTGTTTTATCACTGTAACTTGAAGCTTCAAACTTAAAACCATTTCTTCAATGAAAGGATGTTTAAAAAGTCTCCCTTCTGAAAATAACTACAATAAAGGTCAGATTCTCTGTCTAGCTGAACTTTTTTTCAATATCATTGATAATAGGGATGCACAACAATATTGGTCATTGGCAATGGCTAATGTAGGCTTTCAGAATCAGTCAACATGCTTTTTCTTATTTTGTACAATTAGTAAATATTATATACGCTGAAGAGCATTACATGTTTATATCTGCTAATGGGCCATTATGATAAGTGTATGCATGCATAATAGTGTTAATTCAACTACAGAAGAGATCGCTAAAATTACGTAGGGAAAAAAGTGGATCAATATCGATACTGGTTATTGGTCAAATAAGTTGTTATATATCAGCATATCAGATATCTGCAAAAAATACAATATCTTGCATCCCTAATAGATAAGCAAATGTCCACGGTATGGTAACTATCAGTTTTCATATCACCACATACCTTGAAACGAGTGTACCTAGTCCTCAACGCCACATTTTCAAACTCTACGCCCTCAACTTGTCTTTCTGAGACTTTCTGGTTAAAAATCTTAAGTCTCGGGGCCCTGACACACCAAGCCGACAGTCGGCCATTGGCCTACATTGGGCTGTTGGTGAGCGTCCATTGCTCTAGTCACTGCATTGTGTCTCACACCATTGCCCCTTATCGGCCCCTGAAAGTAAAGAAAGAGCTAAAGTCAAGAGGGAGTGAGAAAAAGACAAACTTGTCTAGTATTAGGGATGCACGCAATTAGATGTCTAAATGATTAAATGTCTGCCATCTCGCTAGTCGGCCCAGAAATATTATCGGTTTGGAGACCTATTTCCTTTCACGCAGACGCAGAGTTTATTGACCGAGAGTTGACAACGTCAAGCAATGCAGCAGGGGGCCTTCATTGCCACTATAGGTCTCTTGACATCAGTATTGCGTGTGTGTGACCCAATCCAAGATAAGTTGATGAAATCACCAGGGTTATTTTTTGTCAGACTTTAGAAAGCTCACCCCAGGACAGTGTAGCCCTTGTGTAAATATTTACAGGCAGTGTAGTACTTCTTGTGACAAGTAAACAAATTAAGTGAGCAAATTAGGCTCTTGTATCCTGGTTTGCTTATGATGAATCACTTTGGTTTTCACTAAAACACCCAATGACATGGATGTGGCAAGGGATGCATCTGTTAAGTTCTCCTATATTTCAGTCCTTCCCCCAGTAATATATCTAACAGAAATTTCATCTGCAGCACAAAATGCTGTCAAAACTATTATAGTTTTAGGGAGAAGACCCCTGCTTAGAGTGGCAGCGGCATGACTCCAGCACAGGCAGCCCCTCACTTCATTTTACATTTAGAGCACAGCACAGTCAAGCAGATGTCTTAGCAGGCAATCCCAACTGCGTTTGACAACCAGCTATCCCCCAGTAAATACTGTGGTATCATCAAGGCAGGGCAGGACATCAGACAGCAGTGGATTAGCATTAGCACTGTTTCCATCCATTAAAAGCCCTCGCAATTACAGTTTCTGTCAAGTGAATACACCTAAGCGCAGCAAGTGATTGCCTTCCTTTCACTCAGACAGTTTAATGGTATGGAGATAAGAAGGTTCATGTTTTTGTTTTGTTTTGTCATATTACCGTTTGCAGGAGGACTGTATTTGTATCTGAGCCATGGCATTTTAACAGCATTTACTCATCTCACTTCCAACCTTGAAAAAGAGCTGAGAGGCTGATGTTGCCTAGACAAACAAGTATACAAATGGTGGTGTGTCAGACAGGAAGTTTGCAATCACAGGATAAAAAAAAGAGAAGTGTTTCAGTGAGAGACATTAGGTCATGTCCTCCTAAGTGGTGTGTCTTGGGGACCTTTAAGAAGAGAGACACTAGCCATGTTACTGTAATGCTGCAGCAGGAAACTAGGAAATTACAAGTCATTAACCAGCAGACTGGAGTTCCAGCTAACACTTGAAATATTTATCCCACAGGGGACAGAGCAGAGAGCAAGGGGAGCTCCATCCATGCTGCATCCATAAAGGTATTTTAGAGAGAAAAAACTGTCCAGGCAAAGTCCCAAAACTGTCACACACATTTTCCTGGGGGTGACAGACTCTCCAGTGAGGCTCTTGACACACCAAGGTGAGAGAAAATGGCTGCCACTGCACACATGCCGCATGTACCAAAGTCACATCTCGGTGTCTGCGGGGCTTTGTCTGCTGGCTTACTCTGGGAGTGGAGGCATAATGGTCTGGGTTGTTAGCGAGCACTCCAGTTGCGCTGTGATGGGAATGTTTTCGACAGCTTTCAGACACTTGGCACTAATGATGTTCTGCATGCCCTATGGCCAGCTGGGATATTTTTTTCTTCTCACTCCAATCAGTGTGTTGAACAATTTTACCAGCAGCCGCGCAACTCGAAGAAACACGCCAGCTCAGCCGGATTGCTGCTGCTCGGGCTTAAATACTAACGTGCTAAAAAACAAAGTAGATGTTATATCCATAGCCAAGATGTTCTAAGTCCTTATTAAATCCTGCTGAATCATCTAAAGAGCCTCTGTCTAAACATTCAAGTCAAAATTGACCACAATTTAATACATGAAATAGATCAACATTGGAAGCTATGAAAAATGTTGTAAATGTAATTGTGTTGCTGAACTAAAAGGTCTTCACAGATCCAATAGGTTCCTAGTAACCTGAGACTGGAACCAGGACTCAAATCTGCCAGGGAAAAATTACATTCAGTCTGTGTGCAAAGTGTCAAATACCAAAGTGGATCTACTGAAGGTAGATCAAAAGGGTTTTTCATTGAATCAATCCAAGTTTTGAATGTCGCTGGGCTCACTCTCTTCCTCAACTTTCCTTCGCTCCGCCTCCAAAGTCAGCCTAGTCATCACGCAAAATACACACACTGCTGCTTCTTGAGAGAACCACGCATGTTTCTCTCTTGATTTGTGCTGAATGCTGATCACTAAATAAACCAGGCACCCGCAGTAACACAATGTGACCTGACCTGAAACTGACTATAATAAAACATGGATCCAAACTTGTGTGGGTCTTGGGTCAGGTGTTGGGTCCTGGTAGACCCATTAAGACCTCTGATTGTGTGGATGGTGCTAATGGTGACAAATACTGGTCATGCCAACTACCTAGTTCTACCTTCAAAAGTCAACTGGATCTTTCCTGAGAAAGATCGGCAAAATGCAGACACACATATTATGTCAACATCAATTTGTCGAGGTGGCAGTCCTAAAGCAGATGACTCTGTTGAAATCCAGCAGTATATTCAATCTCTGTCATGTTGAAGCAGGGTAGCCTATGATAGGTGAGAGCCAGTCAGACAGAGCAGACTGAAGGAACGAATCAATGAGTACCAGAGGCTCCCTACGGGCCAGTGTCGAGGAGGAGAGGGTTATTGTAAATCAATTGTCTGCCAATTCATTTCCATTGATAGCATCAGAATAATGACATGCCGTAATAAAATGGTAATCAGGGCCTTAAGCTGCAGGCGGTGGATCTGAGCTGCAGGGAAAGTGGCAGTGGCAGTGGCCCACACTTCCCACTCTTGCATTGCTGAACATGTGTGCACTTACTCATGTATGGGCATGGTCAGTATTTGCTCGATGGAACATGTCAGCGCGTTGTTGACAAACTGGATAAGTGCGTGTGTATCTCGCTGTGTGCGAGTGTGCATGAGGAACATCTCACGTGCGGCACAGCCTCTGATTTAATCCCTGAGATATGCGGCCCAACGACAGCGGCAGATGGCTCAGTGAGCAGATTAAAATCTCAACAGCTCACCTCGCGCCAACCCAAACAGACACAATTTAAGTAAGTAAGTAAGAGGAGCTGAGACAATTACCGCACATTTCCTAACAGAGCCAGGGGGAAGGAGAAAAAAAGACGAAGATGATGTTTAGATGATTTTGTTTGGCTCTTAAGGAACCACAGACACCCTAAACCCCTTCTAATCAATGGCAGAGGGAAGCGATATTAAAACCACGGGTCACAGCTGAGGTCAAACCTCATGAATCAGCCTAACTGGATGAGATATGGGTGTTATGACAGGGCGAGAGAAGACAGTAATAAGATGGAGATCTTGTTTGGTCAGAATGTGGGTGGCGAGGTAAACAACTGTGTTAGCCTTGCTTCATTGTTGTGGTAGCTATTAAATGTGGGGCAGATTACAATGAAGCCGGCTGACTAATCACCCTTTTCCACCACAGAAACTTAACAACCCAAAACCAAGACATCCCATAATCTGACCTGACCCACTGTTACTATAGGCTCTTCCTGTCTATAATATTCTACACACAGGGTACTGACAGATATTTGCCAATAAAGAGGCAAAGGCTGGACTAACTAGATCACTAGATCCTGTTTAGTAAGATAGTGAAGATAGTGGGTGTTGGAAAGACAAGAAAATAAAGGCTGATTTACATTTGTGCGTAGGTTCTAAGCAAAGCCTTTACCATGGCCTACACATGTGGACTACAGAGTTGTGAGCATTTTTACTTGTGCAGTGTGTCTGTGTCACTCCACATACCCATTAGTAGTGGGGTTTCTGTGAAGTGCTACAAAGTTTTATTGATGTAAAACCCACCTAAAACAAAAATTTAACATGGCTTAATAAAGACAATTTCAATTAAAGTACAAAAATCGGCTTCATTATAACTCACAGGATTCAAAGACAAAGCACTTGTCTTTTGCTGGACACATGTTCTCATGCTTATGTTACTCGCACAAGCCTATGGCATTGTATATTGTAAATTAGCCTAGCAGCTAGTGGCGTTTTCCTCTACTCACATGGAGCCAGGGACAACAGTAACATTTAACATAGGTAACCTGAGGAAATTCAGCTCCATTACAACTCACAAGGTTTGCCAACAAAACAACTGTCTTATACCAGACAAGTTTTCTAAACAATTACAAAATGCTATTTGCATAAGCCTATGACATTTTACATTGTATAAATTAGCATTGTGAAGACAATGAAGCCTCCACAATGCATTGTTTCTTCTCTTTGAAATAAAAGCTTTGTCTCCACTGAGGGCATTAGTTTTCAGCGTACAAAAATAAACAGTAGGTCACTGCAATGTGTAATTACATTTCTAGGCAGGTGCACATCAAGCTATGACGTACGGTATGCATCTATGCACAGCCTTCGCCGTAAGTATTCTACACATTAGCATTTCATTTGGAGATCAGTTTGAAATCAAACTCTTGCTGCCTCAGTGCCTCGAACTCGTGTTGCTGCAATCTTGGTTTTGGGTCTTGCTCTGGATGCATACAACTCTTAACAGTTATTGTTGGGTTCCCATCCAAATGTAGCACAAATTTTAACAAAAATAAAATAGAATAAAATAAAATGTGTAATCATATGCTTTTCCATCCACTACTGTTATGCAAACATTGGGAGTTGGTTTATCAAGATAAGCAGTAGGTGGCACCAGGGGTGTTGTGACATACCGGTATTGGCCATAACTGTGACATTTAAAAATCAAACATGGTAATATTGCGTGAATAACCCAGCACCTCTTAAATCATTTCTGTTTCTTTCCGTTCTCGCTTTGTCTCTCTTCCCCAAATGCCATTGGTGTCTCTTTCACTATCCACTGACTGTACCTGCTCTTCTGTTTGCTCTTCTACAGTTATGATTACAGACACTCTGCCTCCTACACTCGTACTCTGAGCATAATCTATTTGCCAAAAAAGGGAAAAAACGTACAATGA
>CM048922.1:6194085-6274085 GCA_026686955.1 Epinephelus cyanopodus
GGCTTTCAGCATTGACAAATGGATTTCCAAACCACGAACCAACAGAACAATTTCTGCTGGTCACCAGGCAGGATGTACTAAAGTTGACAAATAAACATATCATGAAACGTTGAAAAATTAGACCAAGTTTGAAAAAGCTGAACACTTTTCAAGGAACTCTGGACAAGTCTAAGTCCAAGTCTAAGTCAAGACAGGCAAGTCCAAAGTCAAGTACCAAGTCCTAGATTTTGTGTTTTGAGCCCTATACAAGTCAGGATGCACTCTTCAGCAAATGTTGTGTCATTTTTACAGCACAGAAGTTTGAAAAAGCTGAAAACCTTTCAAGGAACCAAGGATATCAGAGGTTGGGCCAAGTCATTATTTTGAAAGTCACGAGTAAGTCTCAAGTCTTTGTACTCAAGTTCCAAGTCATGTCCCAAGTCAAGTCCCAAGTCCTAAACTTTGAGTTTTAAGTCCTACACAAGTTATAATATGCTTTTCAGCAAATGTTCTGTCATTTTAACACCAGAAAAGTAATACATTAAATTTACAAAAATCGTGAATGCTTTTTAAAATTTGTATTACCCAAGCTCTGCTTGTGCTGCTCACCCTATTGAACTTATCAATGCTTCCCCACTAGTATAGATTTACTGTAGCAACTCCACCTCGTCGTCCGTCCAGTCAAACAGTCGTGCGGTTGCCATTTTGTTTGTTTGTTTATACATCGCCAGTCTGTAGAAGGAAGCGTAAGCGTCACACCGCCAACTACTGGCCTGGCATGTATACTGCAGCGTTTTTGGTCATTTTTGCAGTCTGTGATCCGTGTGCACAGTGATTGTTATGAAAACGTCGTCTAAATGTGGAACTTTTTTCATAACGAAAATGAAAACCGTTTCTGTTTTCAGTGGATCGTTTTCGTGAAAACATGGCCTTAGAGTATTAACATAATGTGGTTGTTGGGAACGCTCTGGAAACCTACATTTGAAGTCTTGTAAATATAAATAATGCACGTTTGTTTTTACGAAATCCACACACTCATCCCCGTGTGTGTGTGTGCATTATGTTCACACACACACACACACACACACACACACACACACACACACACACAAACAGCCCCGGTCACTGTCAGCTGACACTGGCCAGCGCCAGGCCAATCGGCCAGCCGTCTGTCGCTCTGGACAATCAGCCCTGCTGCCCTCAGTCAACCCCCCGGCCCTCTGGGATATCTGGGCTGTGAGAGAGGGAGACGAGAAAGGGAAAGGGAGGGTGAGCGCCAATGGTGGCTATAGGAAAAGTGTACGTGACACACAGACAAGAGCCAGAGAGACAGACTCTGGCAGAAGAAGTCACAGACTCTCTCTATCAGCTGCCTCTGGACTATGTCAGCTGTCTGTTAGTGTCTTTCTTTCTCTCTCTTTACATATCCTTTAACCTTGATGGCTTGAGCGCTTGTGCTGTCTCTGTCTTAATTTAAAACCCCATGCTATGACAAAAACCCTGCAGCTACAATATTTTACTATGAAATTTTTAAATGTGACAAATAGGAGCAAACTGGCTGATTTCTTTGGCTGCTGCTTCCTTTTGTTTATCTGTGTATTCCATTTGAACAAATATGAAATTTAGACTCACTCAAAGCATGTTATACTAAGCTATGTACTCCTCAATTATCCACAGCCTTGTCTCTTGTCCAGACGCCTCCCACCCTCCTCATTCCCCCATCCTCTGCAACCATGACACAGTTACATAATTGCATTTGGTAAACTATGTGACACCCCCCTTCTCCTCCTCCCCATCGACTCCCTCCAATCTCACATCGCACTCATCAGTTATGTCTGCGGCCGAGGAGACGAGATTCCCAGACAGACTTATCACAGTCTGTTTTGTTACTGCGCTGTGGAACTTTCATCTGTTTCCTCAAAAGAAAAAAAAAAGTTTCCTCCCAATCAAAGATTGAATTTGCAGGCTGTCGTTTCAATGCTGAGAAACTCCAGATAAAGTTGCCTGGCTGTAATCTCCATTTTATCAGTTAGGCACAATACTGCACACAACTTGTATCGGTTGCATGTGTGTTTGTGTGCAGTCTCCTCTCTGTGAGCTTATTGGTTTTGAGCACATGAGGCTTTATCAGTGCTGAGGACTTGGCTGGCCTTCTGCTGTGGGTACAAATGCTAATGTTCATGTTGGTGACACAATGCAAGATTTCACAGATGAGACTGGATAGCACACGCCTAACCATCTCATTAAGGATAGTACCAGATGGATTTAGAAAAACACATTTGTTAATAGCTGAATTTGGGAATAGCTGGAAAAACAACTCTGTACAATAGAGCTGATTTTTTTTTTTACTAATTAGGTGATCGAAAGAAAATTAGAGACCATTTTAATAATCCATTATAGACTGTATATAAACATGGATGACGCCTCTCCATTTCCTCCCGCTGCACAGAAATGAAGCCATAATATCCTGGATACGGCAGCTGCCATCTTGCGCTGTTGACATCTGACGTCCAACTGATCCGAACACTGATAATGAGCACGCCTACTGGCACGAGTAGCTGTCAATCATGATCTCAAGCCCCCTTTTTTAATTATCAAATGACTAGTTATGACCAAACTTAGCAGAAAAACGAACACTTTAAAGCCACAGTGTGTAGGAATTTCTCCCATCTAACGTTGAAATCATATATTGCATTCAAACAGATGGCGCATTCTAGCGCCTCACTGTTTCAAACACGTATTGCAACAACTGTAGCCTATGTGTGCCAAAAAGCTATGATAACACTGATGAAACCATGTCATCCGATACTACATGGAGTATTCATTCAGGCTCCTACACAGATACACACGACGCGAGTTGACAAACTCCCTCCTCACCATGCTGGCTGTGTTTACAACGTAGGACTGTTGGGGCGGGTGTTAATCGAAAGAAACCAATCACATCTTGTCTTTTGACAACTGACAAGTGGCTCAACCTCACACACACACCTCATCCCTCTCCTCGCATTACTACGCCACTAACAGCTGTTAGTGGCTAGTGGCACTACTGCCGCATAACAAAGCCCCACTCTTTGAGCATAATGCAGGATCATGTAATATGCAGCATCACGGGAGATGGAATCCTTGTCGCCAAGAAAGTGCAAAAGTGAATCAAAAAGGCAGCGTGACCGGTGAATTAAAAAAACAAGGGTCAGCACTGGGGTTGCCTTTCCCAGGTGGAGAGAGCTGCTGAAGAAGAAAGGTAATGCAATCACAGGCCAGCGCTAACAGCGGCTAACAGCGGCTAACAGCGGTGCAGTGATGCGAGGAGAGGGACGAGGCTGTTAGTGACTGGCTGTTAACAGCGGCTAACAGCCAACAGTGGCGCTGGCCTGTGATTGCATTACCATTCTCGCTCAGCAGCTCTCTCTACCCGGGAAAGGCTACCCCGATGTGGGCTTTCGTTTTATTAATTCGCCGGTCACGCTGCCTTTTCTATTCCCTTTTGCACTTTCTTGGCGACAAGGATTCCGTCTCCCATGATGATGTACATCTTTATTCAGCGCACATTTTAATAACAAATTGTAAACAACGCCTGCTTAGTAGTCTTGCCACAGTAGCACTTATTAACGCAATTGCCTCGTCACAGGCTTGTGTGTGTCTGCTACATGCAACAAAACACCTCCAAAGAACGTCATCTTAGGTTTTTATTTGGTCAAAAATATATCTATGCTTCTGATCAATGTCTCAGCCTCATGTTAACATCATATTTCACCACCTCATTGCATTCCCACGTGCACTGCAATGCACAGAAAGTAGGCAAAGTATGAGCTAACTTAGCTAAATAGCACAGACCCACGGCTAGAAAAAAAGAGAAAACATGATTGGGTGATGTTTCAACACGTCATTGGAGTACCGAAAAAGTGGAGGTCAGCTGAACTTTGATTTGTAACACATTGCGCCCATCTGCTGCAATGTGTCGAGCACAAATTAGTAGCTTCATGTCACTAGCCTCCATTGAAAATGACTTGTTGTCTGTTGCTATGTCACTAGCAGTGTAAACACAGCATAACAGCTCACTGTGACTATTACTCCCTGCAATATTTCAAACTGATCAGCTGTCAACAATCGCTGAAAATGACCACTTAATATAAATCAACTTGTGTTTCGCCAGTTGAGTGCTTTTAATGTGAAGCTTAAGCAGGAGGAAACGCTCAGTTTGCATTACCAGTATCTTGTCTTGTAAAATGTCTGGTGTAATTGGTAACATTAGAGTTGTCACAAGTTTATTAACCAGTAGGTTAATAAACGTTCTCTCTCAGGCTAACACGGAGGTGCTGATGCATGCTTTTATTTCCTGTTGTTTAGATTATTGTAATGCCCTGCTCTCTGGTCTTCCCAAAAAGACCATCTCTAACCTGCAGCTACTCCAAAACTCAACCGCACGGGTGCTGACGAGGACCAGAGGGCGGGAGCACATTACACCAGTTTTAGAATCGCTGCATTGGCTCCCCGTGTGTTTCAGGATCGATTTTAAGGTTCTTCTATTAGTTTTTAAATGTCTTAATGGTCTTGGGCCATCTTATTTATCTGACCTGCTTTTACCATATCAACCCTTGCGGATCCTGAGGTCCTCTGGCACCGGCCTTTTAATTGTTCCAAGAGTTAGAACAAAAACCCACGGGGAGGCTGCATTCAGCCATTATGGCCCTCACTTATGGAACAGCCTGCCGGAGAACATCAGGGCTGCAGAGACTGTTGATGTTTTTAAAAGGAGGCTCAAGACTCACCTTTTTAAGTTAGCTTTTAACTGAATTCTGAACTCCATGTTATTTTTACTTTCTATTGCTTTTAAATGATTTATTTTTAAATCTTTATGCATTTTAGTTTCTAAATCTTCATTTATTTATTCGTAACATTATTTTAATTGTTAAATCTTTAATTTTTCCTAATCTTAAATTTTTATGCATTTTATCACTATTTTATCTCTTACTTGTTTATCGTATCATATTGCCTTTAGCCTTTTAGTCTTTTGGTTTTTAGCTCCAGTGTTTCCTCATGGGGGGCCTCCACACTGAGAGGTGTGTCCGGTCTGTCTGCGGGGATGTCGCCCTGGAGATCCCTCAGGCCCAGAGGACTTGGGGGCTCTGCACCATGTGTGGAGTCCACCACTGTCTGTCTGGGTCGGGGTGGTCTCTGTGGCGGCGTTCCCTGTGGCCGTCAGCTGTGGCGCCTCTCAGTGTGGATGGCTCCCCATAGGTGGTCCTTTCCTCACCTGGTTCCTCAGTGCCCAGCCATGGTATTGACTATATTGACTGTGTGTGTGTGTGTGTGTGTGTGTGCGTGTGTGTGCATGTGTGCTCATGTGTTTATATGTGGGGGTGAGAGGGGCGGGTTTTCAATATGTATGTATTATTTTTGTTTGTTTGTTTTTTATTCTGTGAAGCACTTTGTCCTGCATTTTTAATGTATGAAAAGTGCTATACAAATAAAGTTTGATTGATTGATTGATAGGAAAATTTCCTCACTGTGGCATCCCTACTGCACATCATGTGTGAATGTCTGCAGACACCCTCTGTAGTATAAAAAGAATCATGTTTAGAGTATACCCAGCCCTTCAGGCATTTGCAAGCTGACTTCCATATTCAGCAATAGTGGTTGTCAATTGTATAATGAAGACTTTTCAGTGACCAGCCAATGATCCACTTTGGCCCCAAGCAGTAGATATAAGCACTGCTGATGGTTTGGTGGCAGACATGTCCGATGCGGAGACTTTTGGCTCTGAATATCGATACCATTGTACACTCAGGCAAACTACCCTGAAGTTTTTTAGGCTTCTTGTGCAAACTGTCATGACTTCTTTTGTTCAGTTTGACATAAGGCCTGGAAGCCTCAGCAATGGCGCCAAAAATTCAAGCTGGGGGGCTAATTTGCCCACTGGGACACCTCAAAAGGTCATGAACAGAGGGGAAAGTTGGAGCGCGGAAAGACAGAACATCTGTCTTTCTCTTAGAGGACAAGGGAAATAAAGTGTTGCGTCCAGAGTTCAGAATGTACCAGTTGGAACTGGCAGGCCTGGAGATTTTCCACAGGCTGTACTTCCCTGAGAGGTCTCCCCATTTCCTCTCCGCCTCTCTCCAGAACTCTCTTTTTCTCTTCACTGTACAGCCTCATCAGTTTGTCTTCCTCAAGACAACATGCGAAGATAAACCTTTCATATACACACAAAACAAAACAAAGCATGGGGGGTGATGGGATGTATGAAGCCCATGTGGTGGCAAAAAGCGGAAACTGCCATTTCCTCCATTTCCCATTCCTTTTTATTTTGTCCTGTCCTGTGGAAGGGAGAACACAGCTCCATACCCGGATGGAGAAAGTAGGAAGATGAAAAACAGGCAGAAAATATCACAATAAAGGAGAAAGGGGGAGGGAGAAGAAAGGCTTAAGAAAAATAAAAAATGTGTCAAGAGCTGAGGCAGGCAGGAAGCTGCCCGTGGGCTTAAGTGCGGCTAAATTAACATCAAACTGTCTTTAGCTCAGCTGCTCACCACAAACAAGGGCCCAGCCTCTCCCCGGTGTCTCTACGACCTATAAAAAATACATTCAAAGGAAGGGAAACTTGCATGTCTCAACGCTGCCGCCAAGGTGAGACCACGCAATGGTTTGAACTTCACAGAGAATACATTAATACAAGGTCAAAGTTTACCCAGCCCGAAGCAGGAAAATGTAACGGGCAGTCATGCTCACAACAGCAGATAAGCACTATGGACTGCAAATAGATGTGGTGAATTAGAATTAAGCTGAGGTGCTAATGGCCCAAGACTAATAAGGGCACTTAAGTCAATTAGGGGGAGTACAACTATCATCCTTCAACTGACTTCATCTCTCCATTTGTCTAGTTTTATGTTCACTCCCCTGCAAAGCCAATAGCTCTTAGATATCTAACCTGATTAGTCATGAAAAATGCCGACACAAGTGTATAGAACCTTGTTTAAGTGATAAAGAACGAACCATTGACTTGGAGTGTGTGTGATGGTACCAAAACAGCAGCGTCAGAGGCCTATCAACCTCTGCTATCACACTGCAAAATGGAGTTTTTAACAGGTCGAAAATATTATGACCAAAATCAAACCCACCCCTGTGAGTTATAGCCTGAACCCCGACCATCTGAGGTCAACACATTAAATACTGAGCCCAACCAAGCTCGATCCCCCCAGAAAGCACTAGTTGGCTTCTTACACCCAGGACACACTAGTTGTATGGCTGCGCTAGCCATGCATGTCTCCAGTGATAAAATGGACTACTTCAGTGAATCACCAACTCTCTACATTGTATTTAAGGAAGGACAGACAGCTTCCTAATCCCACCCCCTCTGTTGTGTCACCAGACCAGTCACTAGTCAAAAGCCACAAGGCTACAGCAAAAGAAAAGGGACACAATATCAATCAATCAATATATAATATTTATAACAGAACCCCTACCCAACCCAGCCAACCGGTCCAACCCGTTGGGTTCAAGTTCAGATTGACAACTGCAAAATCATTCACAACCACTTTATAACCACATAGTAATAATAAAATATGTTCATTTATTTATAGGCGCCTTTCAAATAACACAAAGACACCTTGCATGACACTGTTATAATCAAGCAGCAATGTATCAAGACATCATAAAATCAAACTAAGCAGTGCACATGCACTGAACCTAGGTTTATGCAACTACAGTTAGATGTGAAGTTGAGCTTGTTTGTGTGTGTGCGTGCGTGGGCGGGTGTGTTTGTGTGTGTGTCTGTAGGACGAAGTCCCCCATCTAGATCTGACCCAATACCTCCCAGGCACTGGGGGGTTTAAGTAGGCAACCCAACACTGGCGAGTCTGTGCTGGCCGCAGTGAGCAGCGACTCTGATCGATTTCATTGCGTAGATTAGATTTGGGGAGTGCACTAGGATGGAGCTGATGGTGTGTTGAGTGGAGGGGGTGGCAATCATAAGGCGCCTAGTTGGTCTTTTGGAGTCTGCTGGAGCCTACACACACACACGCACACAGAGGCCAGGGGGGGCCGATATCAAGGCTGGCTGGTGGTGCAGTTAGGCAGCTGTTAGTGTTTCAGAAAAAATTAGCACCAGGTTCAACTGTAAACAATGAGCTCATTCTCTCTGCTAGAGCGCCATGCAACACACCACATCTGTTTTGGAACAAGCAGTCTTATTCAAGGCCCACACTGAGGTAATCCACCCCCCCCCCCACCCCCCACCCCGTAAAAATCAAACTGAGAAAAGCACTTGAGAGGAACTTAAAGTCATGTAATGCTGTGAATCATATTTCTAACATGCATGACTGTACTTCAACTACACTGTGGACCAGTGAGGAGATAAAGATTAATATTAACAAATCTTATATATAGAAATACTTCCTGTTTACTTGAGGGGGGAAAGGTTATTGGACTTGTAGGCTGACCCAACTTCAGATGTTTCAATTACATCACATAGGAAAGAGGGTATAAACAGGCTTTCTAGGAGAAAATACAATTAGCCTCAGCTTTCTTGGTTTCCTCCTACTTCCTTAAATCACCAAGAAGGTATTACCTGCAGATCCATAAGAGGTCTACAGCAGACTTCAAAGATGTCAACATGACAGCTCACAATAAGTCTTGACCTTTTTAAGGTTTAAGCATTTTGCAAAGTCAACCATGATTTCAATGGGTTTGACTGTAAAATTCTGCCATTACAGACCAGAATTGCTAAAATTCATTGCTTGTGGCTCTGTCCCAAAATTATGACCGTTTCCTGATCTGGTCCTGCTATGATCAGGTTTTTGCTTGGTTTAGGCACTGCTTGGTTAGGGTTATGGAAAGATCATTGTTTTGGTTTTAAAACATTATTTCATCAAGGTCAGGGAAACTTCATGGTTAGCCCATGAACTACTTTTTTAGGGTTAGGGAATGCCTGGTTATGGTTAAAATAAATTATGAACAATCAAACATCAACTATTGGTAACAGGGTTGTCACAATACCAGATATAAAAAATGTCTATGTATAAAGTAAACGATTCTCGATACCACCTTTAAGTCCACTGCAAAGAAATAAAATGTGTCCTTGGGGAGCCCGTTCTCAAATACATACATGAAATAAAAAGTCTTCACAACATATTACTTGGTGGGGGTCGAGATGTGTTTAAATTATGTGCTGGCAACGCACAAACAATGCCAATGCAAAGTCAATGACATTCTTTTGTTGTGGTGAAAACACAAAATTATGTATAAAGAGAGAGAAAGTGTATGTAGGGCAGGTGTTAGGTGTGGTGGAAGGGTAAAAAAACACAGGTTTTCCAATGAGGAAACTGTTCTTTGTGCAAAACCAAAAGTGAACGTAGTTATGTGACTTTACAGACTTGACATAACTATGCTATGCTAACTATGTCATAAAGACTTAGCCTATATAAAATAAGTATTTTAAGTAAATACTTTATGTAAATGCGCAAATTATTTTATGTAAATACTTTAGGTAACCACACAAATAATGCAAGTTTACATCACTTACGTCCTGTACAAAGTTATTTAGAGTGAAAACACAATCTTTTCCAAAACTTTGTTTTTGAAAACTAACCAAGTGCTTTTCTTCCCCTAAACTGCAACTGTTTGTAACAGACTTTGCTTTGACATTGGTTGTGTGTTGCCCGCACGCAATTTTAATACTTTTCGTGCCCACCATCACATAATATGTTGTTAAGAGATTGTGTCCATTGTGTCCCGCATATTTCTGTGAAACTGTGTTGCCTGGGCACACAAAATGGAATCATTTTTGTTTTGATTTTTTTATTAACAACCTGCAAACAGTGCTGGCACAGAGAAAGTCACTGAACAAACGCCTTCATTCATGTAGTGGGTTTGTTGCTGGAGAGAATGCTGTAACAGCCACAGATTGAGGACTAGTTCATTTTCTTTCCCATTGTTTCAGTTTTGGAGCTGTGGGTTGAAAATCTGATTGTAAATCTGTTTTTTTTAATAGCTTTGGTATTTTTAATACTATTGAATCTACAATAATGGAGCTTGTTTTGTTTAAAAATATGGATACTTTTAACAACCTTGGTTGGTAGGAAATGAGATGCAAAGTCACATACTCCAACCCATGTGACCCACCCATCCACACTGACCTCTTCCCTAAAATCTTGTGGCTGTGTCATGTTTATCAGTTCTGGGCATCTAAACGATTGACTGATGTTGCCAATGGAGGATGGTAAACTATCACAGTCACCAATATTTCAACTTTATTTTTATTTTGTCACTATTAGGAAGATCAGCCTAAAATAATACGCAATAATGTAAATGTGTTATGGGCCCTGAAGTCCTTTAGCAGATGAATATCATTCTTTCAGCAAATCTTCTATGATGTAAATGCACCTGAAAACAGAACCCCTATATAATGGAGACGCTTTGTGTAGAAAGCTGATACTTGTATTACCTTTAGAGTATGGTGGGATAAAAGAGCCCAGCTTCCACTATAGGGCCAAGCCTGGATGACAAAGCCTCAGAGGGAAACAGTGGGTGACTCAGAGACAACAGGCACATCTATGGCTCACTAATGTATATAGGTCAACCTTTAAGTCTCCTATTGCAGCATCGAGCATGTGTGGAGCATGCAGCAAAGACAGCTGCAGAAACCACTGGACATGTTCAGGGGTGAATCCAGACAGTAGTAAAGACTGGAAATGTGGTTCTTAACCTTCATCATGCACTCGAGTTTTTTTACTTTACATTATGCACATTGCAATACTATGATGTATTAATCCTTTTGTCTACAACTTTTCAATTAAAACAACAGACTGAGAGAAGAGACGGTACAATGGTGTTAGTGGGGTCCAAAAATAGAAAACAAGTGAAAATGTACTTCTTTCTCCTCATGTTTTTCAGCCATGTGGTCCGTGGTGTGTGCGTGGCTGGCAAGAGGGTCAAACAGACAAGAGGAGCAGGTGGCACCCAGGTGGGTGCTGCCGGGTTGGTGGGTATGGATTGGTGGGCGCTGCCCTTTTCACGGTCCACGTGCCATCTGCCTCGGCCGGCAGTGACTGCATCCCGGTGACAAAGAGGGAACAGAGGGACGGAGGAAGAAAACTGAACTGCCATGTTAGAAAACCTACAGATCGTTTGCTCATTTTCACCACCTTCCTCCACTTTGTTCTCACTGCAGAAACAGCTCTGACAGACTTGGCTCTGGCTCCTGTAGTAAACTACACTATGGTTATATTGGTGTGATACTATGCCAGCAGTCCCTGTATTAACAGTGGCGATACATTTAGTGTGCAAAGCCTTGGCTTGAGTCCAGCTCTTTGGTTTCAACCTACACAAACCTACATCTGTTTGTCCTACATCCGTGTTGCAGCAAGTGGAGGGACTGGTCCTGTCTCCATAGAGACTTGATGTCACACTCTGGCAATTTAATTTGGCAAACCAATTTATGGAGTAGTTAATTGCAACACTGCTCCATTTAACAGTCAAATGAGCTCTGGAAGATGTCCTCGGTCTTGTGACCTTAGAAATGTCATATATTTTAATCAGAGCTTGAGCAATAGTTCACTGTGTGCACTGTCCTTTGCCACAAAATTTTATATTGTGTCAAGTTTTGATAAAGCAGCTTTTTCTCAGCGGGCACTTCTGCAGCTTTTCAACTTCCACATCAAAATGGAGCCAATGAGGGGGTCAGGATGTCTATATAGACTGCTGGCAGCTCATGTTTATGAGGCTCTGCTACACCTGGCTTTCTTGTTATAGAAAGGGAGACTGGCAGAAATAAAATGGGGGCTTGTTGCGGTGCCTAAATCCGTCTCAGCTTTCTCTATCTTCCTCCCATCGGAACGAGAGGGGGGGGAAGTCGTATGAGCTATTTACGAGGAAGGTCACACTGAGAGGGCATGGCAAGGAGCCAGCAGTCTCTCTCCTCCTCCTCCTCCTCCTCTTCCTCCCTCCCATGTCTTTCTTTTATCCTCTCCACTCTAGTTCTCCTCATGTAACTCTCGGAATGCTAAAATTGACACTTTTATTTTGGGATTGAACCTGTAGGTAGTGGACATTTTGCAGCAGTGTTCGGTATCCTCCAGTGTGGCAATCATCATAAATAAATTTCACCTCAAAAATAAGACTTACATGTAATTTACATTAGTGATTTCACCTCTTCATGGGAAAAAGATCACTCTAATTTGCACTGAGTTTGATGAGTTATTTAGCATTTGCTGAACAGCGGCTCCTGAGGCCACAAGTAGCAATTACAGAATATGGACATACTGAAATTTCCCACCCTACCCAAGATTCTGAGTCATTTGCTTGATAGACATCAACATTAGGTAACCTAAATAAGAGCAAGTGAGGAAGTGACTGAGTAAGGTCAGTTATACAGAGGTCTATATCTAAAGCCTGCTAACATTTGCCATCAAAAGCTAGTGATACCAGACTGGAAAAGGCTGCAACATTCCAGATAGTATTGATTTGTTTAAGGTTGCATTTGACTGTTTCTGAGCCCTTCTACCTTAACTGGGTTACAAAGTGCTTTACAAAAAAACCAGTGGATAAAATAAAATACAAACAACAGAGGAATCCTAAAAACAAAACATTGGGGGGATGAAATCAAGCAAAAGGAAAAAAAAGTAAAGCACTATATTAAAAATTCATTATCACTTTCCAAAAAGCAAAGTTTTAAGAAGAGATTTAATAGATGCTAATAATGTACCCAGTCTAATTTCAATAGGCAATCTTCCACAGTCTGGGGGCTCTAACAGCAAAGGCCCGATCGCCTTTGGTTACAAGCCAAGAACAAGGAATAACCAGCAGTTCTGCATCCACTGTAAATCAATACGGTTAATAACAGGCAGCCAGTGTAGGTTGGCTATCACACGAGTTGTGTTCATATTTCTTGGTGAGGCAGCGTTTCGTACCACGAATCACAGGTCTACAGATCCGTTATGTGGAAAACCTACAACAAATTCAAATAAAGTAGCCACATCCCAAAGAAATCCTGGGTTAGTTTTTTTTCCCCTCTCTGTCTCTGTCTCTCAAATGGAATGACTTATTCAATCAAATTTGGGTGAAGCAACCATTTAAAGTTGCTTCATGAGCTTTAAAGGTAATGAATACCTTTTGCTGTGTTGAACCTGGGCACAAAATATCAATCAACAGCTTCACTTGAACCCTGATGTGTTCTTTTTCTCTCTCCCTGTACCTTCAAGCCTCAGCAGCCCTCACCCCCGCCATCCCCATCCACCCCAACTCACACTTGAAAACTCAAGAGAGCACTCCAGCAGGAGTAGGCAGTAGCAGAAGCAGAAGAGGGTTAGATTAGGTGTGAAATACGTTCTGCGACTTTCAAACAAGGAAAAAGCACCGTGGCATCGCTGGCGGAGTGGGCGAGCGAGAGCACCTAGTGAAGGGCTGTCCCTTTGATGTTTAATTTAGAGAGAGAGAGGGAGGAGGGGGAGGTGGTGGTAGTGTCGAGTGTGCTGAAACTCCACTGTTTTCCATCAAAGGCTTCGGGTTTCCTCTCCTTTTCATTTATTCACCAACAATGATAAAGGAGAATACGGACTGGAATACAACAGTTAAGAGAAGAGGCTGGGGGACAGTGAATAAGGAAAGAGGAGAAGACGATGGAAGGAAGGAGCGAGGAGGAGCAGGAGGAAATCGGGAAATTGAAAAGATGTTCGCAAAGGAGGTTCTGGTGGAGGGTTGAGCCAAATCTGGCTCATGGAAGCAGTTCTCTTCACCATTTCCCTTCTTGTCCTCTCTTCCTCTTATTAACCCGCTCTGTCTTTATCTCTCCTCCTTCTCCCCCATCCCTCTATCTCACTCTGTCCCTTCTCATCCCCCTCTCCAGCTCTCCTTCCCCTCTCCTCTGCTGGGGAGTCCTTCCTCCTCCTTTCTGCTCACTGAGTGAAAAGTGGAGCTGTGTGCCAGGCGGAGGAAGCAATTAAAAATTAATGGAAGCTGAGTGATAGAGAAACCTGCAAGGGCGTGCCGCCCGCCACACACGTGCAAGCGCATACACACACACACACACGTCTGCATGCACAGTTTCCCTCTTCTTTTCCTGTTCACTCTGTCTCTCCCTCCCTCAGTTTCTTCACCTCTTTCTGCTTTGGTGTGTCTCAGTTGGAGCGTCAGCCGTGACAAGATAAAACACTGAACACAGTAGAGGCCAAACCCGGACACCCGTTGTCTGATAGAGGTTCCAGTGCTTTAATGCATTTTTTACAGAATCTGAAAAGTGACATTAAGTCATGCATATTTTGTCATGATAAGTATGAAGTTTCATATCATGTCTAATCCTGTCCAGACTGGGCCTACAGTCTGCAGACGGCTTTTAGTTAGTGTGTCAGACTCAAAGAGTCAGCTCACAGATGATAAGCACATCAATAGTGCTGAGCTGGTTGACAATTTCACAATGGAAGCTTCTCCCTCTCTCTCTCTGGTCTTGTAAGCCAAGGACATGACCTCTGACCCCCATCCTGGAATAGCCCCCCCCAATCTCCCGAACACAGACACACACACACACGCACACACACACACACACGCGCGCACACACACGCACACGCGCGCACACACACACACACACACACACACACACACACACCAAGAGGAAGCCCTAAGGGTGCAGCAGCCACACTATCAGAACTCATTTGCATTCCTAAGAGGAGTTTGCAGACCGTGCTACACCACACACACATAGAGCCACCCTGACCGTAGATGAGCTGATGCATTATTCCCCAGAGGTGGACGGCTGGGCTTTTATTCTGACAGAAAGCAGCCGTCCACAGTGAGAAGAACATCCATCTCTTTGTTGGTGCAGGACCAGGATTTTAAACCTAAAGAAAGTCTGTACATTATTGTTGCTTTATCAAAAAACAGTGCTCCAGTTTAGAGGACGTGATTTCAGCAACCTCCTCCCACAGACAAATACAGTGAAAATCTACTGCAAGAGAAGAGAAACAGTATTGAATTTATCTTTAGGTGCAGGTATCTGAACTGTAATTCTTCTGTAAACTGTGTCCACTGTACACATTGGGACAGTCACCTTTACACTGCCTGTTCAGGGCGGGAATATCTCGCGCTGTTATGCTGCCTCGTCGTTCTGTTTATAACATACAGTCATGAGACTTTGCATTAAAATCCTCATTTTTGGAAGTTAGACAACATGCAGGAGTTTTTCTACAAATTGTGCTCTGCTTGCCTCTCATATGCACCTGTTGTGCGAAGTATTCTTTTGTTCTTTCCTTTAATCCACCATGGGAAGTAGTAACAGCACTGAAACAATGTCTGTGTAAACAGGAGATGAAGGGATCATGGATAGCGTGGCTTTAATGTTTTGATGACACGATATGCGTACGAGACACTGAGGGAGATGTGAATGTAGCTGTTAGCAGTTCGCAGAACAGTGGCGGAAAATGTCTACAAAAAAAAAAACACTGTGAAAACAATGTGGTCCAGGAGCTCCTAACCCTCCAAACAGACGAAGAGATCAGCCACCATATACCAGAAATGGTAAATGATTGTTATTACTATGTAATGCTATTGTTTTTATTTAGAAAGCTTTATATCACACTAGAGGTTGAAGCTGTTGAGCTCATGTGATGCCCATCATGCCTCTTTTGATTGCAGGATGCTGGAATGCTGTCTAAAATCACACACTGGAGTGGAATGATGATGCTATTGTTTGGTTCAGTGTAAAAATACACACGGGGCATAAAGACGGGACTTCGTAGTGGCCCTATAGCACAATCTCTGTGTAAAAAAGGGCTTTACTTTCCTCACATGCATTTTAAAAGGAGCATTCCACTGAATGTACACATTAAAACTGGTTTACCAGTCATAAGTACTACTATTCCTCATGACTCATATGTTACGACTGTTTAAACATACTTTCATTAACAAATTGGTTTCAAATTTATAGTAACAAACTGTTTGTTCAAACAAAAATGACCCTTCCATTTTCACTCCTTTAAGGGTCATTCTGAATATAAATTCTGTAATATCGTGATACCCTGAAACTGGGATATTTCCTGAGACGGTAGCATGAAAATCTCATATCATTGCAACCCTTACCTTCAATTATTGCTGTGTTTACTTTGCTAATGTCAGAGTTGGGGCTTCTTGCTTGGGGAGCCACTGTTCTGCAGGCAGCGGCCTGCATTTCATGTCAAGAACTACAACGAAGTCCCTGATTGGCTGCTTATGTTTTCAACTAAGGTGCAGATCCCTGATTGGCTCTGATTGGATTTTAGTCTCTGGAAAACATTGGAGTGGCAAATGCTTTCCAGCAGGCAGTGGCAGTGAGTCCAGACTGATACAGAGAGTGAAACAGAATTAATCTTAAACACTGCTGTACCAGTGGGTGGAATTTGTTGTGAGTTTTTTTTATTCATTTATCTGTTTTTTTGTTCTTGTTTTTGTTTTTTGTTTTATTCCATCCTCAGTGGATTTGCTTACTAAACAAACTTAATCTGATGAGAAAGACTTTGGATTGAAAGTTTTGGAAAAAGCCATTAAGTGGAGATCTCTTCTGTTTCCAAGTCAACAATGAAATTTCACCTTCATCTTATGAGATGGATAGCACTGTTTGTAACAGAGAGGGCCAGTGGTAGCTTAAAAAGGGATTATAGAGGTGGAAGGCACCAAAGTTAAGTGTTGACAAAACTTGCTCTCTATAAACTCTGTGGCTTTGAGGAGCTGCACATAGCAGGTCAATTCAAACTGAAAGTTGTGAAGGAAAAAATGTTGTTAGACATGGGGTTTGAAGGTCGCAGCATGCACCGCTGCTACGTGGAAGATAGCAAAAGCATGTGGTAACACCGTACTCCATCTCACTGAGGCCTGTGGTGGGCGGCCATTTTGGTTAAACCCACGTCGGTCTACACTGAGGGTTTTGCTACCGCACCCTCTCCCTCCCCACGCTGCAGCTCCTCCCCCTTGCAACTACTAGGCGGTTTACACCATTTGAACACAAGTCGCATGTGGGCGAGCATTGCTGCCGCTGTAAATTTGCGTATATGCAGCACATGTAACACTAGTAACCTGGACAGACTGTGTGTGCTTTACTGCAGCTCAAGTGGAACATAGTGTGTGGAGCACAGCAGTGATTTTGGAAGCATGTGTTGTGTGTTATCAAGGTGAAAATGGACAGCTGTTGCTACATCTAGCATGGTGTTGTGACTGCAGCTATGGAAACAAAAGAGAAGAGGGCCCTGTGATAGAAAGTATAAGTACTTCAGATTGTGACACTTACCTATAGTTGGAAACCAGCAGCAGGAACACACCACGGAGCCATGGAAAAGAAGAAAAAAAATAAAAGTTAGTCAAATCATCTGCAGGCATAAAATCATAGCAAACTAATTGCACAATAAAGCCTCGGCAGTCATTTAGGGGGTTCTAGCAAAATGAGGAATAGTTTAATTTCAATTTAATTGAAATTATCCTCGTTAGAGCACACGTAAGAGTTATGCGCTCATCATTAGTTTCACTCTCATTATTTGTATTTCCCCACTGAAAGCGTTGACTTTGTACATATGGGGCCTCTTCAGGTCTGGGGCCCCAGTGTGTGAATACTTAGGCATTCATGGCATGAAAATATTTAAGAGCTTCGTGTATAAAGCAATCAAAATACCATATTTAACCATGTTATGGGTTATGAGTTCTCACTGTAAGCGAGTGAATTCAATCTAGGAGGTGGTTTATTTGAGTTTCTGTTAATCAGCACACATAATACACATATGAGTGGAGATTTTCTTCTCTTCCTTCCCTTTCAACCTACCATCTCAAGATGGGCGGCTGCCTCTCTCAGTAGTGGTTTTATATTTTTCCTGCACTTGGCTTAAATGACACGGCAGAGGGGGGTTGTGAAATTCCAGACAGCCTCATTAAAGCACAGTAATTGCTTTGCGAACAGCAGCTCATAAAAAGGCCCCGCTGCCCCATCTCTTCCTATAAAAGGCAAGGAGGTAGTGTGGTGGAGATGGGGGGATTGTAGGGGTGCAGAACAAGGGGGGACCCCAACTGTGAAAGTGTTGGTGGAGGAGGAGAAGGAGAAGGAGGCGATAGGGGTGTGTGTTTGAAGCAATGATGCCTTTTGATTGATCAACGTCATATTCAGTGTCTTAAGACAAAACCATGCATAGCCTCCAGGATGTTGATGATGACTGCAACAAGTAACGCAAATTCAACTAACCCCTTAGAATTATGTGCTACCTTGCATTTTTGACCAATCTGTGTAGTTTGCTGTGAGTTTCACTTATAGCAGTCCCCCACAAAACATCACCAAACTCACTTTGTTGTTTATGGCTGTGAAAATGCAAACGTGCTACATGCACTTGTCACATTTACCAACAAATCTATGAAGGGGTTTATTTGAGTTTCTGCAAATTTAACCAATCTGTGTAGTTTTCTGCAAGTTTCACCAATCATAGCAGTCAGTCCCCTGCATTATGTCAGTAAACTCAGTTCTTTTATTATGGCTGTGGGGATGCACACATCTGATACTAATGCATCACATTAACCAACAAAAATGACTACTAAATTCAACCAATTTATGTAGTTTACCCCAAGTTTCACCAAACATAGCAGTCCACCGCATAACACCACCAAACTCACTTCATCGTTAATGGCTGTGAGGATGCAGACATGTGCCCCCCCCCCCAAAAAAAATCACTATTTTCACTTGCTCCTGCAATTCAATTGTAAAAAATGTCTAAAAAAAATAGCACTGCAACATGCATTGCAATTTCCTTTAGAAAAGCTGTCGTGAATGTTGCCATTTTAGGCCACAACCTGCAAAATCCAAGAGGGACTTTTCATACTAGCATATTGGTATTGGTTGTGATATATCAGTCTTGTTAACACTTTTTTAGCCCCTGCGAAGTGCATACACACAGATACCCACACATGTGTGAGCCAGCCCAGCCGTCCACCTCTGGGGAATAATGCATCAACTCATATGTACCCACATAGATGAGCTTCTGACATACAAAACACAATACATACAACTGAATCTGCCTTGACTTTATCTTCTCTGACCCCCGCACAATATACCCCACTTCTTTCTTCAATTTTTTTTTCCAGGACCTCTCTCTTTCCTAGCCCCACTGACGTCACTCTCTCAGCACATAGCCAGGCGCCTCTAGGCATAAAAAAAGCCTTCTCCTTCGTTGCACCACCTAATGAGGTAATAAGAGTGAAGCTTCACCAAATGCGTTGGTTTTTCACACCCGGGCCCAGCTAAATGCCTTCTCCTGCAACCCCACAGTTTGCATAATGATGCCAGTTGACAAACCGCTCTTCCCATGCTAATGATGAAGCCGTGTCAATGCTTTGTTGGATAAATCTGGAAATGCATCTTTTCCTTCTGCAGGGCTTTTCAAAAACGCTCTCCAGAGTGGATCATTTTGAAAATTATGGAAAACAACTCATTATGAACGTTATGTTGATTTGAGTAAAAACCTGTTTCTCCAACACCTTTCTTTGGTTGCAAATAATTCTGACTGTGCACCAAATGTTGCTCTACATTTCCAAAGCATAGCTGTGAGTTTTATATGGAGGTCGATTTGTCTCAATGCTATTTGTGTGGACAGATGGACAATCCATGCAGTAATGTGTAATCTGTAAATATAAAACAACTTTGACAAGTATAAAACAGATATGTGAACTCAAAAATACTGTTCTACAAATACATAATTTACACAAATTAAAGAAAATCTGTGAAAACAGTTCATCAATTTAAACAATAGCAGAAACAATAGCACAATGAGGGCAGCTGAAATTTTGAGGTGGAAGAATCCGTTAGTAGGTTTCACTTTCACATGGCGATTAATCACTTAAGAAGATTGTGCCCCTTTCCCCCTGTAGACGCCCACATCCCTTCCCCAGCACTGATGCTCATAACAGGATTGGTCTGGCTAATGTCTCTCCACTTAACATATTTCAAGCCCTGGCTGAAAAGTGGCACGTTTTCATCTGAAAAGGCAGATGAATCGCAAAAACAAAAGACAGATGATAGTCCTTGACTTTCTCTCCTCTCTCAGGGGGGTGGCGAGGTTTTGCCTCACCCATTCATTTGCTTAGCTCTCCTCTCTGCAAAGCTTTCTCTGTGTAGCGAGAGCGAGCTAGCAGGGGGTCCCCACTTTCTCTCCAACTAAAGGGATTAGCTGTAATTGGGACAAAAGTACTGTCCTTAAGCTTTTTTTCCCACTTTGGGCCTCCCTCTTCAGCAGGCTGCTAACTACTGTCAGCTCCTCTGCAGGCATCTTATCAATTCTGACTGGTCAGATTTGTTCTGCTTGGGGTACTTGTGAATTCCAGCTGCAGAGAAAAAAAAGAGTGGTCTGAGAAGCTCGCATTTAGACACTTCTAGGAGGAATCCCTTCAGTGGTTTTGTGTTTGAGGTTAAGAATACATGTCGGACTGGGGAACCATTTCATTTATCTGTGACCTTTCCACTGCCCCGGCTGTTATTTCTGCCTTGTCTAGTTCTGGTGGCGCTGAGAATGCTCACATGTTTCCTTTCTCACTCTCTTATCTGACATGTCTGCAAGGCCTCACCGCCTATGAGAGTGATGTCACTGAGACTGGGAAAGTGTCAGAAAAGCGGAAGAAGGAGCAAGTTGCCGACAGTTTCTTCATGTTATCTATTTTAAGTTTCATAAAGCAGTTCTTATCTGTCGTCAGCTGAAACTGGATGAGTATTGAATACTGCTGCAGCAACATCCTCCGTGTAACCTTCAGCAAGCATTCTGCTGCAAGAAATCAATAAATGATGAAGAGGGGCTGGCCATTTGGCAGGTTACTACATTTGTCAAGATGCTTAGGTCAGTTGCAATGACAACACAGTGACACAATTGTTGCAGCTCTCAGTGCATCTTGCTGCAACACCATATCCTCTGTCATATGTACACAAAAAAGTCCAGAAATCAAAAATATGCCACCAGCACACTTCTGGAATTAAACTGCAGTCCTGATGTGAGGTGCAAAGGGGCAAAACAGAAGTCCTACGTCTTCTCCCACCAAAACTCACCAGAGAGCCCCATTAAACAGTACAAAAGTCAGGCTTACTGGGCTCATTTTATGGCTACCAGATGGCATGAGAGGGGCCTGAGCTGCCTGTGAACTAGCCTCCACCCCTGTAAAACAGTGACCAGTTGACCCTGGAGCCATATAAACCTGGCGTCTAAGACAACAAGGCTCCAACCAACAAGACACATCACTCTGGTCAAGTCACCTGAGGAGCAGGGGGTAAGAATGACTCCTCAGTCCTCCTCATCCTCTTTACAGATTTCACTTTAAGGGCTGTGCAAAGATTGTGTCGGTTTCCCTTCTATTCGTAAGGAGAGTAGTAGTCTTGGGCTATATCCACACTAAAAGGTTTTCATTTTAAGTACACAACTATTGCTATGTTTATGCCTACTGTTCCTGCTGAAAACCCCTTTGAATAGGCTGCCGACCCCGTTTTCGTTTGAAAACTCCAGGGTTGTATTTTAGTCTGGACAGGTGGAAATGATCCAGAAACCCACGTTTAAGACATGGATTAATTTAAGATTAGTCCTCACCATGTCGTTTTTCCTAAACTTAACCACAGTAACTTTATTTGACTAAACCTGACCCCCACAACAATATGTTATTTGCATAACTCTATGAACTAAGTGACCAACTGCAGGGAAGGCAATCTGCTTCCTGTTGACATCGGCACAGGCATGCCCAGTGTACGTTAATGGTCATGTGATACCTGTTTCAGGCATGTAATTATGGACTGAAATTATTTTTGAAACAATGCTGAAACACTCATGAGCTTGTTTTCATTTAAAATGAAAACATATTAGTGTGGATGTGGTAAATAGAGTTGCAATGACTGACGTATTAGTTGCAAAACTATTGAATCTATCAGTAACTAATTTTATAACGCATTTTTAAGAAAAAAAAAAAAAAAATCAAAATTCTCCGATTCCAGCCGTTTAAATGTAAATATTTTCTGGTTCCTTTATTCCTCTAGGGCAGCAAACTATATATCGTTTGTCAGCTGTGAACCAAACATTGCATTGCAGGACGTCATAATGGGCTTTGGGAAGCACTGATCGATATTTTTCATCATTTTCTGACATTTTCTAGGCCAAACTGATCAATTAATGGGAAAAAAACAACAGATTAATGGGCAATGGAAATATGTGTTCATTGCCAAGTCTTTGCAGTATGGAAATAGTTTTCACCAATTACCCTTATTCTGCTTTTCTTGCTATAGACTTGTTCTGTAGCTCATGCAGCCCTGTAGTAATAACATGTAATAGAGAGTAATGCAGCCGTCATGACGCCAATTGATAAAAAGTGTATTTGACACAGATTTGCCTAAGAAAGCTTGTACCTTGGTGTCACAGAAAGTTCACGACCCTCCGTGACCTTACTGCGAAACAGCCAAAGCCACCTCATGACTGACTTTATGGTCTGGACCACTGTAAAAATAGAACAAAAAGGAGAGGGGGTGGGGCCTGGTGGCGATTGCGTCTGGCCTTTAGAAATGCAGGCTTGCTCTACAAACACTATCTTGAGAAGTAATCAAGGGAGGGACACTTAAAGGCTTAATTGCGCCAAATGTCCTTTAATGACCAAAAGTCACAGCCCCTTCTTTACGTCCTCAGTTTTAACGGCCAGAGAGCCTGGGGGAGGTCAGAGAGGGGTCAGGTTGAATAACAGGCCGACAGAAAGTTTGGGATACATCCAGAGCTGCTCACAGCAGTACAGCCCACTTGGGTCAGGATGGGAGGTTAAAACCGTGGACCATAGAAAGAAGCTGTTGTGGCTTCTCAGAAGAGGAGGTGCGGAGGCCAGAATATTCAAGGCCAAGGGTACATTGAGGGAAAAAAAACTAATAGCAGTGTTTACAAAATGGATTCCTTTGCAGAGTGAGCAAATGAGGAAACTGTGGTTTGAGGATGATGTTGAGCCCTGCTGTTGGGTAAGATATGATCTGGCTGCATGGGGTTTAGCATCAGTGAAGATGACACCTTGCAAATCCCACTGACCATGAGACAAACTTAAACTGGAACCATGAGATTCTTTAGGTCGATGATTGTCTGTGTGTATTGTCACACTCTCTTTCCTCCATCCTGTTCTCCTCATTTCCCTCCTTTCCTCTCACATCTGTAAAACAGGACTGGTTTCCCTGCCATTCCTCACACACACACACACACACACACACACTGACGTCATGTAGATCGCTCTGCCTGATGGGAAGCATATGAGCTGAGAAAGGAACATTGGAGGAAGGGGGTGTTGTCACCAGAACACAAGTTATCTGCCAGAACTCTACTAAAACTCACTTTTTCCAGGACTTTTTTTTTTAATACAAGGCTGCTGCTGCTGCTTTAAGACTGTCGGACATCAGATTCTTCCCCTGCTGACAGCAATTTTTAAACCAGGAAGATACACATATTCTTCTCTTGGTTTAAATCTTTATTTAGACAAGTATATTTTAAAGCAATTTGACTGAAAAGCAATGATTAAACGAATAATCCAATATCTGTTCTTACATAGGTTTGGCCAAGTCGGATGCTTCTACCAATCAGTGCATCCAATCAGTGGCTGTTGACAGCGATTGCACTTCATGATTTTAATTAAAGGCAAGTCATTTTTGCTATAGCACTGGCATATAAGTAACAACTTTAAGTGGTGAGAGTTGGTGTCTCTGCATGTGGAACTTCAGACCAGATTTATTTTGCACTCCTCCCTCTTGCAAAATAGTGCAGAGAGAAGCTAGAGCTCCTCTTGCCTCTGGCAGGATTGTTGTTGCCTGCCTTCACTGGCTAACTCTTTCCATGGCCGTACCAATATGTGAGCCAAAACAAACCCCCCTGTACTGCTCCCCAGTGCAGCTCTGCTCCACCACCACCAACATAACACTATTTACAACTGGAAGTGGTCTACAGTACGTGGGGGACATGAATAGAAGTTGAACCAGATCCTTCACTAATTTTTTTTATCATTACATTGCTGCCTTCTTAGATGTGATCTCCTATCTACCATCAGCCATAAAACATGGTTGTTTTTTAGCGAAAGATCACTGTGTTTCCACTGAGGGTAGTGCCTCAAAAAGCAACTGTTTTTTACTGTGCCATTGCTGTGTTTCAGGCAGGAAAAATGCCATGATAAACGGCTGCTGTTTTTACCTAGACTTCACTGTGTTTCCTGCTGAGACAGTGCCACAAAAAGCAGTTGCTTTTTACCAAGACATTACTGTGTTTTCTGCCAAAACCTACCACGATAGGCTGTTGTTTTGCACCAAGACATTGTACTGTTTCCTGCCAGGATGGTACCATGAAAAGCAATTGTTTTTTACTGAAACATTCCTGGATTTCCTGTGGGGATAGTGCCAAAGACCACTGCATTTCTTGCTTGGATAGTGTTTATTTTTTACCAAGATATTGCTGTGTTTCCAGTAGCCATGGCTTGCAGGACTGTAAAGTACCAACATTTATTCTTGTGTTGGCTGGCATTTCTGGCACTTTATTAGAGATTACTTCAGATCCCACCTGAACTCATACATAGTTGCTGTTGCTAAAAAGAAAGCCAATATGGCAGAAATGCACATGATAACATGTAATCTGATCTACTTTATTGCATTTTTTTGGAGCCTCACTCTGCATCTGTCTCTTTCCCGTTTCCTTCCTTGTATGTATCTTTGGTTTACACTCCGCACTGTAACACCATATTGGTGCCACCTGCCACCAGGAAAAAGCTGATAAGGCTTGAAATGAGCAGTCACGCAAACACGTACAGCCTAGTACACACTCCCACTCTCATATACACCAACCACAGGCATAAGTGCTGTGCATCCAAACAAGAATGAGTGGTAAACAACAGCACCCACTCGCATTATAGTGAGAACAAAACTGCAAAAACAAGAATCCGATTAAAGTAGTGAGTACGGTGAGGTGGCGCTGGAAATGAATTGTGCGTACTTTGCAGTTGGTATATAAGCCCTTTCGTGCTGAGGGGCGATTACCTAGTTTGCAGCGCTGGTAAGCTGAAAAGCAGCTTGGAGAGAGTTTTTAAAGACGCAGCAGTGGTGGCAGCCTGTCCTCTCTCCCCGCTGACCAGCCAGCCTCACAAGGCTGCTTAAAAGAACCTCACAGAGGTGCAACACACCAAATTCCAAGATCTAACATGAGTACAAAGTGTTTTGTGAAGTAGGTCAGCCGATACAAGCAGGTCCCCCTTGCACATGATGGGCCCCCCACAAAAAGGGCATCAGTGGAGTTCACACATTCTGTAAACACTGAAGTAAAAGATAAGAATGTGAAAAGGAAAATATAATGAGGCTGTCACAACTTTTGGCAGCTGTTTAAGTGTTGTTTCCAACAATGCAGACAGCACCAAATCACCACCCTCAGCTCCAATGGGCCATGCCCAAAGGAGGAAGAGCAGGCGCTGCTCTATTTTTGAGGCTGCTGACCTTCGTCTCTTTTTTTCTCAGGAGAATTAAGACGAGTCCAAACTGGAAATGATACAGGACTCTGTTTAAGCTGCCACCAACTCCAAGGAGAAAAAAAGAAACTGAAGAGATGAGAAGCCTCAGTGTGCGTCAAATTAACTAGGTGGTATGGCCTAATTTGAATCAAAAGAGCTTCATAAAGACGCTCAACACCTCTGCACACCTAACCAGTCACTGCATGAACTCTGACCAACACTTTGAATAAAGTATGTTTCATACGCATCATATCAACATTTCTGAAGTGATGTGGTATTTGAGCTGACTTTGTCCTCTGGAGTTGGGGGGAAGCATGTCAAATAATTTGTTTATCACTAGGGAGGGACTTGTGTTTACTTGTTGTGCTTAGGGGAGGGGCATACAAACTTTAATGGTTGTACTCAGATTTTTTTTACTGCTGATTTTTAAAGAAAACATGCCATCCTGCGGGCTGGTTTGGACGGCATGTTTCTTTGGAGCCTGAAACTGTACAGACAGAAATTATTAGATTTTACATTTCCGAGGGTCCTTGGACACATCATGTGCCATAAATGCCTCCGTCAGAAAAAAAAAAAAAACATAACCCAATCTGAGCTTGAAATAGTGGTGTTTAATCAAGATCACTTTATAAAATGAAAAACAATTGGCCATCAATTAACAGTTTGCCCAAAAAATGGTCACAAAATGCAACCATTTGCTTGCAGTCTGGAGCCCTGCAATGCTAACATTTTTTTTCTGGCGATTGGGCTGGAAATAGGGCTGAGTGATCAGTTTTTAACACTATACCCATATTTTGAATTGAAGCTACAGATGGATTCTAGTTTTTAAACAGACACAACAAATTTAGAGCTGACCATTTGGATCTTCATTTGAAGAGCCTTTAAGTTTCTACAGTTTTCAAACAGCCACATGTTGCTACCATTTGCAGATATCAGCATTGGAAATTGCAAAATAAACATCTTAATAATTTCATTTTGGTACGATAACATTTTTAACATTTACGGACTCCTGAAATGTCCATCTTTTCTTTAAAATAAATCACAGAAAACAGCCCTCTAATAGGTCTATTTATGTTGTGTGCCATAATAAAACAAGGTGACGACAAAAAACCCTAGCCGGATTATATAGCACGCATACTGTATATGCCTTAATAACCCTTACATAAGACTCTCAAACAATAGCAGGGCGAGCAACGCACCAAGCTCTTTTTGTGTCCTAACCGGAAGAATAGAAAAAAGAGAGAGAGAGAAAGGGGGGATTAGTGGGAGGGATAGAGGCAGAGGCCCACATCTGGGTAATTGGGGTTGACAGGCCTTGGATCATCCCTACAAACAGAACCTCTGAAAGATGGGAGGGGGCGTGGGGTGGGTAAGGGTTTCCCAAACCCTATGGAGTTCATAATGAGGCACAATATAGTGGCAGCTTGGTACAATAGCTGTTAGAGGGCCATACGGATGTTTTTGGGGGGCTTTAAATCAATTTGCAAATGAGAGAGTGAATATTTGGACACCTTTGATTTTTTTCAAGTTATGCCATCAGCATGTGAACAGAAAATTAAATTAAGGGCCAAGAAAGAGGAGGTATCTGTGTGTGTGTGTGTGTGTGTGTGTGTGTGTATGTGTGTGTGTGTGTGTGTGTGTGTGTGTGTGTGTGTGTGGCAGGGCTAGGGTTACATGCTAGCAAGTTAGAAACCTAGTCAGTGTCTTAGTGAACAGCAGCATCGCTTACGTCTCCAGGTTCCATCATCATCATACACTCCTCATCCTATCAGTAGCACACACACACAAATGTAGTCTTCCCATCGGCCCAGTGAAACATATATGGCAAAGTATTCACACCCTCTGCTCCATGCTGGCACACATCCAGCAGCAGGGTGGCAGGTTAAACTGGGCCCTGAACACTCATCAATGATGGTTTTGAAATCCAGCAGTGCACAACCATCACTGTACAGCAAACATTTAAAGTGTGTATTTTTCTTTCCAAGAACCATTATTTGTAAAGGAGCAGATACAATAATGTTGTGGTAAAATGAAAAAAGATGCTTTCCCCGTTAAATCCTAAATTGTGACCCAGATATGTTAATTTTTATTGCTGTCCTGTTGTACAGCACAGAGGCAGACAGTACCACTGTCTGCGCCGCTGTGAAATTGTTCAGTTCAGCTCCACTGAGGTAAGCATGCTGGGAGCTTGTGGGACCCTGTGAGTGTGTGTGTGCATGAATGAGTGTGTTCAAGTGAACTGTGCAGCATGGGTGGTGAGGCACACTGTAATGCGGGGAAAAAGGAGAGAGGAAAAGAGAGAGCAAGAGAAGAATGGATGGGGGGGTTGGGGTGGTGGAGTGAGCGAGTGAGAGATGGGAGGATGGATGGGAAAGAGAAAAAGAACAGAGAGACACTCTGGTCAGGCACGCGATGCTTGGCTAGAATCAGGTCAGGCCCACATGAGGTCTTCCTCACTAACACACTCTCAACAAAAAGGGTTCCATACAGCAACAGAGAACACTTCTGCAGGGCTGTGCTAAATTATGTGGTGCTGTAGAGAACCATTTGAAGACAGTCAACATTCCAGATAAGAGTCAGACATAATAGGGCTGGGTGTAAGACCAAATATTAAAAGGTAAGTCAGTGTGACAATGATGTGCATAGTGTTTAGGTAAAGTTCAAAATCATATGCCTATGTACTGAGCACTTTGGAATATATTTAAAGGGTTTAAATATGTTCATATTATAGGAACTAAGATATTTAAAAAAAAAAAAAAAAACGTAATTTTGGTATATATGCCAAAATTCACATAATGTAGCCTATTGTTACTGTCATATACTGCACAGTCCTAGATGTTGGCAGGTTGGCTAAATTTCATCACTTTTCAGTAAGCTAGGTTAGCAGTTTTCCCTGCTTCCAGTCTCTGCACTTAAAGCTGCAGTAGGTAGAAAGCCTGAAAACGGTTTATTTTTGAGTCTCATCTGAGTTATGTTTCGTTCGTCTCCGCCCTGAGCCCCTCCTACCAGACGAACATGCGAGTATTTTATCCTACTTGGTTTTATTTCTCCTTCTCTGGGAGCCTTGGCTCTCCCTCACCGCACAGCAGCCCTCCCCATCCCTGCCTCGCAGCCCCGCACATACTTCCGAGCCTCGCTCTCCCTCAACGCGCAGCAGCCCCCAGGCCCGGCCCCACCTCACCCTTCCCCTCCCTCCGGGGCTCCGGGGAACCAAGTTCTGTCTTCCTTTTTTGGGGTTGTTTAGTCGTGTAGGCAGTTGTAGCCAATGCTGGAATAGCTATTTTACCTGGTGCACTGTTCGCCATTGCCGCTTGCTCTCCCCTTCTGCCGGCGGCATGGGAACGTGCATATGTAGTAGAACAGCCAATAGGAACACAGTGATCTGAGCTGACCTTTGATTGGTTGATGCACATCAGCACGATACTGATTCTTTAGAGGCTGAACACAGAGCCATGGTGAGGTGCAAAAACCTATTGTTTGTCTCAGACCACTGGATTTACATTATGCTTAAAGGATATTAGAATATTCTAATTATTTTTGACCACCTCTTTGTCTTTGTTGTCTTCTTTATAAACAGCAAATAGCCAATTGATGGTGAAGCAATATCACCAACATTTGACAGCTATCCCCACCCACACATAAACCAAACTTACACCACAACATTGGTATTCATTAAAATGTGCTTCCTTAGCTAGGAGCAAATTACCTAGCTAGCGAATGATAGCGTTAGCTAGAAAGCTAACATTAGCACTCGTAAATTGTGGTCTTTCTTCCGTAAATATCAGTCTGTGATAAATGATCATTGATCATTTTGACGCAGGGCTGCCAGAGCTTTACATCTGTTGCTTAGCAACCTCAGACACAAGCTGCCAGCACACTCTTAGAAGATGGCACGAAAAAGGCACATAAGTAGCGCCCAGCACCTGACCTCGCACTTTCCAGGCAGTTAAAGACACGGCATGTGTACAGCCCCTTACTGTTCATTGTATCAAATCATTACTGATTTAACAAACATTACGGCCCCTATTCAACACAGTATTAGTACTTAGTGCAAAAATGTAACTAACAGGTTCCTTGTTGTTCCCAGCCACCATGCCAAAAGTTGAGACGTTTGCTATTTCACAAAGATGGTGACCGTTGAGGATGAGAAGTGTCCAGCATTCCACACTCAGCTGTTGGACCATTTTGAGTGCACCTGTAGTACACTGTAGTACCCATATTATGCAGTCTGAACGCACTTGTGCCCTCAAAATATTGAGTTTTTAGTACAGAAATATGTGATCTGAGACACACTGAAGCTCTGTGATATGCAAGGGTGAACATGTCCTCACATTAGGGGTGGCGGAAAAAATCCATACAGCATAGTATTGTGATATTTTTGTATGGCAATAACGTATTGTCACATGGATGACAAGTATTGATTTTTCACTAAATAAATTATTTACATTACAAAAAACAATTAAACTTTCAGGAGCCAGTAGCTAGTCAATTGCAATTAGCAAAAACAGCAAATCATTCTGTTTGCAAAACTGGAACTGACTTTTCACTTTTTGCTTGATGAGTACTTAAAATGATTGATTATTTGATTATGAAAACAAAATTTTTTTGTAACAAATTTATCAACTTTTTAAGCACTACTGGGGTATACTTTAAAAGTTTTGTGGTCCATTTTTAATCTGATGTTCTGTCTTTGATGTTCCTCTAACCAACACTGAAGATTCTATATTGTCAGTGGTATACAGAGAGCTGCGAGAGTGTGGAGCTCCACTGTTCATAGGAGGTTTCATACAGTGTCCACACACAACTCAGCCACATCCCACCAGCCCTGAATTTTTCCCCTTGGATGTTTCTGTTGTGTCTAAATTGAATAAGCAAATGAAATTACTTTATTGCTATTTCAAAGACAAATGATTAACCAAGTAGAGTGGGGATTCACAGAAAGTGTGGCCCATGTATTAGAGTAAGACATACTCAGCAGTCAGGGGTGTAGCTTAGATGTAAGGTGAGGAAATGTGACACTGGGTATGAAGCTAAAAGTAGATGACACCCTGCTCTCACGCAAAAACTCACACACACATAAAGACAGTACTACTACCCCAAACATGTTTGAAAATGGATCCCTGTGCGCACCTTTGGCCTCTCCACATTACCACTTCTACACTTCTGTACAGGCTAATTGCCGGCCCCACCACTCTAAAGTCTGCTGACAAGACTGTGTTGTGCTGACCGCTAACCGAACTGGCTGCTGCTTTAATTAAGGCCGCCTTTAAGAACTGACCCATCAGCCTCTCTCCACCTTGCATGTCAATCTTGCTCTTTGATGGACAGTTGACCCCGAGCTACTGTCTCGCCTTACCAGAAACAAGAGCTGGCAGCTGGCCGGCTGATCAGCAACCAGAGAGCAGACTGAGGCTTGGACTAGACTTCCAGAAAGGACACTATCTGCCTTTGTGCTATGTAGAGCATCTTTTCCGAAAGATTTATTTTTGCTCCAACATTGGCCAAACAGGTTGTATTACATATATACCATTCTATTCTATATTCAAACAATATTTTAAGTTTTCAGACTTCGGATTGAATTTCTTGGTTGTTATTGGTTCAAATGTTGCATGAGTAGAATTTGTTGTCTTTCAAAAGTATCTGGTATGGTCAGCATTTTTTTTTTATGTGAACTTTTAAAGTATGTTAATACTTATGTTAATACTACTCAGTATGTTAATACTACTCAGCGAGACGTTCAGTGTGACAGTGGCATTCACATAATCTAGTATGCAAGCTAACTGCGCTAACGCTAAAGTAGCTTGCTAGCTCGCTGCTGCTGCTGCTACTCTCGTCCATGTTCACCCACACCCGTTCACACTGTGCGGACTTGGAACACAACAACGCGAAATTCCGCACCGCGTCCGTACCACGCCTGTGTGTATGATTTAAATGTGGAAAAGCTCTGCGCGAATATTCCGCAAATCCATCCCGCATTTCCGCATCACAGCAGTGAGAATGAACCTTTATGCAGAAGATATTTGTGCATCAGCTCTGAGAAGAGCCTAAGCCATAGCCTACACATGTGGCCTACGCCTATGTGAGCATTTATACTTGTGAGGTGGTTTGTCTGTGTCACTCTGCACCTTCAAAACACTAGTCGGCGATGGCGTTTCTGTGCTGAAAAGTTTGCTTGATTCAAAACACACCTAAAACACAAATTAAACATGGCTTAATAGCGATAATTTCAATTACAAGTACACAAATTGGCTTTATTATAAATCACAGGATTCACAAACAAAACACTTGTTTTTATCTGGATGCATTTTCCTTACAAATACAACAAGGAAATGTTAGCACAAGCCTATGGAATTTCACATTATAGAAATTTAGCGGCTAGCAGAGATTTCTTCAATTCATATGAAGCCAGGGTGAACAGCAACATTTAAGAAAGGTAACGTTACAAAATTCAGCTGAATTACAACTCACAGGGTTCATCGACAAAACAACTGTCTCATACTAAACATGTTTACCAAACAAACACAACATGCTAACTTCACTAGCACAAGCCTATGGCATATTTTAGCCTTGCCACTAGCAGAGATTTCCTCTACTCATATAAAGCCAGGATAAATCACAAACCATTCTTAAATGCTATTTTGTGGGGGCTTTTATTGTCTTCATAATGTATTGTTTCTTATGTGTGAAATAAAGTAAATAAAAGCTTTGTTTGACCGAGGGAAATGGTTTTCAGCTTACACAAATGTACAGGAGGTCTGCATCACTGCAACATGTAGTTACATATCTGGGGAGTTGCATGGCAGGCTACGGCGCATGCTGCGGTGTAGGATACGGCGTAAGCTACGACGTAGGTTACGGCGTACGATGCAAGATAAGATAAGATAAGATACACCTTTACTGATCCCACAATTAAGAAATTCCAGTGTTACAGTCAAGGGGAAAGAGTGAGATTAAAGATTTCAATATTTAAAAACTTAAAAAACTAGACATGCAAAAAAAAGTACAAAAATGTAGATGTAGGTAGAAGCGTTACTATTTAAACTACAGTAGCCTCCAAATACACACAGCATTTGCTTTCGTTGAATCATGTGAAACCTTTCATTGTAGCCCACCACTGTCTGATTTGTTTAACTCATTATTAGTCATCATCTTCTCACCCTGAGCTGTTAATATGACAAGTTTTTTTTTTAGACTTTCATTAACCCATTTTTATCAAGCATACTGACAAAAGGCAATGACAATGACATTGATGAGGTCTAAGAAATATAGTTACAGCTCTGAGAAATTAATGAGCAGTCTGATTATGTTTTAAAAAATGACATATGACAGACAGACAACCGTAGTTTCATCAAGTGGACAAATGTAAACATAGGTAAACTAATAAAAGCTACTCCTCTTACAGCGAAACAACTCTAATGTGCGTGTGTGTATGTCTCTGTGTGTGAGTCATGTTAGCACGCAGCAACAACAGCAGCGGCGGCACCAAGCCCGGCCCACCAGCCAGCCAGCCAGGAAGCAGTCTTGCCCATTCCGATTTAGTCCAAGAAAACTGCATTTGCTTAGCAACCACATTACCGCTCCAATCACAGCAGCAGCATTTGGGATAATGTAGGGCCAGAGCACTGTGCAGTGCTTTGTGGAGGCGGTGCATTAGACTCACAAGTACACACACACACACACACACACACACACACACACACACACACACACACACACACACTAGTCTGATGCCTCTCTCACTTAATGCTGCAGCTCTCTCCAAGCATGAAAGGAAGAGGGAGAGAAGTTTTTTTCACACAAGACTGCCTAGCCTTAATGCTTAAGAGAGACGGAGAGAGAGAGACCAAGAGAGAGACAGAGAGAAACTGTCTGGCACCTTGAAACACACACTAAAGTAAATCCATTATCGCTTTTCCCCTCCCTCTCTCTACGCCACAGAGGTGTCTGACTGTCTGCGGCCCCATCGAACTAACAGACTAAAATAGAAATTTCCGTGGTAGCTGCTGCTGGTGCTGGCTGTGCCCTGTAGCATCGACCCACACACACACACACACACACACACCACACAGCACATTTTAAGCCATCTCTAGGACCTCAGTGCTATTTCTGTGATGAACTGCCGGTCGCTGAACTTCAGGTTAGCCTAATTAACACTCTGAATGGGACTTTGTCCGACGCGCCCTGCCAGAAGTCAACAATTAGGTGGCCCACGCTCTGTGTGTGTGGCAGGTACTGAGGCATATATCTGATGCTGTAAAGTTGAGAGGGTGGAATACTCGGGTTCCCGCAGTGGTTGGCCGCATTACTGGGGGCAAAAAACAGCATGGCAGGCTGCCGGCTGGGTATTTTACTATCACAAACAGCTGCCGAGGCCTCAAGACGAGGCTCAAAGTTCATTAGCACTACTGTTTGGAAACACACACATGCAGGCAGCGCAAATAAAGTCCACTCAAAGCAGGGTTAATGGAGATGTAGCAGCTCATAGATTGTGTCTGACTATCTTTTTATGACTGTCAGAGGTGCTGATAGTCATGAGCTTGTCATTTCTTTTTCAAAATACTATCCCCGTCTGTCACTGTCGGGAGCACAATTACCTCTTCAGTACACACTCTCTCCAAGACAACCAGGGCTCTGTTTCAACCCAAATTTCTGACCAGATCCAAGTAGTTTTTGCTGGATACTCTTGTTCTGCAAAGACAAACATGAGCATTTGGATAGCCATGATGGCTTAGCACATGAGGAAGAGGAATGGGGGGAAGCTGACCACGTGGGGCCTTTTCAGCTCAAATGTAAAACTTCCTTCCTCTGTTTCTCTCTGGCTTATTCACCAGGTTTTATTTGCAACCTCCAAGTCTGGCAGCTCCTCCACTTGGACCCTGCGTGTAAGGCTCCAGGCAGGCCCCCCTGGCCCGGACACTGCTGTTGGTTTTGTTTTTGGACGTGTTTTTTTTTTTTTTTTTTTTTTTTTTTTGCTGCTCGGGGTACATCTTTGTGAGGGCAGAGCACAAAGAGGCCCTTTGGTTCACTGCAGGGTGCTGGGCAGCCTCAAAATCGAGCCGGCTGGCCAGCACATACTGGCGCTTTCCACTCCGGAGCTGGACATTTTGTTCCACTGTTGAATTCTGGGAGAGTCTGACTGAGTGAAAGACAGACATAGGGGCAAAGAGAGAGTGAGAGGCTTCATTCTGGAGCCAAATCACATGCTCTCCAGTGGTGAGGGAGGAGGGTTTGAAGTTTGCTTTGACACATATAGGTTTTGGAGGACTCACACTGTAGGCAGAAGTTTCCTTGAGCCAGTATTTTGATGTTCACAATCTTTTAATTTAAAATAATTCTGGTTTATAACAACTCTGGTCTCATTTTTGTAGTTTTATCCCATTTGTGTCATTTATGACTGTGCTCATCAAAGAAAGTTTGAGAGCTTGGGTAATTATTTTACCTTTGACCTTTCCTAAAAAGAATGTCTGACCTCTGGACTGTTCATGTTTCTTAGTCCATTTGATTTCTTTTAGCAGTCTTGTGACTGTCCTTTAGGAATGATTGACCAGGTTTGAAAAGTGAGTTTGATAATAAGCTTTTTAATGGTCAGAAAATCAGTCAGTATCTGGTGTGACCACCATTTGCCTCACGCAGTGCAACACACCTCCTTCGCATAGAGTTGATCAGGTTGTTGATTGTGGCCTGTGGAATGTTGGTCCACTCCTCTTCAATGGCTGTGCAAAGTTGCTGGATATTGGCAGGAACTGGAACACGCTGTCTTATACGCTGATCCAGAGCATCCCAAACATGCTCAATGGGTGACATGTCCGGTGAGTATGCTGGCCATGCAAGAACTGGGATGTTTTCATCTTCCAGGAATTGTGTACAGATCCTTGCAACATGGGGCCGTGCATTATCATGCTGCAACATGCGGTGATGGTCGTGGATGAATGGCACAACAATGGGCCTCAGGATCTCGTCACGGTATCTCTGTGCATTCAAAATGCCATCAATAAAATGCACCTGTGTTCGTTGTCCATAACATACACCTGCCCATACCATTATTATTATCCTGGATTCACTTGAGTAGTAGAAAAGTTCACTAGCCACTAGGCTAATTTATGTAATGTAACTTTTCTTTTCTTTTCTTTTGATAATAACATTAGCATATTACATAAGTGGGGAAAATGTGTCTAGTATGAGATAATCGTTTTGTCAGCGAACTTTGTGAGCTGTAATGGAGCCAAATACCAAGTACTTTTGTTTTACTAAAATCAATCACTGCACTTCACAGAAATTCAACACAGTGGCACAGAAACTCCACCACCCACTAACGTTTTGGAGGTGTAATTGCATCGCAACACAGAACACACCACAGCACAAGTATAACGGCTCACAACTGAGAAGGCCACTGGTGTAGGGCAAAGCATTGGCTCTGCCTAGAACCTATAAACTATACATCAACCTTCAGACAGCTTTCAGCCTTCATGGCATGTTAGTAGACACAGACATGATATTATGACAGACAAATGTAGACAATTGGGAGTGTTGCGTCAGGAGTGCTGAAGACGCTTCAGACAGCAGGGCGGAGGCACCACAGGAAGTTGATGTGGTGTCGAAACCAGAAGTCTCAGTTGCTGCCTGCCACGACTCTGCGGTAAGTTCAGACTGACTCAGTCTGCAGGGTTGTTGTGGTCGACAGTCGACACACTGCTCGCCCTGGCTGTACTGAGAAAAAGGGAAGTAGGAGGGATTGCAGTGCAGCAGGTGAACATGTGACACTGCATGGGTTCACTGGTTCAGTTGTGTGTATATGTGCTGTGTTTTCATTTTGCACAAAAAGGCCCATCCCTAGGCTTCTGGCTGTTGTCCACTAACAGTCACCCCACACAGGTCACATGATGAAGGGGGAGGGGGCTTCCACTGGAGTAAACTCTGGTATCAGCAACCTCTGTGATCCCCAGTGATGATCTGTAGGCCAGGCAAGGAACAACAGGACCACTCCGTAGAAAACATTTACACAACCACAGAGATGGTGCTCTTCACATGACGACATTTTTGTTTGAGTTTGATTGATGGTTTTATTCTGATTTTCAATAAAAGGGTTTTAAATTTCAAACTTGGCAAGAATATATTTTTTGTTTAATTATTTTCTATATACCCACACAGTATTTGTTTTCAAAAACTCAATCACTTAATCATTTTGTCCCTAAAATAAATAATCCTAACACCAACTAGGAGGTGATATGAGACAAAATGCCAAAAAAGCAGCACAAATAAGGATAAAATTTAGTTCCATAGAAGCAGTGAGCCGAGAGGAAAGAGAGTAGCACTTGTGTCATTTCCTGCCCTCCATCTCATCCCTCTCCCAGCCAGGTTAGTTTCTCCTCTGGCAAAGGGAAGGCTAATGGACACATTACCCGCCGGCTTGTCCCTCCGCGGCGATTATGTGGCTGTGAGGTCATCCCTTCACTTCTGCTCTCATTCACATCAGGGATCTATCATTTCATTACTGCCGTTGGGGAGGAGGACTGGCTGAGGCATCCGTCCATCTATCCATCATTTCCCTCACTACAATCTACAAATAAAAGACGCCTAGTCCTACTGTAACCATAAGGCTGGAAATCTCAATCCAAACTCTTCTGCCTCTTCCAAAAGTACTTACCTATTAAGCTTTTTCTCTTCTATATTCCTCTCTGATTCTGTCTCACAACTAAAGGTCATTTGCTGGGCACTTATATGTTACTAAATGCATCTGCAAGCCTTGTAGCACTTGTGTCAGATGGGAATATGGAAATGAGCATTAATGCACTACTCTCAAAAGCTTCTGCAGATCGACAGTGATTTAAATTGTACCTCTGTCATATTGGACCAGTTTGGGATTATTTTGCTTTCGATAATCCGAAACATTTTAACTGTTAACGGAAGAGTTCATTCAAAATTAAATTAAATAAAGTAAAAAAATAATAATAAATAATGCACTACTATTATGCACTACTAGCTAGCTCCAAATAGATCTGGGTGTTACGCAGGTCAGTAAACTAAAGAATAGCAAATTAACAAATAAAAAAACATGCATTACTAGTCAAAAATATTTTCAGCAGTTAAATGATTAACGGTTAATGGTTGGCATCCCTACTTGGACAAAAGCATCACATGCCAAATGACCAAATCTCCTGGAAGCAACGCATCTTAAAGGCTTTTAGAACCCCACTGACGTACCCTGGAACTCGCTTATAGAGCCATGAAAGACCCTCAAGGACCCCTTCCCACCTACTGAGAATTGTGCTATGGGTGACTGCTTATTACAAGAAAAAGTAGCTTTTTTGACAACACTGATGATTCTATGATGTTATCACTTTAAGGTGGTAGCTGACTGACTCAATACCATTCATTTGATTAATTGGAATACTGACAGTTCCACCCTGGATAATCTGAAGGACATCAAGGCCTTTCTCCTTCATTTAAAGGCTCAGATAGAGAATCTGATCTTGGCTTTTTCAGTTGTTCTGAATAAAAGCAATTCTTACATGCATACAGTGTGAAATCACACCAGGTGTGTGTGTGTGTGTGTGTGTGTGTGTGTGTGTGTGTGTGTGTGTGTGTGTGTGCAAGTAAGATAAAGTACATGTGTGCCTGTACATTCTCAGCCGCATGTGTGTCTGCAGGACCTGAGATGTATTGATTGCTGCAGGAAGTGGAATCTGATGTTTCACAGCACTTCCAGAGCTGAATGGCTTCACCACCGACAGTGAAAGCAGTAAAAGGTAGGGGTGGCGGGATGGAGGAAGGGCTTTGACACAGGGGGAGTAACCACTTCAAGAAAATATGGAGGAGTGAGAGGGAGAGAAAAGCAGCAAAAGGACAGAGAGACATAACATCTCTGGCTCTGTCCTTGGGCCAAGACTAAACAGTGCCTCCCGCCTCGGCTTCTTCTCAGAACAAACAGCCACTCTGATCTGTGGAAAGTCAAGCAAACCCTCAATGCTCTCCTCCGTCTAAGGCCTTGTGTCTTGTATCAGCATATGTTCAGACATTGTCTAAATCTAGATAAGAGGGACCGCAGTACACACCTCAACCTGGCTTTAAAACACCAAATGCATCTGGGCCAACCACTTGTGATTGGATCTAACCTCCTTGCTCACATTTAATTATATCTATGAGAAATGAAACCACTTCTGCAGAGCAAAAAATACAAAATTACAAATTTACACTTGGCCATGCTGTGAGCGAGGGGAATGTGTCGGATATTTTATAGATTATGATCTACACAACCTTGCTTAAAATGACTGCAGTGTGCAAATCAGCTCTGTGTTTGGGAGGTTTATTGAACAAGGGCTGGGCTAGAAAATACACTATAACAGTTTTATAGATTTTAGTTTATGCAGGATGTTTATCACTGTGTCATTATAATATGCACAAAAAGGTTATTTTCGATAGCTGGTTGTAACTGAAGACATTCTTGCAAGTTTCTAACTGATCTGTCCGTGTACACCTTGGAAAAAAAAAACAGACATTGCCATTAGGTTATAGCCTAGTGATTTTGCCTTTTTATTCAGGGAAAATAAATCCTGATTAAGAAATTGTGAAACTTGCTATACCAAGCCTAGAATCTCCTTTATAATGGTTCCCACAGTTAAGTAAGCTGGTAAGTTGTGTCTAAGACTATTCAAGACTAAAAATTAAATTCAAGACAAATTTGAAGAAATAAAAACATGAACCAACATCTCTTACTTAAGGCTAGGGACAGTATTGACCAATTGTTTATTGTAACATAAAACGTGACTTTTTTGGGAAATATCTAGTGTTTGTTGGAAGCTTTTCTGGTCGATTTTGTGTTTCTCACTCTGCATGTGAGATTCCACTGCCTTGTTTCACATCATGACAAGTTTGAAAAACGTTTTGCAAAAGATATACAGAGCTTCGTATGCATTGTCTTGTATTGGTTTTAGCCACGCCATGTTATCTTGATGACATAGCCAATTTTCATTGAATTTGCACGTCTCCATGCCATTCAGTACAGTGACAGCTAATTAGCAGACAGCAGATCGTCTTCTCTAAGCACTCCAGAAACCTGCAAAAACCTCTGAATTTAGAGATGGGACACAGAATGACATGAAAGGGGCACACAGGAGAGTGGTATTCATTAAATTATTTTTTAAATGGATGTTGCCCACTGTGGCAAAATTGAGATTTTACAAAGCATCTTCAGGAAAAAAGTCCTATCTCCCATTTGTTAGCATTCTTAAGACATCCGACTGATTGATTTAAGACACTTTACTACCAATGAAGGACTTGTTTTTAGATTAATAAATACAATGCCTTTTTAAGACTTTTTAAGATCTGTGGGAATCCTGTTTATGCAGATGCCACAAAGTTGACTAGGTCATAAATCAGTGCATTGAGGGTTGCAGTTGTGTCTGAGCTGGTATATCAGTCAATCGATATGGTTTCCACTCCCAGAACAATGCAACCAAACAGATAGATGCCACATTAAGCAAGAAATGCAAGCAGGAGAGGCCAGGTGTAACACTCTCAGTAAAAACAACCATCTAGATATTACTCATAAAAAGGAGGCTGAGCAAGGCGTCTTCCACATTCTAAGCTCAGTCCTAGAATGTGGGAGACATGCATTGTCGTTGCGATAACGCTGGTGAGAAGTGTGACAGCTGTGCAAACCACAAACGCTGTCACACCCAGACGCACACACACACACAGCAGATGTATATAAATGGCACTGGGCTTTATATAAACAGATGCCCCTCTGCTCAAGATAGCCTTGGCAGTGTTTCTTTGAAGGAAGACGCTGAGAATAATGTCTTTGTGCTCACTGTGGGTCAGAGGCGGTTACACACTCCACACATTACACTGTCTTAGACATCTACAATTACATTAATTATAAGCCAAGAGCTTCAAGAGGTCTATTGTCTGCTGTGTAGGAGTGGCATGAGTGTATATGCACGTGTGTGTGTGTGTGTGTGTGTGTGTGTGTGGATAGAGGATGCCTGGAGAGCCATGTGTATGTGCAGAAATCTGTTTAGATCTCTTCTGTGTCTGAACATGTGTGTGTGCTTCACAATAGGAAATGAATAGTGTGGGTGATGAGGGGGAAGGGTGTAGGATGTGAAATCAATGGGTTGACTTGAGGGGGGTGGGGGGTAGTTCAAGCAAAGGAGCGAGTCTGGGCCTGGTGGAGGCTTCCTGAACCTGAGAAGCAGGCACCCGTGCCAGGAGGAGGGATCACCTTTCAGCATATTGTTTTATTTAGCATCTGCATGGCCGCTTCATTTGCCAGAGTGCAGCTGGGCTGGATTAATTCAAGAGATTGGTGACTTGTAGAGGAGGAATGGCCTGGCCAGTCTAGAGGAAGGATGTTAACCACATTATAAGGCTTTGTTTGCAACACTCTATTCCAGAGGAGCAAACTGAGCCTACTGAGCTCTAGCCCTTCACTGTCTCAATCAAGAGGCCCTGGTTGTGTCTCTCTCTCTCTCTCTCTCTCTCTCTCTCTCTCTCTCTCTCTCTCTCTCTCTCTCACTCTCTCTCTCACACTCACACTCACACTCACACTCACACTCACACACACACACACACACACACACACACACACACACACACCTTCCACAGACTTCCTGACAAGCTGCAGCTGAGGTGTGGCTGCAGACTTTGTATCTGTTTCTGCCCGGGCAGCCTAAATGAAATCCATCTAGCTGTGCTCTGCCAGTCTAAACTTTTCTCCCCCAGCTGGGTTTAACCCACTTAAGTCTGCACTCAGCAAATGGAACCAGCCTACACCTGTCCTTCACTGACTGGTTTCACTTCAAACCCAGTGATCTCACCCTCAAAACTTCTCATGCAGTTCAATGTACTAACACCAAATCCACTTTCATTTTTATTTGTCTAGTGTGAAGAACACCTGGCCTCACATCGCTTCTTTGAACAACACTGTTAGGAATAAACAGAGAAAGTTTAATGGTCAGTCAGAGTTCAGGAAAAGTTGCTTCATTGGATAAATAAGGCACCTTGGTCAACCCCCTGATTATTCCAGTTTAAGATTAACAGATACTGCCTTAACATAAATAAGAGCGGCTAGATGTGACTGAGTCAGAGCAGATTAAACAAAAGGAAAGATCAGATCTCTTTGTAGACTACACTAACAGGAAGATACACCTTTTCAGTGAAAAGACATATACAAGATAGCACTGAATCCATAGCACTTTCTTAATGAATGGCTCATTCAAGACTTTGTTTTCCCTGAATAAACCTGCGGAAGCTTGTAACTGCTTGCAGATTGTGGTGTATTCCTCAGTATTGACATTGAAACTTTCTGAGGCTTATGAACACCATAATCCTCAAAGACTCTTATAGCCTTCAGGTATAAAAATACTTCCTCAGGTGTGCAGTGAAGTTTAAAAACAATATTTAATATGATTCTTTAACTTAACTTGTTAAACTTTAAAACTGACACATTTTAAGAGACTGAACACCACTTCCTTTTTGTATTGGTGTATTTTTATTGGTGTATTTTTTTTCCCCATTAAAAGGTTTTTTGGGGGAGTTTTTCCTTATCTGCTGTGAAGGTCCAAAGAACAGAGGGATGTAATATGCTGTAAAGCCCTCTGAGGCTAATTGTGATCAGTGATATTGGGCTTTATTAAAAAAAAAATGTAGATTGATTGATTGATTGATTGATTGATTAATATTGTAAGGGTGCTGTGATCAGGAGTTTGGGGCTGACAACAGTTGCTGGAAGCAGTATTACTGATGCCAATAACAGATCACAGGGTCAATTTAAAGCTTTATATTTATCATGTAGCATTATTTACTTATTAAACTATTCTTGACAACATTGTAAATTAAATATTAAAATTAAGAAATGAGAAGGAATCATGGATTAACAGCTGTTAATTTACTGGCAAGCAGCATGTGCAACATATTCCAATCTATCTCTTAAAGCCAGACTCAGACTGCAGGGGTTTTCAAATCCTGACTGATTTTGAAATCGGATTGCATCATGCACATGAGGAAAAACTGTACCAATGTTCCCTCTAATCTCAGACATGCACACACTACAAATTTAAAAAAAAAAAAAAAGGCACACCACTCACTACAGGATAGTATTGAGATGATCATGCCAGAGGCAGCCACTCATGTGATCTCTCTCACGTGATCTCATGGGGAAGCAAAACATTGTGCAACTTGCTGTAATGTCAATAATGCTTTTTAGTAAAAAAAAAAAAAAAAAAAAAGAAAGAAAGCAAAAGCAGTAGGCTAAATGAGTCTGAATGAGATAATGGATGGGGAGGCACGCTCAGCACAGATTGTCTATTCTTCAGCGAGAACTGGGTCAGTTTTGATATCTCTCAGCAGAGGTATGTTGGCTAACATTACAGTCAAGGGTTATAATGTTTACCATTGCTTGGCAACTCTGGGGCTAACATTAGTTTGTAATGCACTCTTTTTCAGACACTGCATTTGGTTACTCAGAGCACCACACTCTCGGAGCACCAGAGCACACTTTGGCACAAACTGGACTGTTTGTAAATTTGTATCACTGTTGTAAGCAGTGTTTCAAACATGCTCTTATAACATGTTATCCAACTTGGTTTAAGTGGCCATATTTCAACGGGAGATGAACAACCTGTCATGTCCTTGTAATGTCAACTCAACTGATTATGCAAGTGGGGATATCTTTCAGTCTTTGCTCAAAGACAATTATGTTGATGCATTTAGCTGAACACACAAAACAAGACCCTAACTACTTGCCTGAAGAATGAAAACGCTTTAGACAGAAGTAAAAATCTAGCCTACTAACTCCACACACATTAAAAATTTTATAACCTTGATGGCTGTAGAGTGTAACTGACAAATAGCTTTTGGACAAGAACAGCCGTTGGGATCTCACTGTTAAACCTTTGTTTCAATGTTAATTGCAACTGCAGTACTGGTCAGTAAAATCATAGTACCTATTCCAATTGTTTGGCCCCACGCAAACTGAAGATAAGTTCAATCCATGTTTTATATAATCCAGTTTTAGAGTAGCAAAATATCTTTTATGTGTATAAAAACGTCAATTATTACCATTTGAAGAGGAATTGTTAATAAATGTTAATAGTAAGGAGACAGCATGCTACATGGCTATCTCACCTCTTTGTTTTTGCTGGACAGCAGCAGCCATGATGACACTTGCAGGAAAGATGAGCAAAGCGGGTAAGAGGGGAGCATGGAGGAGGGGGAGGCAAACAATGACCATCGGTCCATGACTCAGGCGCTTTGGGAGCACTGATCATCCAACAGCAGAGGGGTTGGGGGTGGGTTATCACCTATATCTGTCCCACAATCACAGATCCACAGCTGATACCCACCACAAAAGAGGTGACAATGGCTAGCCAGCATACAGCGACCCTCCACCCCCACCCCATACTCTTACAATAATACCTCACAGAGCTCCTGGGAGCTGCCCTTCCACATGGCTGAGGCCAAACCAGTGTGACCCCGCCCCCCCCGAGGAGTCAATGCAATCACAAAAAAGCACAACAGAGGTTTCCCAGGACCCGACCTGCCTTCACAACAACAGAAAATACACCTCAAGCCATTTCAGACTCTTTTCAATGTCTGCTTTTGGACCGGCCGCCAAAGGCTTGTTTTGAGAGTTGACACACCATTATTTCAAAAGGGGTGGTGGAGTATTTAATGCCCCCTCACAACATTTAGGACATCTCCCAGTGCCTCTGCAGAGCCAGGAAAATCATAAAGGACCCCTCCCACCCTGGTCATTTTGCTGTTCACCTTACTGCCCTCCAGCAGGCTGTACGGGAGCATTAAAAGCAGAACCAATAGACTTACAAACAGTTTCTTTTCCTGAGCCATCAGAACTCTAATCTCCCAAACCAAATAAACTATCCTAATTTTCATTTCCAGTCTGGGTGACATTACATACATTAAGTGCAATAACAATATCTGCCTCTTATAGCTGATTATTATTCATTTATTCTTATTTCTTGGTGTTGTGATGAAGGTATTTTTCTGGGTTGTCACTGTTGTTCCTTTGAACTTGTATTGTGTATAGTTTTTAAATTTCATTGTACTGGTACACTGACAACAAAGGACTTCCATTCTATTCTATTCAATTCTGTTCGTGCTCAGAAGAAAAAGGTGAAAGCTCTGTGTACAAGGTTTTGTGCTCAAAGAACTTCAGCAGTGATGGACACACACAGAGGAACAAACCTGCATCCTCTTAATGAGGAAAAATATTTCTGGAACCACTGTGTCTGTACTAAATATTGTGGTGGGACAAAAGAGAAGTCAAACCAGATGTGCAGTGTAAACTTGGTCATTATTGGCAACGAATTTCCTTGATTTTTGCCTTGTACCATCACGGTAAAGACAAGCCAGATGGCAAAACCTCTGTAGGCCAGTGTTGGCTAAGGTTAATCCTCTTCCTTTTTAACATTGCAGATTGTACACTACAAAGCTGTAACTTGTGAATTGTAACATATACAACTGAAATTAGATTTAGCAGTTTAAGTGACACATCTTTGCCCAAAAAATCTCAATTAATGTGAACATAGGTTCCCAAAGCTGAATTCCAATGTGATTCTTTGCATGATTAACAATGGGTACATAAAGAAGGAAGCTTTGTCAGTGGCAAGGCTGGGTATCACATCAAAAAATACAATATCAGTACCAAAATCAGTGCTTGCTGCTTGTTTGCTGCTTGTGAAGATCCCCAGTAAAATGATCTTTCATTAAGACTCTTAATCTACATTTGTTTTGTGTGTGCGAGTCCTTTTCCACCTTTTAAAAGTCTAGAGGAGCCACACAACTAAATAATTTTATTCCCCTTCAAGCTAGCGGAAAGCTTAAGCAGTAGTTAGCCGGTAAACTCCTAAAAGTCTCTAGTTCACCTGCTCTGTGGGCCCGACAATACAGAAGATTTAGGTAATTTCATACAGTGAAAACCTAGCTTTTGTGGCTACTGAGCAACTTTCATAGGAATGAATAGGGACCCACCTCCAAAGCTGTTTCCAGGTCTCACTATACATCCATGTCAGCATTAGACCTCCAGCACTAAAAGCATCGAATGCAGGTATCATTTGACTGGAGAGACTTTTGAAACTACTTGGCGCTGGGTTATTTTGGTCAATACCAGAAAGGCAAGTACTGACACCCAGTCCTAGTCAATAGTGTTGTTCTGTACTAACACAGTTGTATTTTTTAAGCAAGTGTTTATTTTTTTTAATAAAAATTATGCTTTGCTGCTATGCTCCATTAAAATAAAAATCCATATCTCCTACTACTATTATTTGCCCATCCTCTTGACAGAGATTGCAAAGCTGCTGAGTTGACTTGGCAGCTTCCTCTTTGGAGGAATCGTGCCAGTTCAATCAGAAATAAGATTAGCACCGTTTATTATTAGCTTGAAAATCTCTCTGTATCTGCCTTCTGTCTCTACCTGTCCTTCCCAAACTTTGAGACAATTAAGGAGAAGCCCCTTGACGAAAACAGGCCACCCGTCAACTGCTGTCACACCAGTGTGAGACAGACTACCGGCTTCTGACATGACACTCCAGGAGGATATTCTGGGCCATGCCTGGTGGATGTTGTGTTACACACTGTTAGTGCACTTGACAAGTCTGTGTGTGTGTGTGTGTATGTGTGCACATATGTACATTTGTGTGCATTTGCACGTGATTCTGTCTGCTTCTGTATTCATTATAAGGCTAAGGAGGTATTGCGGGGGTGGGATCTTGGTACTGTGTGGATGTCTGTGCTTGTGTGCGTGTGGTTGGGGGTGAGGGGAAGCATCACTGTGGGAGACAGGCAGATGGGGATGGAAATGAGTAGGCAGTGAGCTCATGCTAATCTCCTCCTACAGCTCCTACAGCTGATCCAGGCACAGAGCAAGCACACACAGACACACTCACACACGCTCACGACTGCAAATAATATACTCAACCAGCCCCATGCACAATCACACACCAAATAAGGCAGAGGATGCCTTTGCTTTTCAAATGTTCTCATGTGTTTCACATATTTTGAGAGGTAAGCCCAAAATCTTTCAACAAAATCAGTTACACACCTCTCATCATGCAAACATTAATTTCAATACTATGTGGTGCCGGTGGATGATAATTTGTTGAATAGCAGTGTGTGTTTGTGTGTGAGTCTAGTTGCCTTCGTCAGACAGCCATCTGTCCTGTGGGAGTTGCTCAGCAGCACGCAATTGGCCGACTGCGCTTCATGACAGGCGAGGGGTGAGGTGGGTCACCCCTTTATTTAGGGAGAGAAAGGTCGTGTGGTGCTGGCTGCTCCTCCAAACATATGGGTGCGGGGAGGGGGGTTGGGGCAACTCCAGAGGCCAACATTGCTGTCATATACAAAGGGCACTCTTGGGCTGACACAGCACAAAGTAAAACCCCCACCTCACCATTCCATCTTGTAATGAAAGCTGCCCTGGCAGTGTGTTCCAGTTTGAAAACCCACATCCATAACATCAACTGGTGCGGTTTATCCTGCTGTTTATATCACCAAACAATTCCATTGTTGGGGCTGATAGCAAATTAAGAAAAATACAGCAAGACAATAGTACTACTCTAACTGACTACTTTCCGAAGAAAAACATGTACTACGTGGACAACAGATTTGATGCGTCGCAAGCATCATCAAAGTCAGATGCTGTATCTTAATACGTTATAGATGTGAGGAAAAGGTCTCACTTTTAGCCCTGTGATAATAAGCAATACAAGCCTCCATGTCAAGACAAACATAGACTAATTACTCATAGATATGAATTGAATTTTTTTATCATGTGTGCATTCCACATTCACATGGTGGGGACACCCCATCAAGAGCCACACTGTAAACTCACCATGCTTGCAGGTAAGAAGACATCTTTGAATCTTGGTTACACCTCAAACCAAACACTAGGGGTTGAGGTGAACCCAAAGCAATGTATCATGACATTATTGTAATGTGTAAATAAAGGCTATCAAAATAAACTAAAACTACATCAAAATAAATGTGAAAGACATTTTATTTAACTGAAATAAAAATAAAAACTAGGCTTTGGTCTCTGGCCTTTTGGTCCAATTTGTCAATGCAACAAGCATGAGGAGGTAATGGTGCATGTTTATTGAGAATGGTGGAGTCAAGATGACTGTGAGTCATGCCTTAAGAAAAGCCCCTTTCCCACTGGACAAAAAACACTAACATCTGGCGTCTTTATTTCATGGGAACGTTTACAATCAACATTCAGTCCTGGATCACATGACTTTGCAGTCATCATGAGTATTTATCAGCTCCAGCAACAATCAGCTTCGATCAGCACTGATGGAAATAAGAAACCTGGTGGAAGTGCTAATTTTATACCCCTTGCCACAGGCCAACAAAAATACCATCTGCCATCATCCAAGCAGAACCGGAACATCGTTCCACATTACTCAGCAGAGTTTAAAGGAGAGACTGACTGGCCTCCATGCTGCTTTCTACTGTTTACTAACCTGTTTTCCATCCCCTCTATGACACTGAATGTGCCACAAAAAAATCCCACAGAAATGCATACTCATTTGCTGCAGAGCCATGACGGCTACATGACTCTGGTCTACTGGCAATGGAAAAGGAGTCTATTGTCTATTTTTAGCGTTTTTTTTCTCCGTGTTTAAAAAGCCTGCAATCACAATTTCACTAATTTTGGTGTAAAAGGTGTAAAAGTGTATTTGTATTGTAAAACCTAAAACCTAATCTGAACACCTTAAATCCTGCCCCTGACAACCCAATGATATAATAGTAATAAAAAAACAAAAGGAAAAGCCTGCTGAGACTAATAGCATCTAAACCAAAACTTAACCCACTCTGGAAACTAACTAAAAAGTGCCTACATTGAAAATAAGAATCTAAAACAAAATAAAAATAAAAACGAATTTTAAAAAAACAATAAGTCTGTTGTGGATGAAGGAATTAAAGACATTCCTAGCTGTTAAAGCTGCACTTCAATAAATGTCTGAACATTAAAAATTGTTTCAACCTCAACATCTTTTTACCTGCAAATCACCAATCTCAAATCACTCGTTGGTAAGCTGTGTGAACTTCACAGTTTGGTCTGACTGGTAAAGTCTGTGTGTAGCTTGGAGCTTTCTGCCACTTGGCAGACATCGAAATGCTAATTCAGTGTGATGCTGGCCTTACATCTGAGCAGCACTGATGCATCCCCAGTACAGAAGCCTCGGGGCCACTAAGGAGGCGAAAGGTTAGAGGATGGTGCTTGGGGATGTGTAGTTAGGACAATAGCTGAGCTTACAGTGCCATGTGTGTTGATGAATATTTCAGAGACAATCTCATTAAATAAACATGCAAGACCTCACCGCCTACGGTAACCCTACCATCAATATTGAATGCCCACCAAAAAACTGACACAGTGTCGTTCACAAGCCAACAGTCAGGTCAGACATCGAATTGCACCATCTGACTTAGGAAGAGCTCCTTTCCACGCAACACCTGGAGGAGGTCACCGGGTTCTTCCTTCTTCTTCTCTTACAATAATTCCAATGAGGCACGCTAAAGGGCCTTTAGAGACTTAAGAATAGCCACTGCAAGCTGAGTGTGCTTGTTAGTTTCCCGCTTAATCAGAAGGCTATGAATATTCTGAGAAGGGCTTTCACTGAGTGGGAGGAAAGACTTTACTTCCACGCATGCTCTTGGCCCCATGCTCTGAGCTTTGCATGCAGCACTCTCCCAAACAGCTTGCATGCATGGTTTCCTACAACAGCAACACTGACTACTTATATGGAACCTTTTTCTCCCTCCTTCTAATTTGAATGGACAAGCTGGTAGGTGGGAGGTAGCCCCAGAGAAGCTTATTTTCCTACCCCTGCCCCTGGTCTCCTCCTCCACACAAATACTGACTACAGCCAGCCAGTTCTTCATTAAGTACTTGGCTGGCCGCTCCGTCCATTTGTGACGCTGCTGATGGATGTAGAAGCCAGTGGGTCAGGGATGGAAGCACAGGAGAGGGGGTGGAGGGCAGACAGTGGCTGGCAATGAAAGCTTGAACTTCTTCTTTTCTTGTTCTCCTTTGTCACTTTCTCCTTCTGAACGAGACTATTGCTTTTGTCAAAGATAGCTGTAATGTCAAGGTATCAGAATTCACTGGGCATGTAAGAACACCTGTGAAAGGTACAGCTGATTCACGATCAGTCTGCAATCATGGACTGTGCAAAAGAATTGGACATTACCTCTGGGTCTAAAGAGTGAAGCCAATGCCAAAGTGCCTTAAACATGCATTTTTCTAATGGCCAGCAGGGGGGCGACTCCACTGGTTACAAAAAAAGTGAGATTATATAGAAGTCTAAGAAAAAATAACCCTATTTCTCACTTGATATATCACCTCAGTTAAGAGTTCCCTAATGAGATCATAATCTCAAATGCTAGCAGGACTGCAACTAACCATTATTTTTATTGTCTACTTATCTGTCAATATTTTTCATAATAAATCAATTAGTTGTTTGGTCTGTAAAATCATCATCATCCTCAAAAATCTTGTTTTGTCCACAACCCAAAGAGTCAGTTTACTGCAATAAAGTAAAGAAACCAGAGAATATTCACATTTTTTATTTTGATCCTTTTATCAGTCTACCACCAGTTTTTTTTACTCTGATCTGAACATTTGTTGGTGATTTTTGTAAATTACAGTCCCAATTACAGTAAAATAGACAACAGGCAAGTATCCTTTGGTTCTCAGTCAGATCCACCCCTCACTCCTCCACAGCACTGCCCTTTCATGCAAATATATAATAAAGATGGTGACGACCAAATTACCAAACCTGAGGCTTCAAAATGGTTGCCCATAAACCAATTTTCTGACATCATGGTGGCTACATCCACTTCTTTTATACAGTCTATGTCTGTAATACCACCTATTTACTAGCGTAGTACAATATCCCAGCTTAGTATATTATTTGTTTTATCATTAGGATTTCAATAATGCTCTCAAAGTTATCCCCCAAGAGAAACTAAACTTATTCTCTTAAACAAAGCATGAGATGCTTTGCAACTTAAAAGCAGAGTTTGGGGATCAGACTCAGGGTACAAAAATTGTCTGAATGCAAACAGTTTGCCTGTTGATATAATTAGGAGGAATCTGGTTAAAGAATATGCAAACAAGATAACTAATCATATATTATGGAGAGATGCAAGGATTGCAATTTTCTTTGCCAACTCTGACATCTGATTTTTTGATAGATATATCGATATGGGTATCTGTTATCAGTCAAATGAGTTGTTACATACCGGCATATCAGATATTGGCAAATAATCTCATATCGTGCATCCCTAATGATAATTGCCAATTTTAATATAACAGTTTAGGCCTGCTTAAAACTAATTACAGCAGTCAAAAAGAACACCATCAAGCTCTGTGCATGGTTTAGAACGCCTTGCCTCTTTGGTTCTGATAGAAAATTCAGAATTATCCAGGGGCATTTTGAATGCCATGAGAAAACAACACAAGTTGGTCATGACGTGTCTAGTGACAGTAAATACAATCCTACAACAAAAAAAACACCTACTGCTTTCTACGTGCTTTCATCTCTTGTGAATAATCAAGCAGCAACTGGGAAAATCCCCTTTTGCTCAAAGAACTTTAAATATTGAAAAAACACAACTTCTGGCTGGGAGGCATGCTGTGTGAAAACAAACAATGCACCTAATTCATTTTCCGTTGATGCTATATGGCACCCCTCTGAAAACATTTCCAGATAACACAACAAGCAATATAACCTGTGACACTCTCTCACTCACTCAAAATAGACAGAAGCAAAATAGGTGTCATTTTAGCAGTTTCCTGCATAAGGTTAGAAAAACAGAAAGGCTTTGGAAGAGCTGCAACATATGTGGAAAGTCATTAACAAGTTTCAGCACACAAACTTAATGACAATTAAACACCCTCTTTTTAATTGACTTTAATTTGCATAACATTCAGGGTAAGAGCAATTACAGTCCGAATAATTAAAAAGGTGTTTTTCTTTTTCAAGAAGAAGCCTCTTTTCCTCAGAATGCTAGCCAATAAACTCCACTTAGGAGGCACTTTCTGTGTTGCTCTGTCAGTCCGCTTTCATTGAGTTCGAGAAGTGATGGAGTTCTCAATCACACTTGACATAAAGACACTTGAATGTCAATTTGGCATTGATCTCTCTGACCCTCAGTCATGCCTCACAGCTTGGACTGACTGTCCTCCATTAGAAACCCAGCCTGGCTGCCTGGCCAGGCAACAGAACTCATTACACAGGCCTAATTGAATTGGTGGCTTCCTCCTTTTCAAAGCACAAAGGACAAATTCTAAATTATACAATTTGACAGGCAAAAAAAGAGAACCATCAAACTGAAATTGCAGCATTGAATCTCTTAGAAACAAACCCACACAACTTGGACAAAATCACAGCCGACTTTTGCAACTGTCACGCTTTTCCAAACACCCATAAAAAGAGAATGGAAATATTCCCTGGGTAACCATTGAAATGCACAGCTACCAGCTGTTGTCCTGTCCACCGTGTGGACATGGCTGGCTGTCAGCAGGCTTAGCCAACACTGCGCCTTGCATATGAAACAGGACATGGGCCTATATCCCCTTGGGGAGTTCACTTCCTCTGCCCCCCCTGCCCACCACCACTACCACCACCACTGCCCCACCTCCCTTCTGAAACAAGCGGCCCCTTCAGCTAGAGGCCAGATATCCCAAGCAGCAGTGGGGGCTTCTCAGGGGAGGGGGTGGTGGAAGGAAAAGGGGAAGTTTTAGCTCCTGCACATTAGAGAATGGCAGCCGATATTGGAATGCTATGCTTTAGAGAAAAAATATTAAAACCATACAAATGACATAAGTTTTGTCTCTGTTTTCAGGGCTGAAAGGTGGAGTCAGCGATTCTGGAGAAAGACAGTTGTTATTTAAACTCAACCCAAACAAATACACTCCTCCCGTCAAGTAGTCCTTCAGAAGCTCCTGCAATATCTCCAATGTTATTTATGTTTCACTACAATCATGGGCTGTTCCTCCTAGGCAAGAAAGTAGAAAAAGGAGAGTAGCGGACACAGTGTTGTGTCACTCAGTCCAAACCACTTAAGCCCCTCTCCCACCGCACAAAAAAAACCTACTAACACCCAAAAACATCTGGCTTTTGTGTTTAATGGAAAAAGCTAGAACCAGCATTCACTCCTAGGTCAAATTATTTGGCAGTAGACATGCGTATTAAATGGCTCCGGCTCCGATCAGCTTCGATCAGCAGTGATAGAATTACAACACCCGGGTGGGCGTGCTAATTTTAGCCCCTATGCCAACGAGATGCAATGACACCCCATCACAAAATACTGTCCACCTCTATCCAAGCAGCACTTAACCATCATTCCAAATTACTCGGCACAGAGTTTGAAAGACAGACTGAAATTGTATGATACAAATAATTGTATGTACAATACAATTATTGTAAAAACTAAGGAAAATCATGTTGGCTGATTCTGATAGTTCATTTTAAAGCTGATACTGGCCGATGCCAATGGTGTAACGATATTATCAGCATGTTGGCCAATTACAATTTTGAAGCCAATGTCATCCAGTACCAATGACGTGCTGATATTTTTGGCATCCCAAGACTAAATAAGTCAGAAATATAAAAGAGGTAACATTTTCACTAGCCTCCATGCTGCTAACTGTTACTAACTAACTACTCCTGTTTACTAACCTGTTTTCTGGCCTGCCTGTGATGTTAACACACACCAGAAAAAAAAAAAACGACTAAAGATAGGCATAAAGGCATACTCGTCTTCTGCGAGAGTGGCTATCACCTATTTTTAGCAGGTTTACCAGTGTTGAAAAAAAACAAAACACATAGACACACTAATATTAAAGGAAAAGGGGTGTAACTTTGTTTCCTTACATATTTGCAGAATTTGACAAAACAAGGGTCGTGGATTAGAATCACTGACTGCACCTTTAATAGTTCTTTATTAAAACATTAGCTTTAGCTTCAGCCTTTCCTACAATGACCCACAGGAAAAAGCACGGAAAAAGCACGGAAACAGCGTGCAGAAATGTGTCGGGTGTCAGCACAGCAACATAATGGAGCATAAGCAAAAAATTGTTCTGATTCTTCATATACCTCTTTCTCTAAATAAATCACTTCCGACCACTTCAGAATCAAAATGAATCATTGGATGAAGAGGAAATTTGGATTCCCCTAACTGCTGTCGTCATGGTTAACATGCTCAAGCCAAGGAAAGAGTGTTTTCATATAGCAGTTGAAGGAGTGGCAGGTCTGGATGTAAGACTGACTGCCTGTCTGTTTTTAATGAATGAACATTCATCTGTAAACAAAATGAGCCCAATTCCATGACTTCAACTCAGAAAAGCCACTAAATTTCCAGAAGTGAAAGAACTGTTGAAAACATGAGACTGAACAGGATCCTTGTCATTAAGGAAAGGACCAAAAAACAAAAAAAAGACAAGGTTTGACATGACCTTGCTGGTTTTGAATGAAGCACGAGTCAAGCTTGAGCTGGCCCAACAGCAAGCCCCCCCCCCCCCCGCTTCTCTTCCTCATATCTCCCTTAAACAGACGGATTGTGTTGAAATCACATAATCTTGAGGGCGAATTATAAAGTTAGCTACATACTAAATCTGACGCCGCAGCCCTTATCTAAACATCCTGATGTGGAAAGCCACTGATTATGTGTGCCACCCACATGTGTACCAGCCAGAAACCAAAAGACTTGCAGCCAAGCACTGGCATGAGTTACTCAAAGAAATGTTCCACACCCAGCACATAAACTAATTTAAACAATTCAATAGTTCACTGCATTTGCTCATTGCTGTTTACAATAAGTGCTGTGGCTCATATCCTTCAAGACAAGAACACAACTTTTACTGCACACCCCTTCCATGCAGGTATGCTGCAAAACTGTTTTTACCCAAACTGTCTGTGATTCAGATGCATTTGCGAATTTTAGAAGGTAGCTCTCAAAAGAGCATCTGCAGGGAGGGAAGTGCGACAATATCACTTCCTGTGTCTGTCTGCATGCGAGACTGCTGCTAACACATCTGAAACACCTCATTAATATTCACAGAGCTGCTCAGTTGCTCCGCTGACAGCACGCCGATGGTGGCATTCTCCCGTGTGCTGAAAGGTAGGAAGGCAGCACGACACAGTCTAGCACTTTGCCTCACATTCTCCAAGAACATTTTCAAAGTGCCTCGGTCGTGCTGAAATGTGCTGACAAAGGGGAGCTCTGTTGCCATAAGTTAAGCAATATTTCTCAAATCCTACCCAGCATGTATTCCCTCATTAGTGTTTCTTGAAACAAGGTACTTGCGGGGGAAAAGGAGGAGTCAAATTAAAAAGAGGGCTAGAGGCTCAAATGAGCCTTGGGCTTAACACTTGGGTGCCCCGTCGGCACTTATGAAAATAGAAGAGGCCCCTGAAAGTGGGGGTCCTTGAGGTGTGCCTACTTGAGTCTGAATGAAAGTGTGTGCCAAGAGTGGGTATTCACAACGCATGGCAGGACTTTGGCACTCTTCAGAACTTCAATGGCCTCCCCGATTTCTCTTTCTTTGGCAGATTCCCCTGAAAGAAGCCTCAGTGGAGAACTGGATGGGAGCTTCTTGTAAACACTTTTGCTTTCTGTGCTTCATCAACAAGTCTACAGCCCAGAAGTCCACTCTGGTTTCCAACAGACTGGAGTTTTAAAAAAGTAGGTAAGAGGGGGGAGGATGAGTGTGGGTGCATGTATGTCAGAGGTGGGTGGCTGGCCTGGGGTAGGTGGATGTTTGGGGGGGGGGGTGATGATGAATGCTCTCCTTTGTTGGGATCATATTATGTTTCCACCACAATACTTCTAAACCCTGCTCCATCAACTCCATTCATGTGTAACAGTTCATGCAAATGGCTGCACTAGCCTTTTTTCCAGAGCTGGGGCGGGGGGTGGGATTCCTTTTATCAGTCTACCACCCAACTCCTCTCTCTGCAAACTCCTGCCTGCACACCAAAGCACAGATGATAATCCCTTCATACAGTTTCATAGTCACTTAGTCCAAAAAGCAACGCTGAAGGAGGCATGGAGAACCACATTCACATGTCTAAACTACTTCACTTGGTCAGAGGTCTGATCACAACACCACAGGAAACACACAGAACCAATACCTGCATGGATACTCTGCTTCTGGTTAGTCAAAAATTTTAGAACGATCACACATTATTAAAAGAGAATCAGAGGATGTGGACACCATCAGAGGAAAAAAAAAGCCTTCAGCTCTGATAGTAGCGCTGATTAAACCCACAGGAAGCCAGGCACATGACAGCCAGACAAAAATTACATTTAATGTGACACATAAGGCTTCACAAACACAGAGAGGGAGAATTAGCAAATTCTGTTGTACTAACAATAATCAGAATTAGTGTAGGAGTGTATCCCTTCCCATGGAAACACACACACACACACACAACGAAAAAACAACCAAAAATGTAGGCTGGGGATGAGATTGCTGTCCCACTGAAGTGTGTGAGTGAGTGAGTGAGTGAGTGTGTGTGTGTGTGTGTGTGTGTGTGTGTGTAATGAAATGCAATCTAATCTGGAGTAAAGACAAATTATTTACGTCTAAATTCATGTTTAATCTACATCCCTCCCCCCTAACTGTTGTTTACTATTTCCCGTTGAGCCATTTGTTGGTAAATGAGATTGTATTTACAGTACAGGCCAATAAAAGTGAGCCTGAGAGGTGCTTCATGGACAAATAATGGCTTTATTGCCACCAGAGGTGTTTTGTTGTCACTGCTGGATGAGGCTCAATTAGTAACAACATGTCAAAGACAACCAAACACTGAGCGGTTCACACATCAGAGATCCATAAGATAAGGTTTAACCAAAGATTAACTCTGAATATGTGTAAGTGGTTAGAATTAATCCCTTTAATGCATTCTTTAACTGGGGCAGATTTCAACTGAAGAGGCCCGCATGGACATTCTCAAAGACACCTTGGATTCCCAGGACCACAAGCTGAAAATCAGAGCTATGGCACCACTCCATACATCTGGAACTATTTCTACCAATATGCAATGAGATTCAGGTGGGACCCCGATTGAGAGCCATTATTGGGGGCACACTACATGAATCAACCTGCATGACATTAATGCATTTGAAGTTGTGGACACAACTTTAAAACAAGCTTGGTGCTGTTTCAGGAGAAGGATGCTGAGCAGGAACAGAAAGTAACACTCAGCAATGAGCTGCAATGCATTGAGTGGATCATAAGAATGGAGGAAATTAAAACAAATCAAAAAGCTGCACTCACATAAAAGATATATGTCAGCCTATATAACACGAGGAGCAACTCACCCTGGATGATGCTTTCCTCTTGTACTTGTTGGCGAAGTCAAATTTCTCCTTGATCTCGTCCAGGAGCTGCTCCAGACGGGCCTTCTCCTCTTTCCCCGAGTAATCCTGGCCCAAGAGGATGTATGCCCTCCAGTTGGCCGAGTCGAAGCCCCAGTGGCAAGTCCTGTTCTCTTGTGCCTTATGACTGTGCACCACGAACTTGTGAGTCGGGTACATGAGCCTGCAGTCCATGCACTGAATGCACGCTGCGTTGGGGCTGGTGTACAGCTCCGGCACGAACAAGCCCTTGCACTTGCCGAAACACTCGTGGTAGACTTTAAAGCTCCTCTCGGTGAGCTCCAGCTCCAGCGAGCCTCCGCTTAGCTCCTTCTTGCAGCGCGGCGGGTAGGCGCCTCCGTAGATCAGGGCGTTGCAGAGCCGCTCAGCGTCCGTCTTAGTGATGAGGCCGCAGGACGGCGCCGAGAAGGGCAGGATCCCCATGACTTTCAGGATCTCCAGCTGGTCCGCCGTGCACCGGGAACAGTAGATGTGCAGGTCGTCGCACACCGAGTTGATCTGCTGTAGGGTGAAGTCCCGCAGCACTGTGTTGAGAATCTGCGGCAGGCACAGTCGCTTCTCTCCGCCGACCACGAAGCACGAGATGGTCTCGCTTTCCAGCACCGTCTCGCACCTCTCCGTGGAGCGGTCCGACGGGATAAAGAGCGGACCCGGCATCACCGGTGGCGGCAGATGCTGCAGAACCGGCTCGGGCTCCTTACCGTCCTTCTTGAAGAGGAGCTCATGTTGCCACCGGGCAGAAAAAGCCGCCGGTCCGCCAAGAGAGCTCATAGAGCTGAGATGAAACTGCTTCAGAGTTTGTTGCAGTCCCGGATGAGGCTGGAAGCTCTGCCGACTTACAGTCTCCATGTTTTTCCTGCAACTTTAGAAGCGTAAATCCTTCTCGTCGTCGACCGGGAATCACGGGTATCTATCCGTTTCTGAACCTGGTAAATCCACGGTGTCCCAGAACTGACCGATATTGCGAAGCGCTTCATCAAACATCCAGTAAAAAGTCCAGACGGCGAGTTTACAGTTTTATTCCAGTGACTACTGAGTGTACACCGGCCAGTCGCTCCCTGCAGCGGGTCGCCGACTGTCCATATCTGAAAAAACACGGCTCTCCAAACTCCACACAGGCGAAAAGTTCCGTTTGTCCAATTCCAAAACCGAGTAGGCGAAAATGAAACAAAAGCGGGAGTTGTGAGTCGATACAGCTCGATAAAAAATCCTTATTTGAGGCTCTTTCCGCTGTCGAGGACTGCAGCAATCCACTCGGCGTGCCCCCGCAGTTCACTCTGACTGTACGGAGAGGAGAAGTCTGAGAGCCAGCCTGCTCTCTCTCTCTCTCTCTCTCTCTCTCTCTCTCTCTCTCTCTCTCTCACTCTCACACACTCACACACTCTCCCTCCCTCGCGCTCCGTCTACGTCTCTCTCTCGCGCTCTCTCTCACGCGCCCCCTCCCTCTGTGTTTGTGTGTCTGGCTCAGTCATTGAATCCCAGCCAGGAATGTGAGTGACTCTGCAGGCAGGCTGGGCTCTTCCAGGAACAAGCCGTCACCCCCCACTGCCCTGCAGAGAGACAGGAGAAGAAGAAGAGAAACAAGTGAAGGGAAAGAGGAAGATGAGGGCTGCGTTCAGATCATATGGGAAAAACTACGAAGCGTAAGCTTTAAACTGCCTTGTAGTATTTTCTGCTGCTGAAGTGTTTCCATTATTTGCTACTTTATTCTACTCCAGAAGAAATGCTACATATTTGACAGCCATAGTTACTTGATAGATTAAGTATAGCTACATAGGCCTACAGTCAAGCTTGACTTTGCGTTAAGGCATCAGTAATAATAACAGTTAAGGCCAAAACAGCCGCCCCTATTATTTTCTATTTACAAACCCACACCGGCGTCGGCTCGACGCGCGTCGAGGTGCCGCACCCCCGCACTTTACGCTTTACCGCCCTTGAAAAAACGGTTGGCAACCAATAGCGCCACCTAGCGGACTGCATTTGCAATAGAAATTGACGCCCCGCAGCGCGACGCTTTTTGTGTGTTTTGGGGGGCACTTGACTCGCAATGACGCCGCTGGTGTGTTTTCGCCTTTAGATTACTGTATATATACATATTATTAGGCTATTGTTGCAACAGTCTGAGATCTTCACTCCGGGGTTTTTTCGGACCTAGTTGTATTGCAGAGTTTTGCACAGCAGTGACCAGATCTTTGCTCTTAAACCACAAAAAATGTGGTGGCACAACAGTCTCCTTCAGTACATTATTCTATGCTTTCTTTTGATTTTCACATTGGCTGGTCATCCCGTTTAATTTGTCTACAGATTAAGTCGGAACCGCTGAGACAAGTTGTAGGAAGCCTCTGCAAGTAACTGGTTGCTGGCAGACACTGTGCTGCAAAGGGTTAATCAGCAGTGTTGTGCACTGTAGAGCCTGAATAGAACATGTCTATAGCAGGTCGACCCGTGACCCGCGGGACTCGCAAATGGACCTGCGGGTCGGGCAGCAGTGATCGTCTGTTAAATCGGTCTGTAAATGATATTATGACATTATTGGCTATTACTGTCATGGCATCCGAAGGTACTGATGCGTTGTGTCACGCACTCCAAAAGAAACTTGTTGAAACTTTAAACAATCATTTATTGCACAAAACGGGCGAAACAAACGTTGACAAAAACGGTTCCATAATTCATATTAAATTCAAAAGATAAATGAAAAACAGCTACAAGTTAGAGGGAATAGTGATAAAGTGGTAAAACTTGGCATTGATCCACAGCCTCAGACGGATGTTCAAGCGGTGCGCACAAGCTCCATTATAGGCTATACTATATTTTCACATTTTTAACAATGCAATTTAAAAGTTTTGGTTTTTATTTATATTTATAACCTACATTTACCAACAACAAAAAGACTACATTTAGCACCAAAAAATATATAAAGTGTGTCTATATATATATATATATATATATATATATATATATATATATATACATAAGTAAGTAAAAAAAACGAATATCGAATCAAATTTTCATAACAAATACCTACCCATAGAAATGAATATTCGAATATCCGAATATTTGGCTACAGCCCTACTGATTATATATATTGAAAAGCATTCTATTTAATGTCTCCATCTGCTGGTGGGCCATCACTATAAGAGTATGCATACACTAAAACTAGGTGGGGAAAAAAGTGGAGATACCAGTATTGGTTATTGGCCAAATAAATTTTCATATATCGGCATATCTGATATCAGAAAAAAATCCAATATTGTGCACCTGTAATGATAACTGTCAGTTTTAATTTCATGGTATACTTTAATTACAGGGGTAAAAAGAAAGCCATCAAGCTCTTTGCATAGAACGTCTTTATTATCATTACTGTTATTATTAGTTCTTCTGATTCAACTTTTTTTGTTTGATAAGCAGACTGAAAATTTTGGCTTGCTAGATCAAAAAAAAAATGATGTCAGGGACATAATTTTCAGTTGAAAAATGGTAAGAAATCGCAATGTATTGCAAAATATGTTATTGCATACTCAGCACATCACAGAACATTTCAGACTGCAGTAATATTGTATCGTAGCTTAATTATCGCGATAAATATTGATGGGCCTCTATGAGTCCCACAGATCTGCTCTACAAAAAAAGTTATTCTTATTCCAATTATTGTTAAAACTAATACAATTATTGGGACTACTATTGTTATTATTATGCCGAATGAGTTCTTATTTTGATACTGAGCTAACCTACATATCTGTAATACTATTCTTCAGCATTATTTTTTAATGTTTGATAATGATTTTAATTGACTGTAATTGACAAGCCATTTTTAAAAACTTCTTAATGTAGCAACTAATATTTCGTTTTGCTAATAGTTCTGCAATAATATTAATAACAACAACAACAATAATGCTAAAAATAATAATACTAATAATTTATATAGTACTTTTAAAAAAAGTTACAAATTGCTTTAAAAAATACAAAATTATAGTCAATGATAAAAAAATGAAAACAGTTTAAAGTTATACAGCATGGGGCAAAGGGAGCTACACACGAGGAAGAGTAAAATAAGTAGACAAAAACAGATCAGTCAGGGAAAACAATCAAAATAAAAGGTAGGAAAATTCAGGCCTACTTTTAATTTTGAATATGTGATTTTTTACTTGCAGTTATTTATTTCCTTTCTAATATACTTTATCTTCATTAAAGGATCTGAATAGTTCTTCTGTCACTGGAATCACTGCATGAGAAAGTGAGTGTTTGGTGCTGAAACAGTAATTTTATTAAAAATCAGTTAAGTTTTAATGTTGTGTTCATATCATGTGGTATTAAGCATTTTGAAGGCATCTGTCGCTGACTTGCATTGAATAGCCTATATTATTTTTTCCAGTGGTCCATTTGAAATCAACATATAGTTTGTGATGGCGGGTGTGATGACCAGTGTGGTCGTTCACCAGCTCAAACATGAAATGAGCAGCATATGTATAAGTAGGTAATATTTACTATCTTTCCTAAGGGCCCTGAATGTAGCATAAGATCAAAGATTGTTTGTGAATCATTTGGTTCATGGTTGTAGAGAGAGAAAAAAACACCACAGAGAATGGGTAGTGTTATGCGAGACAAGACAGATTTAGCTTTGGAAGGAGAAACGCAAATTGCACAACTTCTGCTTGAATGTGTTAAAAACTGTTTGGCAAGTAGCTGGCAAATGAACACGTTTCATGTGTTGGCGACCTTGAGAGACAATCTTGCAAATGAAAAGATGAGAGAAGATTTTGTTTTTTCCACAGATCAGCTATTAGAAACATTTTGGGGGCGGTCAAATTGTTAGCACAGTAAACAAAAATAACGACATTTCTTTTCATTTCATTTATTTTTAGTAAAGAAGATGCAGTAAAGGAGAAGTCATTTTATGTTGATTCATAATAAATATCCAGTGACATAACCTCAGGAGGTCATATGTCAACTCCAGTGCTTTTTTTTTTTTTTTTTCAAAAAACTTTATTGAAAGTGATCAGCACATACAAATGCAAATACCATACAATACGTTGTTGCTGGTGTAAACATCAACACAACACCGAGAGAACAAAACATTAACAAAGAGATGAGAGGTGAAGGAAAAAAAAGAAAAAAAGGAGAGAGAGAGAAAAATAAAAATAATATTAGCAGCAATAAAAGTAAATAAATAGTAATAAAATAAAGAGGTGCGAGAATAAGTTATCAGATTACGTAAATACCTTAAAAGTTAAACTCCAGTGCTGATAAGCAGTTTACTGTTCCTGTGGCATCACCAAGCCAAACACTGCTGAAACTGCAATATGATGGCAGGGGACAAGACTGCAGGACATCAGACCCTGAGGGACAATTATAACATGACATTAGTTAATATGCATATGCTCAGTGTGTGGTGAGATGGTATGATACATCCTGTGTGTTGATGGGGCTTTTTTGGTTCAAATGTCCGACTGCGGAGGGTGCGTTGATTTTTACCAATCAACAGTTTAGGGCTGGGGCACTCAGTGGTAGATATGGTCCCCTTAAAGATGCATGCAGTCGGGTTTTACCTGTAACTGGGTTGTAGAGAGCCCTGATGTGTTTTGAGAGGGGGTAGACTGAACAATGCCCACATGGTTGGTGTCCTGTAGGTGGCAGTAAAGAGTCAATGGTGCCAGTGTGTTACTGAGAGTGTACAAAACAGTCCTTAAGAGGTCTTTGTCTTTTGAGTGTGACAATAGGTTTGTCCTTTTGTGCAGTTGAATATCACTGTCTGAATATGTTCTGTTTTATCCTACTGGCTGACAGAGAGAACTGATCGCAAACTATGCAACTAATTGTGGGTTCAGAAGTGGGCTGCAAAATATTTCTTTGGGAGTATCATGCCTTTTTATATGCTTATTTGATTATTTACACAGTTCATTTGTGCAAACACACATCTTAATACAACTTTTGGTTACGAAGTGTAAGCTTTAAACTGTCTTGCAGTTAATAAAATTAATTGCTTTTTGGCCCATTAGATGGTGCTGAGGTTTTTTTTCCTGGTGAGGTCAGCAGAGGTCTCAGTCAATGGCATTTGGCAGGAAATAGATCAAAACAAAGATGGAGGCGCCGGAGAAAGAAATGAGAAACCTGTCATCGACATTTAAATCAAACATCTGGACTTGTTTTAGAATTTTTAACATGGAAGGAAAGGAGGACTTAGATATGACACATGCAAGTAGTGTCATATGAACATAAAATACTCTAGGAATATTACGAACATGAGGGCTCACATCACAAGCCACAATCCAGAGTTAGCGTTAGTTGCTGATGGCCAAGTTTACTCTTAGCCCGCTCTGCCGAAAAAATTAAACAACACTGGACACGCTTGGCTTAACAAAACTAGCATCCATCTCTGAGAAAGCTAAGAAACTGACCCCTTTCTTCACATCCTTCATGTTTAAAGATCTGCATCCATACAGCATTGTTGAAAATGAAGGCTTTTGTTACGTGTTAAAAACACTGGAACTCAGGTACATGACTCCGTCCTGCCATTTTTCACTGACACAGCCATACCCAAGCTGAAGTTGAGGAATCTTTGAGTACAGCAGGAAGGGTGGCATTAACTTGTGACACCTGAACTTCAAGGTCAGTGGATTCATATGTGACTAGCATATTAACTCACAGAGAACTGGCCACTGCTGTCTCACGTTCTCCGAACTAGAGCAGTACATGAAAGTGTACCAAAACTGACATCCCTAATTCTATTTTATATTTATTCTATTTAATTCTGATATTTGAACTTATGCACTATTTTTGCTGTATTTCTTGAGTCTCACATTTACTTGTGTTTTTCTTTTACACATTTTGTGGTAGCTTTGTTGATGTGAGTCTGAGAACAAGAATGTCATGAGAGCAACTACTCCACTTTAATTGTTGTGCATGAGACAAAAAGACTGGGGGCATCAGTAGCCTCATGTAGGATGTGTCCCAGCGACCCTGATCTGGTCCCCTTTCTCTCCCCTATTTCATGTCTATCTGTCCTGTCTAATAAAGGCGAAAAAGCCAATCAATAAATAAAGACGTGAACTTCAAGACTTCAACCACTCCTTTATTTACAGGTCAAATGTACTAAATCAGCTGCATCACATCATCATATCTGAGGTGAAAGACACTGATGTATTTTTAAATCAAGTCTAATATCAGTCTAATATCCAGCCAGTAAATTACTATAACCCCATGGTGCACTGAGAAGTGACAGTATGTTGCAGTGGTCAGTGATGGTTCCAGTGTTGGAGCCACAGGGCTGGACTCTATCCCATTCAGCTGGCAGATATACTCAAAGTGGTCTTTTCTGAGGGGAACCAGTGCCTCTGCTGGGCTTATCAGTGCATGGCATGAAGCCATTCTTTCAGTCAGCACTGAGCTCTGGCAGCTACAGGCTGGATGTGGGCCTACAGTACTACACTGGCATACTGTATCACTGTCAGTGTGTACATTAAGTGGTAATGGATACAAAGCTTGTGCTTCCATCAGGCTTCTCATCCTATCAAGGCCAAAGCTGCTAGACAGTACAAACTGTATGCCAAGCCTCGTTTTCATAATTCATAATGATTCACCGTGTTGTCAGCATGCGGTGCTTGTCCTCTTGCCCTCCTTTTTTTTCTGAGTTCATCTGTGCTCATCATTTACTTGCATACTCTTTATTTGCTGCCCTTCCCTCTCCTTGCACATGATCTGCTGCTCATGGTGAACGTAAAGGTCTTGCTGGATGTGATGGCCATGACACCAAGCCTTTTTAATTAAAGCAACCACTGCATTGCATAATATTTTTAGCAGAGTTACTGTATCATTGCATGACGATGCATTTGCAAGTATAAATTGTTTTGAAAACTCCATCCTTCTGCTGTGTTCAATGAAGCTCTGACATCCAGGATTCAGTCACAGTTGGGATAAAAAGTCAAGGTATGCTGCCCACTTTAAAAACTCCACTCACAGAGCCAATTGCTACTTAAAGTTGGTGCTATTGTCAAAATGTCTGTTTTGAAAAGTGCCAAAAAAAAACTAGAAATTCTTTATTCTAAAATAAGATAAGCTAACCCAGGCTGACTCCAGTTTCATACCTTAAATTGGAGTTGAAATTCTCCAAGCCCCCTTCCCAGCTTCAGCCCCCAGCGACACTCTAAAGGGCATAGCTGATGGATGGATGGATGGATGGATGGATGGAATGTAACACTGGTAGTAGCAGAACCACATATAATGGGCTAACCAATAGTATCATGCAATGCTACCAACAACCATGACAACAGCCGGGGGTCGGTGGTCCAGTAACCACCAACTTTCACCCAGGAGGACAGTGTTCCCTTCCTGTAAGGTTGTAAAGCCAAACCATGTTCTTTTTTTCCTCAACCGAACCATGTACATGTGTTGGCTAAACATAACCATTTGTTTGTCGTTGAAGGAAAAAAAGCATCAATTTGTGACAATGCAGTTGGCATGGCCTCCCAGAGCATCAACAACCAACACACCCAGGGTACCTTGCACGTCACGTCCATGTGGAAAGTCCATGACCAAACATCGATATGTGATGAGATCAGAGTGAGAATGTGCTGTCAAAATGTCACACCTGTTTTGTCCACGAACCCGTCCTGCGACTGTCCTGTTTACATCATTTTGGTGCTGTTAACACTTTCCCTGGCAGCTAAAGGCGAGACAACTCCGTCCCCCTATTCTGCAATTCTACCTCACATATAACACAGTGAGACAGCATAACAACATGACATTCCCACCTTCAACAGGCAGTGAAAAAGCGCTAGCGACAAACTAGCTAAGATGAGCTTAACTTGGGAGGAGGCTTAACAGGTTTCCAAGGACAGGAAGCAATGGAGGGAGCTGACTGTGGCCTTATGTCCCAGAGGGGACGAAGACAATACAGTAACTAGTATGAGTCAGAGAATGGCAATGCGTTCAATATGTTGCATATTTCATTTCTAACTTAAACGACAGTCTACCAGGAACACCTGCAGTTTTGTGTTTATGTTGTCATCATCCCATGGAGAATTTGACTCTAGTGGTATGGCCTCGCAAACACGCCAGTAGTTCTTGAACTTAAACAGTTAAGGCTGCCACTACCTCACTTTTATTCTCCTCATCGTCTTCGCCGTCTCCATGGCAGCAGAGTTCAACACAGCATCACGTGAGATGGATGACATAACGTTTCTTTCCAGGCGCCGGATTGCTTTTTCCCAGAGTAGCACTATGTACCACAGGCCTGGCCCACTGCACTGCTTTGTGTTTCCTCCCCTCTGTGGTTGAGGTAGAAGAAACTGATTGGCCGATGTCAGCAATTCAGCAGCAGTCCTTCTGGAATACTCATCTTCTGTGGCACTGTTTCCAAAAAAGTGCTCTCACCTTATTTCAAAGTGGCAGGTTTTCCCATAGTGCTGTTTTCCATTCTTTTAAATAATGCTCTCCTCTTTCCTTTCTTTTCTTTTCCTTCCGTTCAGTCCAGCTTTCCCTTGTCTTTTTCCATTGCATAATTGTAGCCACTCTCCGTTGGTCCCTCTCCTCTGGCCAAAAGCTTAAAAGGCTCAGAAAATCCCACCATTATTATGACTTCAACTTTCCACTTTATGTGCGTCCTTGCAGAAGGAACAAAGTATTATCATTACAGTTAGCATTCTTGCATGATGTAACCTTCTTCAGTGTGCACTGAGTGGAAATCCTTGTGCAAGAGTGACATAATATCTTGTGTACTAACACAGAGTTGATGATTAGGTGATACAATCAAACAGTGCGCCATCAAAGGTTCTTTATCATGTTGTTTCATTCTTAAAATCATAACCAAATCATACTTAGACACACATTTTGATGAACTCCATCCATCCATCTATTTTCCAATGCCCTCTGGGTCGCAGTGGTAGCAAGCAAAGCAAGGTAGTCCAGATGCTTGTCTCCATAGCAACAGCTTTGACAACACAACAGCAACTTTGATGAACTTCCTGTTAATACTTCCAGAGCCTGCTGTGCAGACGTTGCTTTTCTTTTCTTTTCTTTTTTTTTTTCTTTTTTTGTGATTTTAAGTGATGACTTGACTTGTTCTGCACATTTAAAGACACTAAAAGACCAGCCCCGGAAAAATTATCCAACAGTCATTTTCCGACTGTGAAGACTTGTCTAAAGTAACTTCAAAAACAAAAGGCAGTCACAGCGAAGAACGGAATATAGGGGGGAGATTCGTGACTGGACCACATAAGTTTAAAATGATGCTAGGGATGAATGAGTACACCATTTTCTGTATCTGTATCTGTTCAGCCAGTTAAATGATCTGTATCCATATCTGTACTTGGAACTGGCGGGGTTTAACCAGAAGTGGTGAGACTTAAATCTGAAGTGGGTAGGACCTAATCAGAAACTGTTATTTTCAGTCTGAAATTGATATTGGTTGATCAGAAATTGCTATATTTATTATTGATAAAATATTTGTTAATTTATTTAACTTATTTTGTAATATTTTTGTTAAGGACCCCCTTAAAAATGAGACAGTACATCTCAAGGGATTATTCTTAATTAAGAATCATTCGTCTGAGTATTCGGCTCAGTCATTAATGGCAGTACCAGTAACACACATGGACGGGTCATTACATAGAAACCATTCAGATTGGACCTTGGAATTTTAAGATTGTTTTTAGTATAACCACATGTAGAATTTTGTATGTCATAGCATGAAGAATATGAGTAAAACATATTTTGCAAACTCGGGCACTGATTTATTATTATTACTTTCCATAATATTCAAATATCTGTGACAGGGAAGAACGTGACAGTGAAAGATTCAAAGTAATATGGCTGAAATTCTCTCTCTGAACAAAGCTAACACGACATTTATTTATTTTTATTTTTTTTTCTTCTCCCTACTTGTCTGCATTGGTCTTCATAGCTTAGCGCCACAAAAGGGTGCAAGCTTCTTGTGAAGATTGATGCACTATTAATCTTGCAGTCAAGTATTTTATATCCATAATGCGTGGTTGTGACCGTCACCCATCCTCCCTGGAGACTAGCCTATCAGCCTTTATTGGAAAAGCTTCCTAATATGAGCCAGAGAGGGCCGTGATACACCAAGGTGTGTTAAGGGGAAAGTAAGGAACAAGCAAGGGGGAGGGGGCAGGTGCTTAAGTCCTGAGTTATATAGTGACAGTGCATGCGGAGGAGGAGGAGGGCAAACAAACAAACAAATAAACAAACAAACAAACAAAAAAACAGGATAAACAGGCAGTGTAGCTGATGTATTGTGGCCTTGAGGTGGTTGTGCTCCATGCAGATTATCAGAAATAAACATATACATGTCTACTATACTGTACTGGGAAACAAAAACAAAAGAGAAGTCTATACTGAACACCAAAAATGTGAGAGTCTTGGTGGAGGGGGAAAGCCCGACTGTAGAGAAGAGAGAGCGCAGTGTGGAAGGTTTGAGAAGCAAGAGGGCCCCTTTGAAGTGATCCCATCGGTTCTTTGCAATGCGTCACGGGGCTGAAGTATCAAACATGCATTCGTGTATTTGAACCCTCCCAATGTGTTTATGAAAACCATCACCAGGGTCCAGGGCCGGCCCTGCGGGGGAAGGGGGGCGGCCAGCCACCCCAAGACCACAGGAGCGCCCAGACCCCACGACCAGGGAGCCACAGAGGCGGCAGGACACCCCGCAGGCCCCAGGACCCGGGGCGGCAACGGCCGGCCCCCCCAGAGAGCCAGAGACACACCCCAGACAGGCGGGACAGGAGGGCCCACCCACCCACCGCCCGACGCGGGCCCCACGAGCCACGCCATGCGTATCAACAGTGTATGTTAACCCACCACCACCCCTCTTACTATGATTCTCCGATCCCTGACGGAGAAACATTAACCCTACACCGTGAATGTGCATGTGAGTTCCCATAAGTGTGATGTGATGCATTAAAATTGAGGGACATAGGAGACAGGTGTGGCCAAGGCTGATGGCTACAGCACACTGCTGCCCTGCAGCCCGTGCAGCCATAAGGCACCTGGAGCCTGTTCCAATTTGTCTCCCAAGATGTAGGTGTATGTGGTGCTTTAAAATTAGAGGACAGAAAAGGATGGGCCGGGGGGCAGCATGGAGGGCTACCGGACACCACTGTCCCATAGCCTGCCCCATCATGAAGCTCCCCAATCCATCAGTGGTCTGCGCCTCGAAGAGTGAGTGTATGTGGTGCGTTAAAAACTGTGGAATGTGTGTGGAGAGTGAACAAAATGTGGTTTAGGAGGCCAGGCCAGTGTGGGCCCGGCCCGAAGGCCGGAGGGATGGATGACAGGGGCTAGAAGGCGGCGCCAACCAGACCCCGGCGCCGCAAGGCCCCCAGCGCCCATGGACAGCGGGCCAGGTGGGCCCCAAGGAAACCCAACAGGCCCCCACCCAACCCCGCCCCCCAAGCAACTGCAGCGCCAGGCCCCCGCAATGGTCCCGAACTGGGTCACACCACCCACAGCAAATCGACCCCCAGCAGAAGGACGAGACGCGCCACCAGAGAGCACGGAAGACGAGCCCCACCCAGCCCCCCCGAACCCCGACGTGCAGGAGCACAGGCCAACCCACAACCCCGCCCGTACCCCCCCAGACCGCCACGGACCTAGAGCCAGGCCCCCAGCCCATCCGACCTGCCCCCCCACCACCGGCCGCACACCAACGGGCAGGCCCACACTGCACAGCACCAGAACGTCCCCCGCGGGCAGCACCCAGCCCCCACACCAAGCCCCCCAAGGCCAGGAGAGAGGGGCAGGGAGGGACCATGGCCATGCCGCCCCCGGCCCAGGGAGCACGAGGAGACCCCGCCCCCTCCAGGCACACAGGACAAGCAGTCCAGACGCACCCGCCCCCAGGGAAACCGCCCGGCCCCGGCCCCCCTTGAAGCCCAGATTCAAGGGGGAGAAGGTGCACCTAACACATGCTTAAGACCTTGAAATCTGATGAACCGCTGTGGTATATTGTGGTGTGAGAGATAGAGGGAATAGGGGTTACATCATTAACAGAAACAGACAGGTTACATACACAACAGTCTTTCTAGACTTGTAATATTTATATGTACAGGTGGCATATGCTCACAGGCTGAGTGGCACTATACAGACACGTTTAGTGAGAGAATAAATGGTGACCATTTTTCTGTAAAGTATGTTAATTGATTTCTGTGGCCGGCAGAAATTTTCTCCAGCGAAATATGTTCTACAAGGAGATTCAGCCAATGGTTGATGTTGAGGGTCTGTTTATCTTTCCAATTGACTAGGATTGTTTTCTTGACGATGGCGAGAGCTACAAGAAGACAGTTGCAGTGGCTGTTTGGGAGGTCAATTGTCATCAGGTCACCAATTAAGCACAGGTTGGGAGATAGTGGGATCCTGCAGTCCAAAATGGAGGAGAGTTTTTGAGTGACCATTGACCAGAAGTGCTGGACGGGTGAACATAACCAGAGTGCATGAAAGTAGGTGTCAGCAGTGTTCTGAGTACACTGAGTGCATGTGTCAGATTGACTAAAGCCATTCTCATCTTTTGTTGGGTGATGTGTGTTCTGTGGAGTACTTTAAATTGGATAAGTTGTATATTAGTGTGTCTTGTCATCTTAAATGTATTTTTGCATATCTGAGTCCAGAAGTCAGGGTCCGGTGAAACACCCAGCTCCTTTTCCCATTTTAAAATTGTTAAATGTATAGAGCTGGTCTTTGACAGTAATTTATAAATCTTGGAAAGGTTCTTCTTATTACTCAGAGAAAGCTTTGTAATATGTCTGGCGAATTCTGGTGGCTGCAAAGTGTCCTGAGGTGCTGGAATTCTCCTCTTGATTGTTTTTATCAGTTGTAAATATTGTAGAAAATTTCCATTTCTTATTTCAAAAGTTTGAAATAAGTTTGTGTATGTCATAAGTATATTGTCTTGGAAAAGGTGATGGAGATGAGTTACTCCCTTCATCTCCTATGTGCTAAAATGGAGAGGTCTTTTGTTGATTTCAAAATCCGGGTTGTGCCAGATTGGAGAGAGCAAGCAAGGTTATATCTCAGAGTTTGTGATTTCTAGTGTTTTCCACCAGGCTGACAAGGTGGAAGCAATCATTGGGTTCTTAAAACAATTATGACGTCTGAGTGTAGTGGTGATAAACGGGAGGTCAGAAAGTTTTATATTGTTGCAGTCCGCTAACACGACATTTAACATGCAGTTAAATGTAAAAATCTTGTTTTATCCAAATATATTAGAAAATGTTATTAAAAAAATCTTTTGCATGACAGGGTGGATATGTTATTCTTGAAAAACGTACAAAAAATGTTCTGAAGAAAAAAAAAAATCTAAACTCACCAGCATAGAGTGGTACATAAATAAGTCCTAAAATCTGGAAATGAGTTAGCATTTTAGCACTCCTGGTTACCTCATCTCTGAGTCTACAACATACAACATAAAATAGGGCAGTTAACACCCCACTCATAAAATCTGAAGCCTTTTTTCTGTGTCTTGTCTCATTTAGCCACTTGCTAACAAGTGGCTAAATTAAACTACAGAACATCATAATGATGACAAATCTTTACAGCCTCGATGTGAAGGTGACATTAAAATGGTGACGTTTGTTTATAGCCTAACACTTGCTTTTTACTTCTGGCAATTGCATTTACTCTTCAATAATCATAGTTAGCATAGTGGTCATAATCATAGTGTTCATTTGTGAAGATTATCTTGCTGAACAAAACATTAAAGTATCACAAACGTTTGTTTGCTACAGAGATTATTTCTTGTAATAATCCAAAAAAAGAAAAAGAAAAAAGAAAACCAGGGAAATGTTTACTTGTGTGTTGGCCTACAATTAAACATCATCCCCACAGCACTCTATTTAAATTTGTATAGACCAAATCATAATGTTTATTTACAATAACTTCTGAATAGAAAAGCCTTGCATCACATACATGCAACCAAATGGCGCTGGGCAAACACTGTCTCAGTTTGTTAGTTTTTTAGCTACCTAAAAAAGCACACCAAAAAAATTAGTTTATCAGTTTAAGTGTACACTATATTTAAAGTATTTTCACTGCTTTACCTTGTCATCAGACAGCCTTTTCCAGTGAGGAAAGTTATTATGAGGAAAATAACTTAGCAGAACACTGAGTTGCTGGTCTCCTGCATTGCCTATCGATTAGTGTGTAAGGCAAAGCAGAGCAAATGAGCAAATACAGCGTACACTTATACTGACAATGATTGTTTTCTGTGTCAGTTGATTTGGTTTTATTAAAGATAGCAAAGTAACACAGTACATAAAATAAGCACAGCAGAGACGCCAGATAGGTAGGAACACTATGTTTAACTATTTATCTTTAAACATTACAGTTACATCTGAAAATAACAACAGAAATAACATGTTTCCCCAATTTACATATCTCCACAATTGTGATCAATTTTATATACTGATCTATTTCAACCAAAATATGTTCCTTTTTTAATAATACATTTCCCATGAAGAGGGAAGCATTTATGCTCCTAAAATCAAAAAAGTCAGAGGTATACTGTATGTGATATTTATTAAGTGTTACCTGATATGAATGGAAGAAAAAGACCACAGGAAACTGTCAAACGGTTAAAAATATAAAAATTGATATTCTGTCGGGCTATTTAATTTGATTTGATTTCAAACTAATAAGTAGGCTACGCTTGAATCAGTGTCTTCAACCAGTGAAAACAATATTGACAGTTTTATACTGCGTCATTTTTCTCTTTAGGTTTGGAGGACCTAACTTAGCAATTGTCATGACTCTGAAACTGTGAAGTTAAAGAAAATGTTGAACATACTTTATTGCACGCTAGGCTACCATGTATGAAGCAGGAACGCAAAGGTCGCGTGATAGAGTCACTGGGACCTGGCTGAGACAGTTCAATGTCACAGGTTGGTGGGTGGGATGAAGTGAAATGACGTCTGTGACGCTCTCCTGGACTGCAGGTGGCGGTATGCACCTCCAAGCTGTGTGCTATCTGTGAGCACACCGAGAGAAGAAGAAAGAAGTTCCTGTTGCTCACGCTAGCGCGAAACTTTGAAGATGCTGTGAAAGGTAGTTTAATAAAATGGCTGAAAAAAATTCCAAGTCCAAACTTAAGCGAAATAAATCGTCTGTCAAAGGCCGCGAGCCGGAAGTGTGTTGCAGGGAAACGCCGAAGAGGAGTCACACAGCATCGTTCTCCACTGAGATTAGGGTGACAGCAGAGACCGGAAGGTGGGTGTGCTGTTTACTTCGGTATTGATATAAAGTAATAAAACGTTGATATCATCTCTAATAACACATGGCCTGAGCTTGTTATCGTGGTTCCCCGTTGTATCTAGCGGCTGTAATGAAGCCTTTTTTTGTGAAAGCAAGACGCCAAACGACGTGTCCGAACCTCCTTTAAGTCCTTAGCAGTTTAAAGTCTCATGGCTTCTTATCTGGTGTATGTAAGAGACGGAACACAACTGAAGACATTTTACAAACAAGTGGGTGTCACTGTAAAATTCGGCATGTTCGTGATCTAACAACTCTTCATATACAAAGCAGGGCAGAGCAGAAACTTCGAAACTTTGAACAGATTTTATTTCCACAACCCAAAAGGTCCTCTCCTGACAAGAAAAGCTGAACTTGATAATATAAGATGAAAAGAAAAACCCAGGGGAAAAAGCAAAAGAATATCTGTATTATTGTTTTTAAGCTAATAAGATTTTTCATTTCTTCAAAATGGACACCAATAACTTAAATTTCATATTTACAGATGACCGAAGTGGTCAAGATTCAGGTGAGCCTGTCACTGCACCATGAAACCACAAACTCAAAATCAAGGAAACAACCAGATGGAGAAAATAAAAGCTTTAATTATGGAATTTCATAGGGATGCACAATATTGAATTTTTTGCCGATATCTGATATGCCGATATGTAACAACTCATTTGACCGAAAACCATATTGATATATGGATATTTATATATCCACGTTTTCCCCACCTAATTTTAGTGATCATCAAGTCTCTTCTGTAGTGGAATTAACATAGTATTTTACATGCATATTTTTATTGTGATGGCCCACCAGCAGATGGAGACATGGAATACAAAACATTTCAATGTCTCTAATATTCATTCAATGTGCAATAAAATGTTGGCTGATTCTGATAGTTCATTTCAAGGCCAATATTAGCCAAGAGTGATAATGTGCCGATATTATCATGCATCCCTAAATGTTGCTGGTAATAATGTTTTGTGGCTGTTTGAAGAAGTTCGCCTTCACAGCTTTCAGACAGATAACCCTAAGTTTTAGAAAAATGATGATAGTTTGGGTTAAAAATATTTATATTATTTATGTTTTGTTTCGATCTTTTATGGCCAAAAGCAAAAAAAGAAAGTGTTGGCAGCTTCCTCTGAAACAGAATGTATTTAATGGGCATATGATACTGGCGCATACGCCGATCCAGAGCATCCCGAACATGCTCAATGGGTGACATGTCTGGTGAGTTTGCTGGCCATGCAAGAATTGGGATGTTTTCAGCCTCCAGGGGGGTATTCTGTCAAGCAGGCTAAAGGCAAATCCAGGCTGAAATGGCCAAGTTTGGCTAATGTGAGCCAGAGTTCTGTTCCATCAAAGTGGCTAAGATTAGCCTCACATTGGTAACCATGGAAACCATAAGCCTGATACATCGAGCTAAACTCCGGCTTCCGTTCCATCAACCTGAGCCACAACTCCGTTCCATCAAGGTGGTTAACCTGAATCCCAGCCTAGTAACCATGGTAACTTATGCTACCAGGCAATCCTGCTCTGTAGCAGACAAGAACACCTAAAAGACAGTTCTGCCAGTGCTTTTACACACTCACAACTGTCATGTAATGATAAATTAATATGTAGATCTTAAAATATATAACATAATTAATAAAAAAATTAACTATTAAAAAACAAATTAAAATGTAATAAAAATAAGATAATTAAAAAAAACACACTTAAAACAGTAAAGCCAAAATCAATTTAAGAAAAACAAAACTATAATAAAATGAAACATTAAGGCATTAAAAAAAAAAAGATTGTACATGAATATCTGATTGCCCTCCCATCCCCACTCTATTTCCAATTGGCTAGCAAATTCACAGCCAATAAGGTCAACTGACAATGTCCAGAGAGGGACACACCCAGAGAGACGCAGAGACAGAGCAAGAGAGAGTAAATTAGGAAATAATGGCATGCCCCTTCATTGAGGATCCTGTTGAGGAGGAGGCCCACATTGTTCAGTGGGCCTTCCAACCACCACCAGCCCCAAGGGTCTTCCAGGACAGGACCGACCCATTGATACAGACAGACTCCTATCTGTGGGAGAGGTACCGGTTCAGCAGGCAAAGCTTAGTGTATCTATGCAGTTTGCTGGAACCACACGTTATAAAGGTCACACGCTGCAGCCAGTCTCTGACCACTGTCAGTCTGTACTGCACTGAGGTTCTTTGCTAGCTGGTACATTCCTGTATAGTGTTGGTGATGCTGAGAGGCTAAGTAAGGCAACTGTTTGCAGAGAGGTAAAAAAGGTGTATTTTCTATTCATTTTGATTATTTCTAGCATCACCATACATCATGCGTAGGGCTTGATTTGTTCACATTAACATATGGACAAAGCAACCACATTAAAATGGGACACACACCATTGTGGTTTGTCTGTTCCTCATGCTATAGCACATTCCATACATTTAAGGGGAGTTTCCTTATTTTGATATAATAGGGACAGAGCTTACAAATGACTCCCAAATGATGAGAAATAATAATTATTTATTATTTATTTTATTTTAATAAAATAATTGATGTACTATCACCTGCATTCACTTAATAGGTTTCCTCATCTCCACTGAATTGCTAAATGTAATTTTCTACAATCAATAGATAAATGTAATGTGATTATTTCCTATAAACTGACCATTTCAGAAATGTCATAATCTACAATCAGTGATGTGATAAATGCGATGATTGGCATAAAATAGTTTGATTAAATGCATCATCTGAACTTTACATGGGAATCAGTTGATAAATGTGATAAATAGTCTATCACTAATATAAATTTACACATTTGGTGAATTTCATTAGGCATACTTGAATGGTTAGATTTAATAGTTGTTCTTATCTACATATATTTTGTCCTTTTGATGCAGGATTTATATAACATGATATTATGCTGAAATGCTGGATTTTCTTTGTCACTTGCACATTAAGCCTGTCAGCAATATTCCGCCACACCACCTCTCTTGCTTTATTAATTGCTGAAGTATTGCCTTTTTCGTAATTATGTCCTTATAGTCCTCATACACTTCCATGAGGAGTGTTTGCCTCGCTGCAGGAAAAGCCTCCGCTTGCTCCTTTCCTTTGCTCTTTAACATTTTGCAACATTTTCGGCACTCGACTAGTTTGGGCTTTTTATATTCCCTGGGCGCGTGCATGAGTTGAGGCTTAACAGGTGAGGCTTGATTTAGCGTCAATTGGAGCCAGCTGATTTCACTTGATGGAACGGATTGGAGCTAGATTAGGAGTTGGCATTTAGTCAGACTTCAAGATTACACCTTAGTCTGGATATTCTTAGCTACGTTGATGGAATACCCCTCAGGAATTCCTTGCAACATGGGGCCGTGCATTATCATGCTGTAACTTGAGGTGATGGTTGTGGATGAATGGCACAACAATGGGCCTCAGGATCCCGTCACGGTATCTCTGTGCATTCAAAATGCCATCAATAAAATGCACCTGTGTTCGTTGTCCATAGTATACACCTGCCCATACTATAACCCAGTGCTTCCCATACATTCATTTATCTGTGGCGGTGCGCCATGAATAAATTATCTCCGCCACAAATAGATTTTTCTGCTTTTGGCGCTACCTGTTCGACCTCGCTCATAAACACATTATAATGGGACTCACTGTCTGTGAATGTAGCTTGTCGTTACAATGCCGGTGCAATAGGTGGCAGTATGCATTGTAAAGATGCACTTAACGCACCTAGTCCGCCAGAAGAAGAAGAAGAAGAAGAAGAAGCAGACGTAGTAGAGCGGATCCAAAGACCTCTCAGTTAGAGATGGGATTTATGGCTCTTTGAGGGGAGCCGGATCTTGGTGAGCCGTTCCTTTCAAAGAGCCGTTCAAAAAACTGGCTCATTTGACTGATTTTTATATTTATTAAGTTTTAAGAAGCCAGCCTGGTGGTAACTCATTTTATCTTGGAAATAATCACTGGGAGGTATGATGGGGTGAGATTTGGAACAAAATAATACAGAATTAGATATCCCACCAATATCTGAGTTTGAATTATTCTGAAATATTGATTATAACCTCCGCCATATCACTCTGCTTTGACAGTGACATCACTATTTTGGATTTTCCCTTTGTACAAATTGTTTGTATGTGTGTGAAGCTACCATGACTTGTTATTCATGCAACACCGTGACCTTAACACTTACAAATAAACATTAAAAAACAAAGCAGGCTACAATGAATTTTGCTCAGGGGAGGAGCAAAGGAGGAGCACACAGTGATATTAAAAAAAAAAGAACGGTTCCCAGCTGCGACTCGGTTCCCATCATTCATGTTAACGAGCCGTTCAATAGAATCGGTTCGTTCGTGAACGTCACAACACTACTCTCAGTACAAGTATGTGGGCAAACAAGTCCAAAAGTGGTCCGAACAGCTCTAGCTGCTGCGGGGCACAACCACTGTCTGTGCACGACAACTCTTTATTTTACGCGGCTCTTCTATTTTTGTCGCGCTACGCTCCCCTACGCGACCCTCCAGCATATAAAAACTACATGAAATAGTGTGCTAAACGAGCACAATGTGTTTTTAAATGAATAAACCATTATCAGAGGTGATATGTGATGATTTTTTTTTTCATGCATTTACCCATGTTTATCCGTGACATTATGTAAATATCCGTGGCGGACATTTGAAAGCGAGTAGGCTAGATGACAAACAGTACAGTGAACTTGTAGATAACTCAAATATATGTAATAACTTAGGTGGGAAATGACGCTTACGTTTGCAGCCGGTGGAACCCGACCGTAAGGTTCTGCTTAGTAATTAACTCTGACGTTGGATGATGACTCCTTCACACAGATGATTATTGAAAAATATTTTCAATAAAATGGGAGCAAAAACAAAAGTGTTGCGTTTATATATTGTATTGTGATGAAAATCGTGAGTTTCACCCAAAACCCCTAAATGATTCTTTTAGTGACAGAAATTTGGATATTTTCAGATGAACTAGGCAATTCAGTCTATGAAGACTTGGAGATGCAGTTTCAGGGCTCTACAGTGCGACCATTTTGGTCGCATTTGCGACCTGATTTTTCAAAAGTATGACCAAATATTTTCTTTAGTTGCACCGGTGTGACCACAGACTAACGAGAATGCAACTTGAATCAGCCTCTCATTCGCATAGCGTCTGTGAAACCTGTGATCTCCTTTGACCAAACTTGCACTAATGGTAGGGCCATCTAGTTGTTTAAGCCAGTCAGAGACAGAGACAAGGCGAGTCTTTGCCTCTGATTGGCTGTGGTCCAGTAGGGCCTAGCTTACACATCTCAGTGTTGTGTATGTTTGAAATTTCGACATGCTCATTGAGTGAAAGAGAGCGAGGAAAGTGCACGATGAAGCAAACAATTACGTTTTTTTTTCTCGGACAACAGTGTCGCCAAACAACTCTGGCCCATGCTCCTCAGACACGGAGCCAGTTTCCTCAGTTCCTGGTAAGGTGTTGAGCCCTGGTCCCTCGTCAGAGATGTCCTCTGACACAAAACAGGAGTCTACCAAGCCTTAGTCAAACCAAACAAAAAAGGCAAAAGTATATGCCTGCAGAAAAGCCTGGTTGGAACAGTTCCCCTGGCTTCGATACGACAAGGCAGACAACGTAATGTACTGCACTTATTGTAAAGAGTGTGGCGAATGCATGGCTGGCAGTAGTTTGTCAGCGGCTTGAGAACATTTCAAATTGAAAGCACATACTATGTTGCGACAAAAGTGTAAATAAAGTGGCTCCTCTTCCTGCTGCATTTCAGGGACAAGAGACGGCAAACAGGTCCGTGGAGGAATCCAGAATGATTATAAAATTCAGTGTCGCCTATTATATTGCAAAGGAGGAACTGCCATTTACAAAATTTAAATTGGAAATTGTTCTGATGAAGAAAATGGCTTAAACGTGAATCCTACCAATAGTAACGATGTCGCATGTGCCCAATTCATCGGTGTGATCGCTGACACCTTGAGGGGAAAGACATCAGATGACATCACAGGCAGCGCATATTTGTCATTCATGATTGATGGGACACTGACGTTTCCACAAAGCAATGTGTGAACATCTACGGCTGCATCTTGCACAAAGGAAGACCAGTTGCTGAACTTTCCTACTCAGCTCCTGGACCTTAGTCAAGGACTGTAGGGGAAGACACTCTGTTGTCCTCCAGGGCTGAAGAAGAAGTTTGACTCCCTTCGCTTAAGGTTCAATGACCCAGTTAACTCCACACGGCAGCTGGTACAAGATAGATGGACACACCTTGCCTTTCTATACAGAATATTTATTAATAACAGTCATAAACCGAACACTTCTTCCGGTACAGTTACACTTATTCTTGTGTTATCACAGCGCACCTTTTCTCTCTCTCTTAAAGGGGTACACTCTCAAAAGCGTTAGCTGCTCTCATAACACAGTGAATATACTGATTGGTCACATTGAAGTGGAGCATGCTCATGCTCAAGGGTAAGTGTGCCCTATATCAAAAAGTACAGCTTGGGAGATATTAGATAATGTTAAGAAGGAAATACTGGCATAAGACATTGACAATTATATAATAAAAAATAATATATAATAATATAAATATAATATATTGACTATGCAATACATAGCCTAAACCTTTTCTTTGTTTAATCAGGAATTTATGATGGCACAAAAATAGCCTTTGCTGCTCTTGGAGATCAGTGCGTCTTTTTTTTTTTTTAAAGAAAGAAAACTGATTCCTCTTTTTTTATTCAGTTGTGTCCCAAATAAAGACAATAATGTATCTACATGTTACTCTTTTTTCCAATCATTTACCAAATTGGTCTCATTCTAGAGCCCTTTGTGGAAAACGATATTAAAGGCTGCCTTTAAAACTGTTGTGTTAAAAGTGACTCGATGGAAAATTAGGGTGC